>OY728166.1:1260238154-1260838154 GCA_963277665.1 Viscum album
GATATTTTTCCTTTCGAAAAAAATTCATGAATATCCTTTCCATCCATAAAAATGTGCCCATGGAAATTGTTATTTCAAAAATATCACCTTAAATACATTCTAGTGAATTATTTTTGGTATCATTCTCCTTAATAATTTTAATTAGTGTTCACCACTCTTTATAATCTCCATAAAAGTGATATATATCATAGATAACAGTTTTCCATCATAGTACTCCCAAATCCTATAAAAATATATTATAGAGACATTATCAATTTCGCTACCTCCATTAGACTAGAGGACCTATTAAATGTTGGAGGTTGTTTCCACATAAAATGATCTCAATTATTTTACCATGATTTAGGGGAAACTGCTTTTTCTTATAATATCTGGAGATTTTACAATATTTATTGAGTTTGATTACATACAAGATATACAATAATGATCATAAAAATGATGACAAATATTATTATTCAAATTTGACCATTATAACATGAAAATTAAATAAGAGGGAATGAATATTATTAACCAAATTATGAAAAATATAATGGTCCTACTCATTTCCAATTTATTAATTAATGGGTTTTATATAAGAAATTTAATTTTTGTAATGGTATTTTATTTTTCAAATATACGTTTTCTTAAAAAATTGGTTTTTTAAGTAACTATTATTACTAATTTTTTGAAATTTTATAAATTTGTTTTTGAAAAAATGATCTTTATTTTAAAATTAATTTTGACAAACTTATCCTAGTATGAATATTTTATAATTATTTAAATAATAATAATTTATCATTGAAAATTGAAAAATATTAATTTTTATAAAATTTTCATTTTATTTATATTAAAAAAAAATTGAGTATAATTTGATATAAATGTAAATTAACTAAAATTTATTCATCTATATCAAAATAATTTCATATTTATAATCCTTATAACATATTATTTTATACGTACATTTTTTTTAAATAGGTATTCAAGGAAATTATTTTTCATTTTGTTTTACATCATTAATTTTATAATAAATTTTTTATGTTAAATAATTTTTGTTTTGAATAATTTATTCCATAAATGGAATCAGTGGGTCCAAATTTAGTAAATAATGTCCTTTTATTTTTGGAACATATTAATAGTAACCTTTGTAAAAATAAATTATCATGGTAACGGGTCAAACGGGTAAGTAAAGTAATAAATGAAATTATAAGAACTATAAACTGACCATAAAACATTTCATAATATTACTGGATGGGTAAATTTCAACAATAAATAGTCAATATTTAGTTATATTTCATTTTTTGGAAATTCAGATGAGATTATGACACTTATAGTATTTTATTTTTATAAAATTCAAACATGTCACAATGTTCCTTTAATAATTATAATAATTTAATATAGGATTATCAGGATGATATGTTTCTAAATTAATATTATTTCAGAGATACAATATTCATCCTCCTCTAAGTAATTTATTTTCAGTTTTTAGTGATTAAATAATAACCATAAATTCCATCTCAATTTAGACATGGTAACTATTAAATTTATAGAAAAATAAAAAAATTGTTAAAAATACTCAAACTATTATTATTTAATATAATTAATGTAATAAATATTTTTAAATATTAATTTCAAATGTTAGGGATTAGTGAAAATAATGTTTTATAATTTTAAATGATAACTTGATATTATCAAAGTCAAAGTAATGAATAGGTTTAGAAATTAACATTTTTAATTTTTCCTAAAATATAAAATTTTATTAACTTATATAAAATAATTAAAAATATTATATTATTCCATGTAATTAGGATATTGTTTATAATTTCAATAATGGCCCATTTATAGTGTTTTTTTTCATTTATAGTAAATATATTAACCCCCCACGTTTAAAAATACTTGATTATAAATTATATTTTGAAATGGTTAATGAGGGATTAAAAACAAAAGATAAGTGTAACAAAAGTGAGCTAAACATGTACAAAAAATATTATTGAAATTATTTCTACCCTTACTATATTTCTAAATAAATTAGTTTGGTTACATTTTTATGTAAATATTAATTTTTATTAATTTAATATTTTGTGAAATTATAAGAGTGTCTCTCACCTCTTTTATAAAGGAGAACCAATTATTCTCAATCATTAATACTACAAAACCAATTTGGTTTGGAAATTAATTTCCCAAATACCTTTATATAATCCCTAAACTCATTATTGATATATTTATTAGGTATATCACCAATATAAATTGTCTTAAGGTGTTAAAAGTAGGTTGTTCAAAAATAAGTTATCATTTTTAATCGACCATTTCAGTTTTGTTTCATTTAACACCAACATCAAATATTCTTCAACAATGATAAAATAATAAAAATATATTATCCTAAAAATATTAATATGTTATTTTTTTATTGTAATATCTTATATCCATCTTTTACATTGATTAAATGGGAAGGTAATTCATCATTCTTGTGTATGGTGAACTACCGCCTCACGAACCGATATAAATCACTTTCCATCACCATCTAACAAGACAACATACAATGGTGGAAATAATATTTCTATATGATATTAGTTAAATATTTTTCATTATTAAAATTTAATATATTATTTACCTTCATAACTTCCCAGGCATTGAAAAAATGATAATGTCGTTAATGCAAATGTGTGGAAAGCCACCTCCACACAATGATGTGATATGTTTTTCATCCTCACATCTCATGGATGATATATATATATAATTAATATTTAATTTATGATATTATGATATTTATATAATATAAGATAATATTTATTTTCTTCAATAATGATCATTGTAAAATTGAAATGTCAATCATGTGTGTGTATGACCTACGGTGTCCATGATTATAACACAATTAGTTTTTAGAAACCATATTTAATCGTTTGATTTATATTATGATTTGTGTATAAAAATGATAATTATTTGATGTTTATTGTAGTAAATATAATGAAATAATGGACACTATGAACAGGGTTGACTTCATAATTTCATTTATAATATATGAGATGAATATAATCAAACTGCTTGATATGAATTTAATTTATTGATTAATTTTATAGAACATGATATTAAAGGAAATAAATGAATAAGAATCATGAAAAATGATCTATAACAAATAGATATACAAAATAAGAATATTTTTAGGAATATATAAAATCTATGTATGGAGTTAGACTCAACGTAAGGGAATTTATTTTGAAACAATTCTTTTAATTTCTCCATTAAAACTACCTTTTTGTTCCATATGCATATTTTCTAAAAAAATTATTAAATTATAGTATTATTATTATATGATTTTTTAAACTCATTTTTCAACCATATTTTATTTTTTTTGAAATATTTTGAATGGAATCTCTTTATCATTTTTTAAACAAGGTACATTGGGTGTTTTTTGAAAAAACAAATTGATTGAATTTTTTATAACTTATACAGAATTTGATTATTTTCCTACCATCATAAATAATATTTTATTTCAAGCATCCTTTACATGTTAATATAGGTATTTTCAAATAAAATTATTTCCTTTTTAATTTCATAGTTTTTAAAAATTATTTTCTCTTAAAATGGAAAGGTAATTTTTTCAAGAATGTATTTTATGAACTTCCCTTCAAAAAGAATCCCCCTTTTCCATATTTTATATATTTTGTACTCAATTTTTTTATGAAAAAGGTGTCTTCATATTCAAAAGTGTTTTTCATATGGTTTTAAAGAGTTTTTCAATGTTTTAATAATAATAAGTGGAAGTATAAAAAGTTTTATTCCTGATATAGTACATGAGCATTACATATGGAATGGGTAAGAATGATATAGATTATACAAAGGCTCGAATATAAATATAACTCAAAAGTGATACGACGATAGATTGTATGAAAACGGTTCCCAAGTATTGTTGGGTGAGCCTGTTGTATCTTTCAGTGTACCGTGATAGAGCTCCAATATATTGTGTAGTGTACCTATTGTTTTGAGGTAAAAATGTGGGAGTTACTGAGGGGATAATCTAATTGATTTAAGTGAGATCTAGATATTTATGAAACAAGTTTAAAAGGGTTTTTAATGTGATGATATAATTTTGTAAAAAGGGTTTTTTTCATTCTATGAGATTAAGTGTTTTTCATTGAGAAAAATGTGGGTTATTTTAATATGAAAATTATTTATTTCATCCTGTCAAGGACCATTATCATAAATGTAAACTATACAATTTTTTCTAATTTTTCACTTGACTAGTATTTTTCTTTTGTTACCAAATGTTTTTTTTCTCACCCAATGTTTAAAAAAAATCATAAGGTTTAATGATAGGTAAGAGAAAATAATAATTCATTTTGAAAATTGTAAATATTTATCATGATAAGTAATCATGTTATAATTTAAAATTCATATAATATTGAAAAATTGGATAGTGGTTTAGATGTATCAAATTTTTATATTATTGGGTTTATTATGTTGGAGTTATGACCAAATTCTCTAAAACTCTAATCATAAAAGATCAATATCAATGAAATAATTTGAATTCTAGTAAAAGGATGCTAGATTATGTGATGTCTAAGTCCGGTAAATTACAATTAGTATTAAAGAAGGGTTTAGATAAATTTAGAGGTCATGACGTCATTTAATCATAAGTCACAAGTCATATATAACCAAAATGGTTAAAATGGTATTTCTAACAACCTATTATTTTTATACCTCGATATTACATATTTTTATATGAATATTCAATACATAACACAAACTCATGGATGAGGACATTAATATTTTATTTCCATTGGAATTATGCAACAAAAAATTATTAATTTGGTGAAATATCTAAAATGTAGCCCACAAATACGTTCCCCATTAGTACTCTTCAAAAACATATCCTTCATAATAAATTATTAATAACATTGGGAAAAGAATTATTATAATGGGTGATCTTTGATCCATAATAATGTTAAACCAGAGAGATACATAAGTATGAAAAGATCATAAGGGTATGAGAACGTGGTCATAGTATTTTAATATTATATCCCACATATCAAAGATCATTATCATGAGTTATGCAATAAAGACTAGATGTTTATAAGATATTAATCATATATAAATAAAAAAACATGATCTGTTGTAGTATAAAATCTGCATGACACATCGATTTATTGAATACACATCTACTTATAATATTGGGAACAAATATACATAGTGACAGGTTCGCTCATTAATTTAAGTACATGAAATGAATCCATCACGTAAAATTATTGTCATAAAACCAGATACACGCATAACATTATTGACATGAAATATAGTTCCACACATAAAATTATGGACATAAAAGAAAACTCCCTGCATAATATGCTGAAAATGTAATGAGGTTCATAAATAACTTTTTGAACATATAATTAGTTTCACACATAACATTATGAAAAAATAATTAGGTTCATTCATTAAATATTTACACATTATTTATCTATATTTACCGAATTCAATGGAGGGAGATATAGGTCTAACCTTTTAGATAATGAAAATAATAAATATATTTCATACAAGATCATAAAGAAATCATTAAATACTAACCCATGAAATGAAATGGGTTTCATAAAAACAACCTAATTTTATAACCTATGAAAAATGGATAATTTTCATAATCATTTCATCACTTCATCATTTCATAACCCATGGAAAAAGAAGTGGGTTTCCTAAAAATATTATCATTTTTTACTCATGGAATAGAAATGTTTTTCATAAAAATCATCCCATCATGAATATAAACCATTCAAAGAAATAATGATAATGTTATTGTTGGATCATATCCTCAGTAAGTAATGGTTAACATCAATGAATGTAATCATTTATGGAATGTGTTTTTATTGATCATTTAAAACATTTCATGAAGAAAATATACAATACGATTTCAAAAAAAATTACAATATAAGAATATTTGAAAACCATTTTTTTAAAATTATCCTTGAAAAATTATAATTCAAGCATCAAAAAATGAAATTACAGTCATGATGAAGGTAATTTTCATTCATTTTTTACACATTAAAACAAATATTACTATCATATATTTGGTAAAACCAAAATGGAAAATGTTTAGCAAGATACATGATGATTCATTTGAAAAATTATATAAAATGAAAAAAATCGGTAAATTTGTTTTACAGAATAACTAAAAAATAAAAAATTAAAACATTTTTATTTAAAACATTTTTATATAAAACATTTTATTCAATGAAAATATATTTCTAATCAAAGATAAAAATAAAATTGGTTTTTTCTTAAAACATTTCTCAATTATTTTGATAAAAAAATAGTGAAAATGAAATTAATATGTGAAAATATCTATAAAAACTATATAATATGAAAATTATTGACCATTATGGAGTGTTAGGTCATATTAAATCAATATTGGAGACTTAATAATGAGAAATATTCATAAACGATGTCATTGTAATATAAAACTCCTATCACTTAGAAACATTAAATCATAATCCTCATGAAAGGATTAATTTAATGGAAACATAAAAGATCATAAGAATAAATAAATTCATTATAATAAATGTTAAAGGGGATGAAAATGAATCTCATAAATTAATATGTATTTATAATATGGCACTAGCCTCAATGAAGTAATGTTGAGACAAAATACCACATCACTTTATATAATGAATCAAATTTTTTTAATGATTCTTATATTGCTTTAGTAATCATTTGAATCATAATATACAATAAATCATTTAATAAAATGAAACATTAAATATCTTGTAAATAATTATATTCATTATATATCTTTTCAAAGGGGTAGTATATATAACAAAAAAAATAAATGAGTGGTGAATTTTCATTTATCTCCCAAATTTAAAAAGAGAGACTATAAATCCTCTAATTTAAGTCTCGAATTCCATTTTACACATTTGAATATCCTATATATAAATATAAGTTTATTAAAAATTTATTAAATAACAATACTTATATATATCATACTCCCTGGAGTTTACTTACGACCATTTATGAAAAAATCAATATTATGATCAAATTTCTTGTAATAACGGCTTAATTGTTTTCATATGATTCAATATTTTATTCCCAATAATATAATTTTATCAAGGTTTCATAATCTAAAGAATAATATTAATTAATTAATTATCATATTAATACCTAAATTTTACTTTTACGACCAATCATTAATTTTGGTTTTGAGAAATCATGTATGTTTCAATCATAGAGACGATAGGTCGTACATACACATCATTAGCATTTCCATTTTTCAATTATAATTATGGAAAGTAGGTAAGTGACATATTATTTTTCAATAACTATTATAATATCATAAATACCATATTATTTCATTTAAATATACATATATATATATATATATATTTATCATCCATGTTGTGTAGTGATGAAAAGGGAGAATCACATTACTTCATGAAGGCGACACTCAACATGAACATGAATGATGTTATCGTCATTTAGTGAGTAAAAAGTTATTAAATAAAATGATATATTAACTATTAATTTTTAAAATATATCATAATTATAAAAATTATGTCTATTACATCTCATATATTTATCATTATTATCTTCAATGTAATGCACTAGTGAAAAATGAATTGCATCGCGTCATGAAGTAGTAGTCTGTCATACACATGAGTGACATTATCATCTCCCCAATTGAATGGAAAGAAAAAGTAATATATATTATATAATTAATCCATATGTATAATTATTTAAAAAATATCAGAAATATACAATATATCTATCTTTACACTAAACACTGGGAGGTGGAAATTGAAAAACTAATAACATTGGTTTGTGAGGTTATAGTCTCCCGTACAAACGAAAAATGATTTCATAGACCATTTGATGGAAGTGAAGATGGTTTTAGGTCATCAACATAATATAAAAACATAATGTTTTTTATATACTTAGGTTAGTATATCAGTATGATATAATATGTATTGAATAAGGTGGAGAACAAATAAAACAAAAATGCTTGTTGATGAACGTTACAACTTATTTAGATATCCCTGATAGGATTGCACTAAAAGGAATCCTTGAGAGGGGTTTTATCCAAAAATGGATTATAGTAGTATATTAGAGTTTATGTAAAGTGATTTTAAAATTTTATTTACATAAAAAATGTTTTGGTGTGAAGAGTATATGATCATGGTGACCTTTTAAAAGTGCTGGAGAGGACACATGTGATATTTTGGAAAAGAAATTAGTGTACATACATTTTTAAAAATTAAAAAGGTTAAAAAATTGTCTGTAATCGAACCATATATATTTAATGGTATAAATAACGTCATAAAATAGTTTTTATACATCTTTATTTGTCATTTTAACCCTTATTATTTTATTTTAACCCTTGGTGAACACATTCTACCATAACCAGAGTAATTAATTTTTTCCTTTTCACTATTCATTTTGGTAAAAATTTTGGTTTAACATATTAAATGAAATAATTATGGTGATTCCAAATACGGAATCCATTTTTATAAATTCCATTCAGATATTTGGAAAATTTTAATTTCAAATTAATCTCACATACACAATTAGAAAGTGGGACTTTTGAAAGATAAAATGTTCCAATGTTTTCAACGATTTTATATATCTATTATAGATGAAATTGATAAAAACAAACTAAATTGGATTAATTTATTTATAATTGAACTAACTTTACTTTAAAAAAATAATTAAATAATTTATCTTTTTAAATAAATTAAATGAAAATACAATTTTCAATTTAAATTTAGTATTTCTTGTTATTCATTAAAATTTGAAACAGTTCTAAAAAATCCAAAAAATTAATCCTATGATAAATTTTTCATGGTGATTTAAAAAATAAAAATTGTTTTCCTAATTAATTTTCTAAAAATTTTAAAAATATAGTTTTTTTAGTTTTCCCAAAAGTAAACAAAGAAGAATACTTTTAAGAAAATAGTATTTTTGTATCATATAAAGACTATCGAAAATTTTGTTCTTTTTTATAATCATATTTTTCATAATTTAATATAATTATAAATAATATATAAAACTTATAAATTAATATTCATCTCTCTAAGTTTCACGTCTAGGTTTTAATGGTCGTGTTTGAACTACTATATTAATAATATATCATGGAATTGATAAAACATAGGGTCATGTGTAACAGAAGGTAACCTGTGTTGCATGTAGACCAAGACTAAATTGTGGTTATGGGTAATTCAATATATAAAATAAATTTAATTTATTAAAAAATAATAATTCATAAAAATTAGGGGTGTTACATTATAAAAACAGTAAAATGAATGTCTAAAACAAAATTCATCACTTTGATACAAAAAACAAAGACACATCTACCTCATAATAACCTTAAGTTCCCATAAAGCTTCCATAAATTGGTTGTTTTTTCAAAAAACATTAACTAGGTTAGTGGTATTATTTCAAAGAGATTTTTCTTTTATTATCTAAAATTTCTATTGGGGATTCTTCATTGGAAATATCAATATCCAGTGGTACGACCTCCCGTTTTTATACTTGTGATGGATTAGGTATGTACATCCTCTTGAGTGAAACATGGAACACATCATTAACCTGATAAATGTTTGGTAGAAGAAAAAAATAATAATCTACTATCCTGATAATACTATGTATTTTAATGGGACTGATATATCTACGGATTATTTTTCCCTGGCTTCATCCATGGAAAAATTCATAGAAATACATTCTCACAAACATCAAATTGTAGGTCACATATATGATTATTAGCATAAACTTTCATTCAGCTTTGTACAATATATACATGATTCTAAACAGATTTAACCTTCACCACCATCTGATTAGAATTCTTAGGTCCCAATATTTTTTTTTATGATACATCATTATAAAACAAATGAAGGGATTCATAAGGATATATCTAAATAGTCGGGTGAATGTTATAACTATATGGAAACTCATATAATGGATTGTATGATCCCAATTTCCTTTGAAACCCCATGAATATGATCTAATAATTTCCTATAGGGTTTGAATTTGTCACATAGTATGGAAACTCAACTATATATCATGTTATTTCTGAATACTTCTCCAAAACGTTGATTAAATCTTAAAATACCAATCAGATAAAATTGATTATGGTACTCCATGCATCCTTACCCACTCCGTAATATATATTCTAGATGAAGGATCTAGAGAGAAATGTTCTCTTGTATAAAAATCTGGTTGACTTCATAAGGTGATCAACTACAACCCATAATTACCTCAACATAAAAGAAAATATAAACCCTAAGGGTCAGAAAAACCACTAATCATATATCCATAAAAGGCATTACTCATTAATTAACTTTTTCCCTAAATAATATATGAAACCAATAGTTTTTATTTCAATAAATTTCCCTTAAAATATTTTTTATCATGATAAACTCCCATCACATAAAAATACAATAAGGGTTTCAAATAATTTGAACTTATGATCAACCATTAATGTATAAACTGATAATGGTATCCATAAATTTTATATTAATCTTACATGGATAGGTATACACATTAAAATTCTAATTAACCCTTTATTAATAATATATTCTCTTATCATACATGAAAATAATTTTAAGCTTGGGTTCATTCTTGTATAGATAATATATTAAATATGATTTCATTATTGTATAATTCACATTGAGGGAGATAATTACCTGAAATTTAATTAAATTATGGACAATAATATTTTCATTGGTCTCATTAATATAAATGAAAATATAAAATTCTCTACTAAGGAGGGGAGGATAATTTTCTCAAAATTAACATGATTAATTTCACCAAATGTTATTGTATTTTCTTTCTATTTTTCCTTTTTCTTTTGAGAGTACTTTGGTTTATCATCCATATTAGTCCTTAGACTGGGGAATTGATTTTCATATTTCCCAAACTCCTTAAACCTAAAACACTGAAGTGTGGGGGGTCATTTTGTTGAGATCTCTCCCCATTAACATTATTGATTGGCCTCTAAACAACACTTCTACATTCCATTTCCTAACATACATTATTCTCACACTTAAAAAACCTTTTCTTCTTTCTAGCACTCACCTAAGTTATTCTTCCTATAGTTTTGGAAAGTAGGAGTTGGAAACATTTTATTACCTCCATGTGACAAATCATTCCATTTTCCATAGAAGATAATTTCAGTTTCTTATCACAAGAACCAAGAGGGTATCTATATTTCATTCCAACTTTAGTGTACGTACTAAAATTTATTCATAGCATCCAAAGGCACTTATGGTGAATGTACTTTTGATAGTAATTTTCAATCCACTAAAGAATCATGTAACCATATATTCAGGATGAATTATTATACATGAAAAGTACCTCCTAGGTGTCGAAAGAATTTTTGTATAGGCACCAATAGATCCATCATCCATTTGATTAAGTTCAAGGAATTGCTTCTCCATTTTTTGTATAAAGAGTATGGGGAATGTAATTATTGAATAATGGTATTTAAACTCATATTTCTTCATGCATTCAATTTATTATCATTGGCCTTATATTCTCATACATTTTCCATACTTTATCAACCTCACTTTTCAAATGGTAGACAACCAAAATGATTTTCATGCATTGAACACGAGATAATGAATTTTTTAAGAGGTACAGATTCCATTCCATAAAAATCAATGGATAATAATATCCATTGAAATAATGTGTTAATTTCCTCATGCATGAATCAAAAAAATAATTCTCCCTCATTTTTTGAATCATAAGTCCATCATGATTCAAAGCAAGAGAAATTTTTGTGGAAAAAATAATGTGTTTTTTCATTTCTACTCCCATAATATTAGGTTTCTCAGTATTACTCTCATTAAATTATTTGTATAATTAATAATTAAACCATTATTGTGGCTTTCATCCATTGAATAAAACAAAAAAGAATAATGTAATAAATAATAATAATATTATGGAAACACTTAATCATGATGAATCACTTATAGGGTGTCTAAAACCTGACACCTTCTTTTAAATCTATAAATACTAGGGTATATCATATCATATTTATATTTATCATCTATTTTAATAATTACTGATAGTTTATAAAGATTTTGTGAGTTTAAAAATTATAACTCTTGGGAGTGTCAAAACAGGTGTGAAACAAGGCTCTTTGTTGTTTACCAGTTGATGATCAAGACCACCTCAATGCACATTTTTTGGAGTTGTTACCCCAGGGTACCTCTGTTCTATATTCACATCCACTTGTAGTATCTAGATAGGGATGTAATTTCTTTGAAACCACTAACTATATCCTTTAACTAATTAGTATTAAAGTTTGATATACTATGGATCATCTATAAAATTATCATTATATATATACCTAGGCATATCATTATAAATATCCTAATGATCTAACAAAAGTTTTCTCTTCCCTCTTTATAATGGTTAACTAAATATTCCACTCAAACAAACTATAGAGTCCCTATTTTTTCAAATATGGATGTTATATTTTTTTAGAAAAATATTTAATATATTTTGAAACCCATGCTTGAGAACTGTAATAGTTTAGGTCATTTGGAATATTGGAACACAATCTTCATAAGTTGGTGAAGGGTCTTCATTCACTCCAATAATGACCATCCCCTATAATATTATTCACAAATCCATAGATAAAACTTTCAACATAACCTAGGGAAATGAATAAAAAAAGGTGGAATAATATGATCATTAAGTGTAAAAAATGGAGATACATAAGCATAACATGAACATATGGGTATCGAAACATGTGCATAACATATGAAAACCAAAACCTTGATATCAAAGGTTAGAATCATGATTTAATAAATAAATATTGGCACTTAATGAGATATGAATCAAAAGGAAATAAAATAACATGGGTCATGAGAGAATAAAACTAGAATAAGTCATAAATTTTTGGAAATCAAATCAGTATATAACATTCTAGACAAGTACAAATAGAAGAATGTTCACTAATAAAATTAACGAAGTTAAATAATGTCCTCACATAAACTTATGTAAATTTTAGTATGTCCATGAATTACATTATGAACATTAAATATATGTCCACACACAACATTATAAAAATAAAATAAAGGTCTACAGATAAAATTATGACAATGTAAACAGACTCAAACATAACATTGTAAAATTTTATCTAGGTTTACACATAACATTGGGAACATGTAATAATGTTCACACATAACATATTTACTCATGAGTAATTCATATCTATCTATTGTGTGGAAGGTAGATCTATGTCCCACCTATCATATAATAAAAATGATACATATTTATGCGAAAAGATCATAAATCATTCATCATATCCTAACCCATGAAATGAAATGGGTTTCATAAGCAATTCATCATATAATAACATATGGAAAAGAGACAGGTTTCATAATCATTTCAATATTTCCTCATAGCAAAACCCATGTAAAATGAAGTGGGTTTAAAAAAAATATTATCAAGGTATAACTCATATAAGAGAAATGGGTTTCATAAACATCATTCAATAATAGTTAAAAACCATTCTGAGAAATAATAAGAATGGAATCCTAGGATTATATCTCTATTAAGACATAGGTAACATCAAAAGATGTAATATTATAGGGAAAATTATTTTTATTGATTATTTAAAACATTTATTATAGAAAACAAGAATTCCTACTAAAAACAATTTTTAGGAAATAGAACATTTTTAAAACACTTTATATGAAAATAAAATTTAAATCTTATAAATTAAGTTTCAAATAATGTAATGTGTATAACTATTGGAATTTTCATTTATGGAATACATGTTAAAAAACATTCTATTGAAATTTTCGGTAAAATACAAACATGAATTATTTGAAAAGTCACATGAAGATCCCATTCCAATTAATTTTTTTAAAATTAAAAAGGGGTAAATATGTATTTTAAAATTTAGTGGAAAATAATTAGTCATTTTTTAAAACATTTTTAAAAATCATGGTTTTTGAAGAAAACATGTTTTTGGCTAAAGAGAGAAATAAAGACGGATTTTTATTAAAAACGTTTTCTCAATTATTTTGAGCACCAAAGAGGCGGGAAATAGTAGTATTAATTGAAAATATTATGAATAACTTGAGGAGAAGAAAAATAATGATAATTAATGATAGTGAGACTATAATATTTCAATATTGGAGACTTAAACAAGAATAATCTCGATAAACGATTAGATTGTAACATAAAAATATTACAACATTGTGACTTTAAATTGTCAGCCCAAAGAAAGGATAAAATTAAATTAAAAATTAAATATCATTAGAATAAATGAATAATTGATTATACATTTTAATGGGTCTGTATATTCACTATATTAATGTAGATAGGTGCATAACTTGATAGAAGTCACAAAGAAGTAAATTGGAGATGAAAATCCCTTATCGCTTTAGTAATAATTTTAATTATAATCCAAAATAAATAATAACATCAAATGAAACTAAAAATATAATTAAAATAATGGTATTCATTATATAATATGTATAAGGGGAATTACATAATCCTTATAAATTAAATGAGTGGTGAATTTTCATATGTCCCCCATAAAAAAGAGAGAAAAAAAATCCCATAACGTAAGCCTTTACATCATTCATACTCATTAGAACCACCTATATAATAAGTATAATTTTATTATACATATATTAAATAAACTTAATTATATATATCTTATGATATATGATTTACTTTGGCCTTTTATTTCATGTTTACTAACAATTCAATGTTAATGTCACATTTTATGTAATAATCGCTTTGTTTTTCATAAATATCTTGATTTGTTATATTGTGGACATATTAATTTGATCAAAATTACATATTATGAAAAATAATAATCATTAAATAATTATCATATTTATAAAAAAATTATACTCTTAAGAAAAATAATGAAATTTTGTTTTGAGAAATGAAATATGTTATGATCATGGAGACGGTTGGTTGTACGTTTGTGTGAGTAAGGTTTAAATTTTTCAATGATTCTAATGGAAATTAGGCAAGTAATATGTTATCTTTATATAATGATAATGAAATCATGAATACAATATTATTTATTTAAATATACTTATACATATCATCTATGTGGTGTGGTGATAAAAATAGAGTGTCACATCACTTTTTGTAGCCAACAGCATATATATACACAAATGAGGTTATCATATTCTAGTGAGTGAGAAGGTAATAAATAAAATTATATATAAACTTTTTATAATGATAACAATTTAATTAATCTCATAACTAATTCATTTATATCACACATATTTATCATTATTATCTTCTCAATAAAGTGTTTGTGAAAAACAAATTACATCATTTCGTGGGGCTGTAGTTCACCATACTCACAAGCGACGTTATCATATACCCATTGGAATGGAAATAAAAAATTTAAATTTGATATAATTATTATATAGGTCTAAATAATTTATAAATATAATATTTATACTTTATATTCGTAATCATACCCAACCGTGAGAGGGGGTAATTAAAAAATTAATAGTAATGGTTAACAAGGTGATAGTCTACCATGTACACCAATGATGATTAGTAACCAATTTTATTTAGTAGAGATGGTTTTAAATCATGAAAATAACATAATTTATTTTAATATATTTTAAATACTAATATTATAATATCATTATGATATAATAATAATTTAAGGATGTGGAGGAAGAAATTTATAAATCCTCATTGATGAACATTACCTCTTATTCGGGTATCCCATTAAAGTTTTCGCAAAGAGACTTAAATTTTTGGATTTCATTATAGAAAAAGAATTATATAATTATATAAGGAAATTTGGGATGTTATTTTGGTAGGTATATTCTGAAACAAAATTTATTGAAGTTCTAAATAAGACGAGGGAGGTTGTGGCCTTTTGTATGTTGGGGAGAGGACACATTTGGTATTTTTAAAAATAAATAAGTGATTGCATTCATTTTCAATGTAAAGTGGTCCAAAATATTATATTATCAAACCTTATATGTTTTATGGTCGAAATAAATATATAAAAACATTTTAATGATGTCTTTAAGTCATTTTAACCCTTATCTTCTTAGTTTAATCCCTCGGTGAACTAGTTTTTTCATTAACCATTGTAATTGATTTCTACTATTTTCAATATTTATTTTGGAAATAAATTAAGTTAGTATTATCTTATAATATATATTATTAATATTAAAAATATGTATTCCACGTTTTCAAATTCAATTCATATTGGTGTAAAATTTAATTAAAAATTATTCCTATAGATGTAACGAGAATGCATGTTTTCTTAAGAGAAAATGTTCAAAAGATTATAATGTTTTATAAACTAATTAAATTAAAATTTTAATCTATTGGGATAAATTGGATTAATGGATGTTTTTTTATCTAATTTATCTTCAGAACTATCTTAAAAATATTTTATAAAATTTTAAATAAATCAATCTAAATGCAAACTTTTTATTAAAATTCAGTATTTCTTAATATTCATCACAACAATTAAAATTTTAAGAAAAATACCCAAAATTCTGAAAAATATATTTTTGGAATGATTATTTAGGAAATGAATTTTATTTTTTCAAATTAATTTCCAGAAAGTTTTAATAATTATTTTTATTAATGTGCAAAAAATAATTTTTGTATAAAATTGTTTTTTCGAAACACATAATGTCTTTAAGGAAAATTATATAATTTTTTATCAACATTTTTTTATATAGAAAAAATTATATAATATTTAAAAATTATTTTTAAAAATTAATATCACTATGTCTAACGTCTATGTTATAACGATTTCATTTGAATAGCTACATTAATAATATATAAATGTTTTTTTTAAACTCAATGTCATGTATAATGTAAGATAAAGCAGTGACCATGTAGTAGATGATTAAATTAAAGATTCATATACTGAAAGGTATCAATTAAATTAAATTTATTCCAAAAAAACAATTCATTAAAATTACTTGTATTCCAGTAGGGAGAGTCATGGTTATTTTGAATATATTAAAAATGTTTTATATGAATCGAATAAGGATATATTAGTGTTTATCATCCACATAATATGGTATATTTTGATTCTATTCATATTATCACTCTAAACAATTTTCTTAGTAAATGGATGGATCTATCAGAACCTAAACTAATAATGGATGTGAAGGAAAATGCAGTGTTTTTATGAAGAGGAAACCAAATAAAATGGGAGCTATAGACATAAATCTAGGGGTTATTCTTAGCACGATATTTGGATTATTTATTAACAACATGAATATAGGTGAGTTTCCCAATTCATCAAATACAAGAGAAATTTTTCCTTGAGCAATTTTAGGTGAAAACTATTATAAATATAAATATATTCAATGACCTCTCTGTCAGTAATGTGAAAATAATAACCATGTAAAATGACTTAAATGAATAGTAAGATTATTTATATATGGTAAAGGAGTCCATAGAACATTAATATTCTATGTTAAAAAGTGAATCATTTAGTTAACTCTAAAAAGGGTAGCAAAGTTCTTCCTGGTATATAAATTGATTGTTTTAAATGTTGGGATGATGGTAATTTTAAAAATTGATTTCCTATGGGGGTCACATTAATGGGATCATCAAGAAATTTTAGATAACTACATATAAATACCTAATTTCATTACAATTGAAGATGAGGAATAATAAAATGACATATAAAAGCTATGTATTATTACTTGGCTCATGTTTTTACATTGATGAATATTGGGAAATGATTAAAATTTGTTTTGTATAAAAGAAGTATTAAGGAACATTATTTAAAATAATGTTTAAGAAATTATGAGGAATTTTTAATTATTAATGTGTTAAGATTCAAGGGTTATGTTTTATTTATATATGATCATAAAATAGTTAATGCTCTTTTTATGATCATTGTAAAATAGGAGACTCTTATTGATTTAAGATAGATTTTTTAGTAATATTTAACCCTTAATTTTGTCATTAGAAAAATTGATTTTAGGAAGAGTTTTATATTAATTTTTTCAATAATATTAACAGTATTAATAACCTTTAGAATTTATTACCTTTCGTTTTGAGATAATTATCGGATGTTCATTTTTTATATGAAAACTTAGTGTTATGAGTTAAAATTTGAGGTTAAAAAAATTATTTAATAATTAATATAATAAGGTAATTTTTTGAATCATTATTAAATTTTAGCGAATTTTATAAGGATTCTATTAATATAGTTTTAAAAAATGGAAAAAAGTAGGTCAACTACAATCTGTCGCATCGAATAAGGTTGTGATTTTTGAACCTATGACCGATGGGTGTAAGGGTTCATCACTTATGACTAGCCTATGTGAAGAACTATTTAATATAATATTGCTTTTACTTATTTAACCTTGGAAGACTGTGTGGTTAAATCCTTATTTTTTTGGGTTTCAATCATTGTATAAAATACTTTTGAATAATTTTATGTATAATTATTTTTTTAATGATCTATGTTGATAGTTTGGTATTACTATTGAAACATGGAGATTAAAGTAGTTTTTCTTAGTATAAAGATTTATTCTTTTTGGGAGATATGTCGCCTTATGAAAAATATTTTGATTTTATTTACTGCATAAATATTTAACGAATGGATTTTTATTGATAATGTGATCTATTAAAATATTATTCTAGTGTTACAGGCATGATAATTATACTTTAGAACTCATCATTTGGAGGAAAGTATGAGGTTGTTGTGGGAATTGAATACATAAAGGAAATATAATTTTCAAGTAATTATATTTTATTTTCTCATCACTGTGGATAGTAGTATAATTAATTAAATTTAGGAAAATTATTCTGAAATTCATTTTATCCACTTACTTTTCTTATCGAGAAATCAATTCTCTTTTTAATCCTCGTAGATTTACGATTTGTCAATTGTTAATATTATGATGATCATACTATCTATCACACACTATCGGTAGTTGGGAGTTAATTTTATATTCCATATCCTTGTATTCACTTCCTACTTCTGTTATCATACATGGAAATCTAGTATTTCTTATTCCATATGACCTTCACAGTTCCATTTTCTCTCTTATTTAGAGGAAGCTGCATTGATCCTTTTTAAAATGAGGAATTTCAACAAAGGTATTTCAAAAATTCATACCCTAGATATTGAATTTGATTTCATATTATAAGGGGGAAGTTTCTTAATGGGGTGGGATAATTTAATATATAAATATATTAAATAGAAATACTATGTTTGATAGTGAACAAGATATGAAACACTAAGCCTAAACAAACAATGAAATATTAGTTTTAAATGTGGTCGTTATAACATATCTGTTAAATTGGAGGTACTAAATAGTATTAACCAATTTATTAAATATCTATTCATCATACTCATTTATAATTTATTAATTAATCATTTTTTAATAATCATTTATGTTTTAGTAATGTCATTTTATTCATCAAATGTTTGTTTTAATGAAATAATAATTTTTTTTATTTTTTTGAGTAAATAATAAAATTAATTTATGGAAATTTTAGAATTTTTTTGTGAAAATAATTAAATTATATTCTTATTTATCATGTGATAATTAACTTCAGATAAATATTTTTTTATTTTATAACAAGAATAATTTTCAGTGAATAGCGAAAAAATAGACTTTAATAAAACTTTCATTTTCATTATATAAAAAATTCCTTTTATGAGATGAATTTGTATAAAATTAACATAAGAAATATGTATTTATATATAATATAACTAATTACATATCAATAATCTTTATACATTATTTTTGTATAAGTACATTGTTTGTCTTCAAACTGTATTTTTCAAGAAAATTGAATTTTATTGCATATTGCAGAATTAATATAAAATATGTTCTGTCAATTTGATGTCTAAAATATTGAAAAACGGATTCCATATGTATAATTATTTGGTAATAATTTATTGAATATGAAACTTTTATTTTTGATCAATACAAATTGAAATCACTAATATTTTGTTACACAATAAAGGTATAAACAGGTAATTAATGTACAAAATAAATAATAAGGACAATAAAATGACTCTAAAACTTGACTTAATTATATTTAATGATTCCATTTAATCCATAATAATGAAATATTCATTTATATGTAATATTGTTTCCATTTTTAAGAGATTATAACCTTTATAGTATTCTATTTCAAGAAATGTCAAACATATCACACTATTATTTTAATAATAATAATATTTATAATATGTTGCTATAAAAATTATATGTTATAATTTAAATATTATATTTAAAGACAAAAATGTCTTCATCATTGTAATTTATTTTTAATTTTTAGTGAAGAAACATTTACTTTATTTTCTTAAACAATACTGACACACTAATTATTCAATTGTAAGTAAAATAAAACAAATAATATTAAAAATATGAAATTTAATTTAATTTATGAAAATTAATGTCAAAAATTAATTTAATAGATTTCTTTGATATGTAAGGGATGCTTAAAAAAATTGGTTTTAATTTTTAGTGTTATATTGATATTTTTAAAATCAATGTAATTAATAGTTAAAAAATTTATATTATTGATATTCTATAATAAATAATAAATTAAAAAATGTTATAAAGTTATTTAAAATATTATATATATAATCTTTATTTTTATATTGTATATAATATCAACCATGGACCTTTTTTGGTCTTTTTTCCGTTTTTAGTAACTAAATTGACCCTCAGAGAGTAAACATCCTTGTTGTCATAGTATATATTAAAAGGGTTAATGAGGTATTAAAACCAAATGATAAGGGGGAATTGTGACCGAAAAAAGTACCACTATTATTTAATGATATTTATTTTTACCATAATCATTATATATTTTAAATAAATGAGTTTTCGTCCATTTTTAATTTAAAATTAATTTATATTAATTTTTTTTTTTCAGAAATGCCAAGAGTAGCCCTACCCTATCATATTAAAGAGAACCTATTATTTTCAGTCCTTCACACTTAAAAAATCATTTGTTCAAAAATAACTTCTCAAACCCCTTGATTGTATCTCTACCTTCATTGAATAGCTATTGGGTCTGGAATAACACCAAAAATAATGGTCTCAACTTGTTAAGAAAAGGTTGGTGTCCAAATAAGAGGTATCATTTTCAATCGAGCGTTTTAGTTTTGTTTATTCATACTCCATTAAATAATCTTCAACCTTGTTAATATAGTAACCTTATTATCCTACATATACTGATATTTTAATAATTTTCATTTAATTCCCCATATCAATATCTGACATCCATTAAATGAGAAAGAAATCCATTGTTCACGTGTACGAAGGACGACCGACTTGCGAAGAGATGTAACTCGTTTTCCATCATGATGTCTCAATAAAGGGTATAACTGTAAGAACCTGGTTTTTTCTATAAAATAATTTGGAATATTATTGATGTTATTCCAAAGCAGTGCCTTCAAACGGCGTGCGATTCTAATCACCGGTGTGGACGAAATTAAATTTTTAAGTCTGTTCACATTGGGCACTCCAAATTAATGGGATAACTCCAAAACGGTAATTCGGATCATAAATCTGAGAGTACAAGAGGGTCCGAAATGTGGTGTTTACCCCAGAAACGACATAAAACATGTCGGCGCATGACATTGGGATCCCTCGCCCTTTAATGGAACGTTAAACAGACAAATGAAATAATTAATTTATTCGTTTAATGGTTAAACTCACGTATATCATAAATGGTAGCTCGAATTGGAAAACGGAGGTCACTGTTGAGTCCGGATTGTGCCTTTTACCCTAAGAGGGGTGTAACTTTCATGGTCGCGGGCCCTCTCTGGAAAACACCACCAGGGGCATTTTCGTAATTAAGTGGTCTAGGACGTTAGATTTTATATCTTTCGAACGGTGCCTCGGAATAAAATTATGAGACCACCTTTGTGCTCGGGGGGGGGGGGTGTTTACCCTAGGAATAGCCTAACTTTCACTATGATGGGGGTTTCAGATGCGGATTTAATTTTGTGTTATGTATTTATTATTTTAAAGGGTTTATTTTATTTTATTTAAGTTTCCTCTCCTCCCATCTCCTCCCCCCATTTCCCTTTACGTAACCTCTCCCTCTCCTCCTCCAACCTCCCATTATTTCATCCTCCACCATTTGGTGGATGATGACGAAGCTTTGGATTGAGGTGTTCCGAAGCGCAACGAACACAGCGGATCTTTGCAAGCGTGTTGTTCTTCGACGAAAGATCCAATTCTAGGTAGAAATTCTTAAGGTTTTCGCACCCTGGTCTTCAATTCTTAATTTATTTGAACCACCATCATTTGATCCTTGTTTTGATTATCATCGACATATACAACAATCAAACCATGCATATAATCACCCTTGTTCATGTTTTTTTCGTTAATTTTTGGGCATCCGCTCGAGTTATGATGGTCCGCCGGAAGAACTACTCGATCATAACCGGCAGGAGCGGCCGGTGTCTACGTGCGGCGGCCGCGGTTTGTCACGCGGCGGAGCAGAGGAAGGCCGCGAGATTTGGATGACGTGGTTACCTCGGTTGTTGCCGGTGCAGATGAGGAAGCTCCTCCAGAGGAGCCGAGGAGGCGGCTGGGTGGGCGGCTCAGCAGGAAGGCGAGGCCGGAGAGGGGTCGGCGGGTCCATGCGGCGGGTGCAGTGGGTGTCTTACTGGAGAACTGGGGTGGTGCTGCGTCAGACGGCGCAGGCCGCGGCGAGGCACGGTGGCATGCGGCTAGAGTGTGCCGGCTGTCATGGTCGAAGGAAGCCCGAGACCTGGCCTCGAGCGTGCAGAGGACGCCAGGACCCGCACAATGCGGGTCCTACTGGTGCATCAACGAAGACCAGCTGAAGCTGGTCTATTGGGGGAGCAGGGGGCCGCAAACCACAGGACCTATTGGGAGATGGTGCGAAGACCGGAAAAAAGGCTGGTCAGTTTGTAAAACCGGTCCTGAGGAGTGGGTCAGGTGCGGCTGGGCGGGCCGCGGCCAGCGGGCCGCGGTCCGGCGGTTCGGACCGGGCCGGCCGGGGTGAACCGGCCCGGTTAGGCCACTTGCATTCGGGGGGCCGTATCTCCTAAACGGAGCGTCTGTTTGATGCGTTTTCTATGGCTGTGGGACCATATCGATGAGGTGGACCTTTTAAAGTGAGTTTCAGAGTTTTTTGGTTATGCGCCCGAAGGCGGGTAACTTGACAGCTTTAATTCAATAATATTAAATTATCATGAAAGCTCGCAATAGACACACCTCGCGAGCCGGACGTCCGTTTGATGTTCTGTCAGAGGCGCGGTGGCCTCGAAGAAGAGACGTTCCCTAAAAGGTTTGTTCAGAGCCTTTATAGGTTGGTTTCATTTCTTGGTAGCACGAAATTCTAAATGTGACTAATTAATTAATTAATTAATTGTTACGTCGGACCTAACTCTTGTTTGGGATGTCCGATTGATGTACCGTCAGTGGGAACGTGACCCCAGCCCTCGTGCGGATTTTTTGAAACACATTCCAATGCGTTCAGGTTGGAGAAAAGGTGCAAGCCCCATATGTCCTAGTTCGCACGTTTTACAGTGAAACACCACTTTTTCACCCGCCATCTGTTTGGTGTGTTTGAGCACCCTTTTCTTTGAGTTTTTTCATGGGGATTACAACGGTTCATTCTGCCTGCCTAAATTGGAATTGGGGATTGGGCCCCATGGCCAGTCTTTTAAGATGTGAACAACGTACTGTGACTTTTTCATTAGGCGTTTGATTGGGGCATATTAATAGTCGATTCATCATGTTTTTCTGAGAGCATCACGATGGCGCAATTCGCCTGACCTCTTTCGAAACCAAGGTGCGGGCCCCATGAGACGTCGTATGGATATAAAGCGGTGTTGAATAACTTTTCCACCGTGAGCCCATTTCCAGAGAGTATGTAGTCTATCTCACATGTTATTCCGCGAGGATTCCAACGGAGTAATTCTTTTGGTATAGCAGAGCCTCTTTAGAGATCCCACTAAATGTGTAAGCATGAAAGATGTACCATTGGTGGTTCTTCCTATGGTGTTTGTAGGTAAACCTTGGCATTTGATCGCGTTCACTCCTGTGAGAGTGAAGTTAGTGTTTAAAGAGGTATGGTTGGCCGTACTAGGGCCGTGGAGGAAGCAAGTTGGCAAAATTACGTTTTCACCCTACGTGCTGACGTTGGGTGCCATGTGCAAGATGGTCTTGGGTTGGTAATGTGCCATACTCTTGCAGTATACGATAATTCTTGGAGTTAAATGTTATAGTTTTTACCTGAGAAAGTTTGTGTGCTTGGTTTGGAGATGAGATTGGGCCACACGTCGTGTGGGCCCCATGTGTGTGCCATGTTCTACTCTTCGTACCTTTGACCTCTTGCGACGTAGAGGGTCCTTATGTTCTCTATTGTTTAACTGGAAGAGTTGTTTTGGTTTCCCTATTCTTACAGCTGAGGGGGTTTTCAGTGTTGTGTCCCTTTCACCGGACTACGGCATCATTTATGGCTACGTGCGTTTGTACAGTGTGGGTGTGCTACCACTTTCTATAGTGAGTTGTCTCGGTCCACTTTGATAGTAGACTCAATGGATTGGAGCATGTATCACCCCAAGAGGCCCGGGGAGATCCTCACGTCCCTTTGTGTTCCCTGGTAGGTTTCTTTGGGTATCAGTGTGACCAAAACATTACGCGGGCACCGATCCTCTACCCAGGAGGTTGTTTCCAATAGGGTATAGAGCCCCCAGTGATCCATGGGCACAGACTCCCTAACTGTGTATCGAGATCATATCTTCCTTCCATGATCTACTACGTGTTCCGGTTACCAGTGGTGTACCATCTAGTAGGTATGGCCAGTGAGGTTCCATCCAGCAGGGATGGCCAGTGGTGTACCATCCAGAAGGGATGCCTAGTGGCGTACCATCCAGCAGGGATGGCCCGAGCAGATCCGGGTCTCCCTCCAGTGGATTACCCTTTCACGGGGCTTGGTAGTGGGAACCCGTCAACTTTGAGAAGACCTCTCAACTATGTGACAGTTAAGAGGTGTGGCTTGACATTCCCCTATAACTCTCAAGTACGAGGGGAAATTTCCTCACCAAGACGCGTCCTTGTGACGTGACTTAAAACCATACAGGAGAGTCAGTGACGCCCAAAGAGGATAGTGTCGAGGTGCGGTGATTTGAGCCCCTTGACTTGCAGTTCGGGATAGATGTACTATAACGTCCCCGACCCAGAATCCACTAAACCGGTGCTCCGAGCCTAGTTGTTACATGACCTTAAGCGCACCTCCCCATATGCCAAAGGCTGCTGACTAGCAGGGGGGTCTATGGAGTCATGTGGGGAGACTATACCCTCTTTTTATCAGAGTAAGCCACAACAACAATAAACCAGATAGAAAGAAACAATAACCAATAAACAAGGAACATGTATAACAACCATTTCCAACAATAAACATGACATTTCATACTACAAGTGCAAGAGTGAGCTAAACCCAAATTAAAGACAATGACAAAAATCCCCAAAATGGTACCGACTCCATGTCCAGATCCTCTACCAAGTGCTACCCATGTCCAATCAACTATCTAGCAAGGACCATTTCCCTTATCCTGACCTGCAAACATGAATTTTTCCTGGGAACCCAATGGCGGCCCGGGCAGGGTGTGGTATAACATAGTAGGCCACCACCAACAGTGTCTACAAAATATCAAGTATGAATAGGTAGTTCATGCAAAAAGGAATATGAATGATAATTGCCAAGTAATTATTTAAGGTTCCATTAACCAGTTCATATCCAAATCCATTTCCACTTCCATTACCATCCATTTATTACCAATTTTCATCACTTACCATTTCATCACATTTCCATGGGTTAATCACATACATTATGTTACATGGGTCTAAGGACAAAAATAACACGCAAGAAGGTAAAACCATCATTATCCTATCTCACTAGGACTAACCCCCTCATTGCAACCATATCCTCACCTCGAAGCCTCAGTCTGGGTGGATAAAACTGTTAGGAGAATAGACCCTCAGTCCCCTTTCCTAACCCGTGCATTTAAGGTGGAGTTTAGAACCTCAGTCTTAGCTCAAACCATGGGAGTAGATCATCATGTCATACCCCACTCTACGAATCCATGGGCACATGCTTATATATAAGTAACCATCAACCATCCAAACCATTGCCCTTCGACAACACTATTCACAACAACCCACTTGGAAATTCACAGTATGACTTAACCCATTAACACATTACCATTTCACATAATTTAACCATTCAACCAATTCCCATGTGTTATGCCTAACTCACTAAGCATTTAGCACTAGGCCCATAACCTATCCATTATAGTCTTTAATCGGTTTACACATTATCCCATTTAACACGTTCATCATTTCCATGATTCAGCCATTCATCCCATTCCAAATAACCCTTTGGTTATTTCCAAGTCTAGGTTCATCACCTAAATTCTATTCCAAGTTAAACCAATCATGCCAACATTTTTATCAAGGGCTCTACAATTTACTACAATAAGGTCACTCGTTTAATAACAATCCCTAAACCCGGGAAAGCCGTCACATCCCATGGATGGCCCCATTTAGGTCAAGACCATCCTAACACATCCCACGGGGATCGTGAGGGTTCCTATTTTCCATTTTAAACACCATTATTACCAAACATGCCAGGTTTATTCAAAACATAACCAAGTGGAAAAAAGAACACAACTAAACAGGCACAAATTCCCAAATAACTAGGGGATATCACTTGTAGACCACCTACCTCGAAACCGCGTTTGAACACACTCTCAATCGAGTCCTTAGACCTCAATCCGACCAACCATTGAAGCTTTAACCTAAAACTCACCCAAAATATAGGGTTTTAGAGCTTTAGAACAAGAGAGATTAAAGATACAAAACCTAAACCAAAAAGAGAAACAGGGATGGGATTAGCCTTACCCAGAGCTTCGATCTGCAACCAACGACACAAAAAACACCGTAGAATCGAAGGAGAACCACCCTTGGGAAGCTTGGGTCATCCAAGTTTGTCACTAGAGTTGAGAGGGAATTAATGGGGGAAAATCCCGAGTTGGGGGTGAAAATCTCGGAGTGGAAAACTTGTAATTTTTCCAAACATTTAGAGGCAGAACGGTTTAGCGGCATGGTTTGGAAAACCATGCACAAACTGTGTGCAAACTGTGTGTATACTACTAACCAGAGGAGTAGGGGTTTCACGGTTTTGCCTGGGCAGGCCGTATGGTTTTCCCTGGCCATGCGCAGGTCGTGCGCCCTGGCTTCTCTTCCCCAGATTTCCTTTTTTTTGTGCCCTGATCCCCTGGAACACCCCCATGGTATCTCACACCTTTAGAAGACATCCCTTGAAGCCCGAAACAATGGATTCAGCCAAAACATAATGAAAAACATACCTTTCAAAAAAACTGACATCTTATAACCTTCCCACCTTATAACGGCTCGTCCTCGAGCCGAGTTTCCAAACCTCATTGATCCACCGAAGAGAAGTGTTTGGGCCACTGAGCCTACATATCTAATTCATACTCCCAAGTTTCTTCCTGAACTTTCCCATGCTTCTATAGTACTCTCACTAATGGCACAAACTTTCCTCGTAAGACCTTTTCACTGCGATCCATCACACAAACCGAATGCTCCTCAAAGGACGCATCAGCCTCAAGCTCCACCACCTCATCATAAACCACATGAGATGGGTCAGGGTGATACCATCGAAGCTA
The DNA here is from genome assembly GCA_963277665.1 of Viscum album. NCBI lineage: Eukaryota > Viridiplantae > Streptophyta > Magnoliopsida > Santalales > Viscaceae > Viscum > Viscum album. The sequence goes on from OY728166.1 coordinate 1,260,265,786, forward strand.
TGACACATGAAAAACATCATGAATCCCACCATACAGTAGTGGAAGAGCCAATCGGAAAGCCACTGGTCTGATCCTTTCCACAATCTCAAAAGGTCCCACATACCTGGGTGCTAACTTACCCTGCTTTCTAATCCGACAGTGACCCAACCTTGGCGATAACCAAAGGAAAACTTTATCACCCACCCCAAACTCAAGAGTTTTACGCCTCCGATCCACATAATACTTCTTCCTACTCTGAGTCATAACCATCCACTTCCTGATCAGCTTAAATTTCTTTGATGTCTCCGGCACGAGACTTGTCCCCAGCAACTCATATTCACCGGCCTCAAATCAACACAATAGAGATCTACATGGCCTCCCATAAAGTGCCTCAAACGATGCCATCTGAATCGTAGCCTGATAAATGTTGTTGTAGGAAGACTCAACTAGAAATAGGTTCCTCTCCCAAGATCCACCAATGTCCACGACACAAGCTCTTAACATGTCCTCCAACACTTGGATTGTACGCTATGACTGGTCGTCCGTCTATGGGTGGAAGGTCGTACTCAAAAAAACTTGGGTACCACGCGCCTTCTGCAACCCTTTCCAGAAATGCAATGTGAAATGCGGATCTCAATCTGAAACTATGGTATGTGACACCCTATGTAACCACACTATTTCCCAAACATACAGCTCACCCAACTGGTCGACTATAAAGGTCTCCTGAATCGGTAAGAAATGATCCACTTTAGTTAACCGATCCACAGCCACCCAGATTGCATCATTCTTCTGTGGCGTCCTTGGAAGACCCATGAAAAAATACATTTTTACATCATCCCACTACCATTCTGGAATGGGAAATGGATCCAACAAACCACCAGGGAGTTGATGCTTGGCCTTCACCTACTGACAGGTAAGGCACCGTGCCACAAAGCCTGCAACTTCCTTCATCATTCAAGGCCACCAAAACTTCCTTCAGAGATCATGGTACATTTTGGTCAAACCATGATTCACTTCCAACATTGATGCATGGAACTCACGCATCAAATCTTCCGGAATACACTCTGGCGCAACCACACGATGACAAACACGAACTACACTGTCCATGCCGAAGGCCCAACCAGAGGGTAGCTCCCCACCTTTAATCTTTTCCTTCACGCTCAAACACTCTGCATCATCATGATGACTTTCCTTAACTTGACTCAAAAGTGTCGACTCCATAATTAACGAAGCAAGAGTGACCTGACCATTCTCCTCCTGCACCTCCAGGTGCATCTCTGCAAACAAAGACATCACCTTCCACTCGGTGATGGACTCTTGAACCACCTGATGTTGAACCTTCCCGCTCAGAGCATCAGCAACACTGTTTCCCTTTATTGGCTTGTAAACCAAATCAAAGTCAAAAGACTAGAGATATTCAACCCATCTTTTCTACCGATGATTCAGATCCTGTTTTGTGAAGATGTACTTTAAACTCTTATGGTCGGTAAACACCGTAAACCGTTCTCCCAACAGATAGTGCCTCCATCACGTCAAGGTGTACACCACTGCAGCCAACTCAAGGTCATGAGTGGGGTAGTTCTGCTCATTGGGTCTCATCTACCTTGTCCCATAAGCCACAACCTGCTCATCCTGCATCAACATAGCCCCAAGTCCGACTCTGGATGCATCACAAAACACAATGTACTTCTTACCCGGCTCAGGTTAGATCAAGATAGGTGCGGTCGTCAACCACTTATTCTACTCTTGGAAGGAGTTCTCACAATCCTCAGACCACTCGAACTTGATTCCTTTCTTGGTCAAGCCTGAGAGTAGTGCTGCCAAGAGATTGAAATCCTAAATGAACATTCGGTAATACCCGGCCAAACCCAGAAAACTCCGAACATCAGAAACACTCTTGGGCTGCTCCCAAGATACAACTGCCAACACTTTCTCTGGATCAACCTCCACACCTGACTCCAAGATGATGTGACCCAGAAAATGCACCTCACCTATCCAGAATTGACACTTTTATAGCTTGGCGTATAGCCAATACTCTCTTAGTGTACCCAAGACGATGTCAAGATGTTGGGTATGGTCGTCATGAGTTATCAAGTACACTAAGATATCGTCAACAAAGACAACCACAAACCGATATAGATAGGGATGAATGATTCGGTTCATTAATCCCATAAACACTACCAGTGCATTGGTCAAGCTGAAAGGCATTTCCACAAACTCAAACAACCTGTACCGACTCCAAAAAGATGTTTGCGGTATATCGGAAGACCTCACCCACAACTGGTGACAACCTAACCTCAGATCAATATTAGAAAACACTGATGCACCCCTCAACTAATGAAATAGATCATAAATTCTTGGAAGGGGGTACTGATTCTTCACAGTCATCTGATTTAACCTTCGATAGTCAACACGCTGCCTCAATGACCCATCAGCCTTCTTTACAAAAAGAACGGGAGATCCCCAAGCAGACGTACTAGGATGGATAAACCCATTACGCTCCAACCCCTCAAGCTGAACCTTTAGTTCCTGGAGTTCTAATGGTGCCATTCGGTATGGTGGAATATAAACTAGCTCCACTCCCAGTAGCAACTCGATTGTGAACTCAACATCCCTATCAGGTGGTAACCCCGAGAAATCATCAGGAAACACATCCTGAAACTAATACACCACAATAGAAAAATTACATTGTTCCCATACCTCATCATAATCAAGCATGAGACATGCCACTTGAGCCATGAGTCCACCCAACCGTTGACCAATCGGTTCTGCACGACCTGCTCGAATATCCCATTTGCCACGGTGGACTTATGCATCACCCTCAAGTGACCTGAACGATACTCTGTGACAATAACAGTCTATGTGTTCCTGATAAAACACCAACCAATCCATTCCCAAGATTAGGCCAAACCTTCACATCTCAAGAATGAAAAAATCCCACAGAAAATGATACCTACCAAATTCCAAGTCACATCCCTTTCACTGCTTGATATCATCAACCCGCACCCCAATGAAGTGTCAACTGACATAACTCCACACACCCTTTCCATAAGTAAACCCAGCGCTACCACTATCTTAGTAGAGATAATAGAGTATATGGCACCTGTGTCAAACAAAGCACTAGACAAAGTAGAACCTACAAGGATTGTACCTTGAACAATTGACAGCCCGCCTTCGCCACCACCTGGCACAAACTGAACTGCCTGAAGCTGACCTGTCCATCTACCCTGGGCTCCTACCTGAGTACTCTATGCTACACTGCCATGTTGGCATGAGCGATCTTGCCTTGGAGTTCCACATACACCGCCCCTGCTAGTACGACCCATGGAGCTCCAACTACCGGCCTGATAGGGGAAACAGATCCCCTTCCCATATCTAGTACCTACCTTCCACCATCATACTCGCCCACCAGCTGAGGTTTCCTGTAGAACTTATGCACATGTCCCATCCATCCGCACAAATGGAACTCAACTAGAGGTCAAGGACACTGACCACACATATTCCTCGGCCTACCGCACCGATATCAGAACACATGATTCCCACTCTGAGGGGATGGCCCTCTCTTCTATCCACTTTGCACACATCCGCCATGCTGTGAGTTCACATGGCGTCGCTTTCAACCTTTGGTAGTTTCACCACTCGTCTGTCCTACTGACACCACAAGACCACTACCCGGAGCTCCCTTCAGGTTTCCTTCTGAGATCAATGCCTAATCTACTACCTCTGAAAACATCTTCAAGAGGAAGATATTTACATGAGACATGATCTCATGTCTTAGCCCATCCTGGAAATTATTTGCTACTGCTACCTTATCCCCTGCTAACACTGGGACAAAGTGTCTCAAATCAGTCCATCACTGATAGCGATCCTTGAGTCAGACTCATAAACTTTGCAGCCTCCTCCTGCCTCAATGTCTTTGGATAGAAATGCTCCAGAAACGTTTCCTGAAAACCCTTCCATGACATTCTTTCATCCTGCTCGATTTGAGCCTGAATGTCCCACCAACTCCTAGCCTTTCCTCACAACATATAAGTGGCCAAATTCACTCGCTTTTCAACAGGGGTCTCCAGATGGTCCAGAATCATCTGGAAAGGCTCTAACAAGAACTGCACTACTTCTGGCCCACCCTCTCTGGTGAAGGTCGGAGGGTGATGCAGCTGGAACTCCCTAGTCAGCTCAAACATAATTTGTGTAACCCGCCCTGGGTCCTGATCCATCATCTACAAAAGGAGAGCCATGTTCCCCTGGAACTGGTCTTCTCCACCCTCATGGGTCACCATATTTTATTTCTCCTCTCCTAGAGGAGTGTTCTCGGCAATATCCTCTCATTTCCCAACTGGTAACCGACGTCGTGGTGTCATTTCTCTACAATGCCAAGCACCGGATTTTAGAACGCATACCATAAAATTTCATGACTCTATCAAAAGATCTTTACTAGCTACAACAACCCATTTCATATACTAACCCAACAACATTTTCTAATTTGTTTCAAACCCTATTACTCCATTAATCATCATTTACCATTCATTCATCCTTTCCCACTTTTGTTATTTAATTCATCTCATCATTTCTTGATTTCATGAAATGCATGATGCACCCTACTTTCCTACCTCACACACCTAGCTCGTGTATGTGTATAATACAATGCATGTCACCTATCTCCCTAGGTGCCTATAATGATTAATGGATGCAAATCCTCAAGCCATTAAGGCCACATTCCAACTATCATAAAACAGTCATATCAAACCACATGTGCATCACCCAATGGTGAAATTTCATACACTATAACATCGCACAACCAAGAAAAATATTTCCCACCCAGGTTGACTTGGGTTTTCCCTCGTACATGGGTTAGATACTCCCAATCATGAGATCTTTACCATGTCCCGACACGTAACCCTTGGCAACCTATCCCAAATAACAATTCCTTAGAGAAGGAGAAGAAAGACCTCCTCGGATACCACATTGTAACGTCCCCAACCCGAAATCCACTAAACTGGTGCTCCGAGCTGGGTTGTAACATGACATTAAGCATGCCTCCTCATATGCCAAAGGCTGCCGACTAGCAGTGGGGGTCTATGAGGTCAAGTGCGGAGACTATACCCCCTTTTATCAGAGTAAGACACAAAAAAAATAAACCAGATAGCAGAAACAATAACCAATAAACAAGGAACATGTATAACAACCATTTCCAACAACAAACATGTCATATCATACTATAAGTTCAAGAGTGAACAAAACCCAAAATAAAGACAATGGCCAAAATCCCCAAAATGGACCCAAATCTGAGTACGGATCCTCCACCAAGTGATACCAATGTCCACTCAACTATCTATCAAGGACCCTTTCCCTTCTCCTGACCTGTAAACATGAAGTCTTCTCGGGTACCCAACGGCGGCCCGAGCAGTGTGTGAGTACAACTTAGTAGGCCACCACCAACGGTGTATACAAAATATCTAGTATGAACAGGTAGTGCATGCAAAAGGAAATATGAATGATAATTTCCAAGTAATTATTTAAGGTTCCATTAACCAGTTCAGAGCCAAATCCATTGCCACTTCCATTACCATCCATTTATTACCAATTATCAACAGTTACCATTTCATCACATTTACATGGGTTAATCACATACATTATGTTACATGGGTCTAAGGCAAACAATCACACGCAATAGGGTAAAAACATCGTTATCCTATCTCACTAGGACTAACCCCCTCATAGCAATCATATCCTCACCTCGAATCCCCAGTCTGGGTGGATGCAACCGTTAGGAGAATAGACCCTCAGTCCCCTTTCCTATCTCATGCATTTAGGGTGGTGTTTATAACCTCGGTCTTCGCTCAACCCATGGGTGTAGATCCTCATGTCATGCCCCACTCTATGAATCCATGTGAACATGATTATATATAAGTAACCATCATTCATCGAAACCATTGCCCTTCGACAACACTATTCACAACAACCCACTTGGGAATTCACATTATGACTTAACCCATTAACACATTACAATTTCACATCATTTAACCATTCACCCAATTCCCATGTGTTATGCCTAACTCACTAAGAATTTATCACTAGACCCATAACCTATCCATTATGTTATTTAATCGGTTTACACATTAACCCATTTAACCCATTCATCATTTCCATGATTCAACCATTCATATGATTCCAAATAACCCTTTGGTCATTTCCAAGCCTCGGTGCATCACCTAACATCTATTCCAAGTTCAACCAATCATGCCAACATGTTTATCAAGGGAACTACAATTTACTACAACAAGGTCTCTCGTTTAATAACAATCCCTAAACCTGGGAAAAGCTAGCACATCCCATGGATGGCCCCAATTAGGTCAAGACAATCCCAACACAACCCACGGGGATCAGGAGGGTTCCCATTTGCCATTTTAAACATTATTATTACCAAACATGCCAAGGTTATTCAAAACATAACCAAGTGGAAACAAGAACACAACTAATCATGTTCAAATACCCAAATAACTAATGGATATCACTTTTAGACCACCTACCTCGACACCGTAGTTGAACACACTCTCAATCGAGTCCTTATACCTCGATCCAACCAACCTTTAGAGCTTCAACCTAATAATCTCCCAAAAGATAGGTTTTTAGAGCTTCGGAACAAGAGAGAGAAGATACAAACCCTAAACCAAAAAGAGAATCAAGGATGGGATTAGCCTTACCTAGATCTTAGATATGCAACCAATGGCCCTAAAACTCCTTAGAATAGAAGGAGAACCACCCTTGGAAAGCTTGGGTCAACCAAGTTCGTCACTAGGGTTGAGGGGGGATGATTGGAGGAAAATCCCGAGTTGGGGTTTAAAAGCCCGGAGTGGCATACTTGTAATTTTTCCAAACATTATGAGGTCACATGGTTTAGCCTCACGGTTTGTCAAACCGTGCACAAACCGTGTGTATGTTGTTGTCCGGAGGAGGAGGGGTCGCACACTTTGGCATGGGCAGGCCACACGGTTTTCCTTGGTCGTACGCATGTTGTGTGCCCTGGCTTCTCTTGCCCAGATTTCCTTTATTTTGTGCCCCGAGCCCCCAAAACACCCCCAAGACCTCTAACACCCACAAAAGACATCCCTTTAAGCCCGAAACAAGGGATTCGATCAAAAAAAATGAAAACCATACCTTTCAAAAAAACCGATATCTTACACGTACAGATACTGAGCATCGATGGTGTTTACTTATGCGACTGTTGGCTACTCACTTTCTTGGGATAAGCTATGGGATAGAGATAACCTTACTATCTTGTTCAGGCTTCTTTATTGAGAATATGGATATGTATATACCTTGTTCCAGCACCCTCTCCTTGGGTTTTGGCTACTCTCCTTCCAGGAGAGGCGAAGACACACGAGGTATGCCATGTGATTTTCGTTTCTATCTCCTCATGGTTGGACAAGCCTACTCTCCTTCTATAGGTAGAAAAGACTCAATGATAAGTTCATATTCTCAATGCTTCTAGCTCCTTGTGTTTGGACGAGTCTACTTCCTTCCTCTTGTTGGGTTGAGTTGTACTCTTTACTGCACTCTCGGTTATACTCCTTTACTTTTCCCTGTTCGATATACTACTCACCTCTTCAGTACCTCCTTTGTTTCTCCCTTGAGCCTTCGGGGAATCCTACTGAGTATTTTTATACTCACCCCAACTTGGGCTTTGCCCACACATGGTGTGCCCCGGCAGACGACAGACAGGTTGGTCATGGCTTCAGCGGAGCTTAGGAGTTCGGGAGCTTGGACCACGTGTGGTGGTCGTAGTCAGGTTCCAGGTGTGGGACTCTCCCAACTATTGAATTTTGTTCACCTGTTGCCGGGTTGTGGCACATTTCTGGTTGGGCGGGTGTTTTACCCTTTTCGTTCCAGTTTATCTTCAGCACTTGCTTTGTACTTTTTAGAGGTTGATGCACTTTTTTGGTTTTTATAGCAGTTGGTACATTACTTTACATTTATTTTCATTTTACCATGCACTTCTACTTTGACTGGGCTGCATGTGTGTATACAGGTACTTAGGAAAAGGTCCACCCTGAGTAGTTTAGCCTTCGGCGCTTGTCACCAGCCCCTGGCCTATGGAGGCAAGCTTGGGGTAGTTGCGGCTCGAGCCCGGGTAGGATCCGGTCCTGAAAAAGTGTTATCAAAGGTGGTTCGTTCCATGGGACGTTGTTCGGACATCCCTAAAAAGAAATTGGTTGGGATTTACGACAACAATGGAAATGCGTCTCGAGAGAGGCTCTCAGGCCAGGGAGTCCAGTGATGGTGAGACGACCGACGTATCCATTCACTAGGACCCTGATAAACCGCTTGTCGACTCGGCATGCTGAGACACTCGTTGCTAGGAAAATTGGTTTTTTAATCACAGAAGATTGAGTCTTGAATGTACTTCTTAAGTAAGCTCTTCATTGTTGTTAGTGTTATATACATATATGCTCATCTGATCGTGGAACTCCTTGATAACATTCAGGATGTCTCTATGAAGATAGTCAGCCAGGAAACCAACATTGGTTCGTGATGACAACTCTATGAGCTATGAGGCCTCAGTCCAGGACCCATCATGTGAGTCCATTTCTCTGGGTGGGCCGGTAGTAGCACCCGCACCTGGTGAGCAGCAGACAGCTTCAGCAGAGCAGACTGAGCTTGAGCGCAGGTTGAGCACGCTCTTTGAGTTCCAGTGACAGAGACAACTGAGGGTCAGTGGTGATCCAAACCCTCAGGCAGCAGTGGATTGTCTAGAGACAGTGGTTCACCTCTTCAGGCTTGTGTAGACACCGACAGATAAGATGGTGGCTTTGGCATCCTGCCTTTTCCGTGGAGCAGCTGGGCGTTGGTGGAGTCTGGTGACTCAGTTACTTCACGAGTTGTCACTTTCCTGGGGCGACATTCCACTACTATTTCATGAGGAGTTTTACCCCTCCTTCTTATGCTCATTTCAGATCAAGGAGCTCCTACAGTTTTATTAGGGAGGGATGACAGTGACGGAGTACGCGACTAGGTTCACGAACCGTGAAGGTTTTTACCCGGACTTGGTCCACGACGGAAACTTCCAAGGGCGGATGTTTGAGCAGGTTCTTCGTAGAGAGATGCATTTTGTCATAGTACCCTTGGGAATTTTCACATATGTTGGGGTGCTAGAGCAGGCACTCGTGACAGAGAGCTTACTTTCATGCTCTACAGTTGGTGGTGGCAGCAGGCTCGACAAAGTCGAGATTTCTGTCGTAGCTAATGGACATCGGGCGACAGAACCTCGGAACAGGTGGAATTTCGATAACCGGAATCAGGGGCGTGTTCATACACTATAGTGGTGCTGGAGGGCCCTAGTGCAGCCCGGAGAGAGTCTGTGTTATGCTTGAGATGGGCAAGGTCACCTGGTGCGAGACTGGCCGGCCAGGCGCGCTGAGAATATCGGGCAGGCAGCGGGTTCACCACCACGATGGAGGCAGTGCTATGATCGGAGTAGTCCCTAGATATGCGGTTCTATCAGAGGAGCGGGAGGAGCTAGTAGGGGGGGACGACTTTACGAGATCTTCCCATCACCACCAAGCAGTCCACGTCAGGCTCCGGGAGCTTACAGTTGGGACCGCAGACAACCGTGAGCTTTGGATTTCTACGATCCTGTGGAGCATGAGGTGATAAGAGGTACGCTCTATAGTTCTTCTACTTTTTTTCAAGTATAATTGTTAGAATCTGTGTGTGAAATGATTTTCTACCTACTCCATGCTTGATTTGTTACCAGGGTGGCGTGGGGAATTGGTGTAACCCTATGTTAGTAGAGTTGAAGATGTGGAACCTTTTCTTTAGTCGATGGTATCGACTCCTTCACTTTCCAAGTGTGTAAGGGGGTCTTGGTTGAGGGGCATCGACTGTGAAGTCTTGTGTGACCAAATATCCTTGGGTGTTTCACCGTATGAATATTCTGAAGGAGGGAATCAACGGGCTTTGTCACAGGTCCAAACGGTAATTCCAGTCACTACGTGCGACGTAGGGGTTCTGTCGGGGAGGTGAGAAACCCCCGATGTCCTTCGGGCCATTTGAGACCGTGCGAAGGGATAACGAGGTTCCCTACCGCCTTACCCTAACCCCAAGGTTGGGAGTGGGTGCACAACGTCTCCCGCGTGGCTTACCTGAGAAGATGTGTGCATGACTCTATGCACGTCATCGGAAAGGGAATTCCTTGTGTGAACCATTAAAATCCTTTGGTCTATATGATGTGGTGCATAACTGTACATGAGTTCTTCTGGGTGTGGAAGATCCAGTTGCGGGCATAGTTCCTTGAGTTGTTCCCTCGTTTTTCTTTTCAGGGATGAAAATCAAGAAGGAGGGAATGATGTGAGAACTTGGTTTTTGGTATATAATACTTTTTAATATTATTGATGTTATTCCAGAGCAGCACCTTCAGACGTCTTGCAATTCCAAGATCCGGTGTGGCCGAAATTAAATTTTTAAGTGCGTTCACATTGGGAACCCCAAATAAATGGTATAACTCCTAAACGGTAATTTGGATCATAAATATGAGAGTACTAATGGGTCCGAAATGGGTTGTTTACCCTAGGAACGACATAAAACATGTCGGCACAGGACATTGGGACCCCTCGCCCATTAATGGAATGTTAAACAGATAAATAAAATAATTAATTTATTCGTTTAATGGTTAAACTCAGGTATCTATTAAACGGTAGCTCGGATTGGAAAACCAAGGGCACCGTTGAGTCCGGAGCATGTCGTTTACCCTAAAAGGGGTATAACTTTCACGGGCGCGGTCCCTTTGTGGAAAATGCCACCAGGGGCATTTTCGTAATTAATTGGTCTCGGACGTTAGATTTTATATCTTTCGAATGGAGCCTCGGATTAAAATTCTGAGACAACCATTGTGCTTGGGGGGTGGTTTTTACCCTATGTGTGTCCTAACTTTCACTATGTTGGGGGTTTCAGATGCGGATTTAATTTTGTGTTAACTTTTTATCATTTTAAAGGGTTTATTTTATTTTATTTATGTTTCCTCTCCTCCCATCTCCTCCCCTAGTTTCCCCTTGAGTAACCTCTCCCTCTCCTCCTCCAACCCCCCATCATCTCATCCTCCTCCCTTTGGCGGATGACAACGATGCTTTGGATCGAGGTGTTCCGAAGCGCAACGAACGCAGCACATCATTGCGAGCATGTTCTTCTTCGACGAAAGATCCAATTCCAGGAAAGAATTCTTATGGTTTTCTCACCCTTATCTTCAATATTAAATTTATTTGAATCGCCGTCATTTAATCCTTGTTTTGATTGTCATCGACGAATACGACCATCAAACCATGCATATAATCACCCTTGTTCGCGTTTTTTTCATCAATTTTCGGTCATCCGCTAGAGTTACGATGGTCCGTCGGAGTAACTACTGGATCATCACCGGCAGGAGCGGCCGACGGCTACGGGCGGCGGAGCAGAGGAAGGATGTGGGGTTTGGATGAGGTGGTGACCTCGGGTGTCACCGGCGCGGACGAGGCAGCTCTGCCGAAGGAGCCGAGTCGGCGGCTGGGGGTGCAGCTCAGCGTGAGGGTGAGGCCGGAGAGGGGTCTGTGGGTCTAGGCGGCGAGCATAGTGGGTGTTGTAGGGGAGCACCGGGGCGGTGCTGCGTCTGGTGGCGTAGGTCGTGGTGAGGTACAACGGTGTGCCGTTGGGGAGCGCCGATCGTTGTGGTCGATGGAAGCCCGAGGCCTGGCCTCGAGTGTGTGGAAGAAGGATGGACCCACGCAACACGGGTCCTACTATTGCGTCAACGAAGACTGGCCGAAGCCAGTTTGCTAGGGGAGCGAGGACCTGAAAACTGCGGGTCTTGTTTGGCGATGGTGCGAAGACCGGCCAGAAGGCCGGTCAGTTAGTAAAAATGGACCCAAGGAGTGGGTCTTCTACTGTTGGGTGGGCCGTGGGCAACGGGCAGCGGACCGGTGGTTCGGACCGGGCCGGTCGGGGTGAACCGGCCCGGTTATGCCCCCTTGCATTCAGGGGGCCGTATCTCCAAAACGGCGCGTCTGTTTGACGCGCCATCTGCAGATGTGGGACCGTATAGACGAGCTGGACCTTTTAAAGTGAGTTTCAGGGTTTTCGGTTTTGTGCCCGATGGCGGGTAACCCGAGATCTATAATTCAATAATATTAAATTATCATTAATTCTCTCAACGGATACACCTCACGAGACAGACGTCCGTTTGATGTGCCGTCAGTGGCGCAGTGGCCCCGAAGCTGAGATGGTCCTTCCAAGGTTGGTTTGGAGCTTTTTCGGGTTGGTTTCGTTGCTTGGTAGCACGAAACGCTAAATGTGAATAATTAATTAATTGTTCCGTCGGACCTAACTTCTACTTGGGATGTCTGATTGATGCTCCGTTAGCAGCAACATAACCCCAGTCTTCTTGCGGACTTTGTGAGATGCTTTCCGAAGCGTTCGAGTTGGAGATAAGGTGCGGGCCCCATAGGGCCTAGTTCTCACATTTTATGGTGAAACACCACTTTTTCACCCGTCACCTGTTTGGTGTGTTTGAGCACCCTTTTCTGTGAGTTTTTCCAAGGGGATTGCAACATTGCATTCTGCCTGCCAAAATTGGAATTGAGGAGTGGGCCCCATGGGCTGTCTTTTAAGCTGTGAACCGCGTACTATGCCTTTTTCATTAGGTGTCAATTTGGGGTGTATGAATAGTTAATTCAGTGTGTTTTTCCGAGAGCATCGTGATGGCGTAGATCGCCCGACCTCTTTCGAGACCGATCTGTGGGCCCCACGAGATGCCGTATGGACATAAAGCGGTATTGAATAACGTTTCCACCAAGAGCCCATTTACAGGGAGTAAGTAGTCTATTTAGCGTGTTATTCTGCGAGATTACAACAGTGTAATCCGTTTGGGAGAGTGGCACCTCTTTCGAGATCTCATTAAATGTTGAAGCATGAAAGGTGTACCAGTGGTGGTTCTTCCTGTTGAGTTTGTAGGTAACCCTTGGCGTGTGATCGCATTCACTCCTGTGAGAGTGAAGTTAGTGTTTAAAGAGGTATGGTTGGCCATGATAGGGCTGTGGTAGAAGAAGGTTGGCGAAATAACATTTTTCACTTCACGCTGACGTTGGGTGTCGTGTGCACGATATCTTTGGGCTGGCAATGTGGCATACTCTTGGAGTATACAGGAATTCTTAGAGGTGCATGTTATAGTTTGTACCTGAAAACATTTGTGCACTTGGTTTGGAGATGAGATTGGGCCACACGTCGTGTAGGCCCCATGTGTCTGTCGTGTTCTACTCTACATACCTTTGACCTCTCACGACGTAGAGGGTCCTTCTATTCTCGATGGTTTGACTGGAAGAGTTGTTTTGGTTTCCCTGTTATTCCAACTGAGGGGGTTTTTAGTGGTGTGTCCCATTCACTAGACTATGACATCATTTATGGCTATGTGCATCCGTACAGTGTGGGTGTGCTCCCACTTTCTGGAGTGAGTTGTCTCAGTCTGCTTCGACAGTAGACTCAGAGGATTGGAGCTTGTATCACCCCGAGAGGCCCAGAGAGATCCTCACATCCCTTCGTGTTCCCTGGTATATTTCTTTAGGTATTGGTGTGACAAACACATTACGTGGGCACCGATCCTCTACCCAGGAGGTTGTTTACAGTAGGGTACGGAGTCCCTAGTGAGCCCCGAGCGTAGACTCCCTAGCTATGTATCGAGATCATATCATCCTTCCGTGATCTATCATGACGTGTTTCCCACTACGTATTCCGGTTACCAGTTGTGTACCATCTAGTAGGTATGGCTAGTGAGGTACCATCCAGCTGGGATGGCCAGTGGTGTACTGTCCAGCAGGGATGGCCGGTGGGGTATCATCCAACAGGGATGGCCAGAGCAGATCCGGGTCTCCCTCCAGCAGATTGCCCTTTCATGGAGCTGGGCAATGGGGACCCGTCGACTTTGATAAGACCTTTCGACTGTGTGACAGTGACGAGGTGTGGCTTGAAGTTCCCCCAGAACTCCCAAGTACAATGGGTTCATTCCCCACCAAGACATGTCCTTGTGACATGACTTAAAACCGTGCGGGCGAGTCAGTGCCGCCCAAAGCGGAAAGTGTCAAGGTGCGGAGATTTGAGCCCCTTGACTTGCAGTACGGGGAAGACGTATGGATACTGGGCATCGATGGTGTTTACTTCTAGGACTGTTGGCTACTCACTTTCATGGTCTGATCTACAGGATGAAGATCCCCTTACGATCTTGTTCGGGCTTCTTGATTGAGCATGTGGATATGTATATACCTTGTTTCAGTACCCACTCCTTGGGTTTTGGCTACTCTTCTTCCTGGAGAGGTGAAGACGCGCGGGGTATACCATGTGATTTCCATGTCTAGCTCCTCATGGTTAGATGAGTCTACTCTCCTACTATAGGCAGCAAAGACTCGATGAGAAGTTCATATTCTCACCGCTTCTAGCTCCTTGTGTTTGGAAGAGTCTACTTCCTTCCTCTTGTTGGGTTGAGTTGTACTCTTTACTACACTCTTGGTTATACTCATTTACTTTTCCCTATTCAATCTACTACTCACCTATTTAGTACCTCCTTTGTTTCTCCCTCAAGCCTTCTGAGAATCCTACTATGTATTTTTATACTCACCCCTGCTAGGGCTTTTCCCGCACTTGGTGTGGCCTTGCAGACAACAGACAGGTCGGTAGTTACTTCAGCGGAGCTTAGGAGTTCGAGAGCTTGGACCACGTGTTCTGGTCGTAGTCACGTTACAGGTGTGGGACTCTCCCAGCTATTTACTTTTGATCACATATTGCTGGGTTGTTCACTTTTCTGGTTGGGCGCGTATTTTACCCTTTTCTTTCCGGTTTACTTTCAGCACTTGCTTTGTACTATTTAGAGGTCGATGAACTTTTTGTGGTTATTTATATCAGTTGGTTCTTTACTTTAATTTTTTTTTCTTTTTACCCTGCACTTCTACATTGAGTGGGCTAGGTGTGTGTGTATAAGTACCTAGGAAAAGGCCTCCCTGAGTTGTTTAGCCTTTGGCGCTTGTCTCTAGCCCCTGGCCTATGAAGTCGGGCTTTAGGTAGTTGCGACTTGAGCCCGGGTAGGGTCAGGTCATGACATTAACCCTAGAATATATTTTTTTATATTATATTCATGAAATTTATATCATTTTACATCTTAAATTTCCATTCACTAAAAAATAATAACATCATTCATGTATATGTGTGTATTACCACCTCTATGAAGCAATGTGATATTTTTCTCTTCACCATATCACATGGATGATATATATAGGTATATATAAAGAAGTAATATTATATTTATGATATTATATTAATTCTCTAAATATAAACTAATTTTTACCTTCTTTTTAAAATGATCATTGAATAATGTAAACTTTAATCATCCATATATATGGTATATCGTCACCGTGATGGTATGTAGTTTATTTTTCATAACCATAACTAATTTTTGAATTTAAAAGTATAATTAAGGAATAATAATTATATTTAATTCATGATTATTATTATGAATATTGTTAAATAATGACCTCTTTGATCATGGTCTACTTATGAAAGGTATTTCTAGCATATGAGATGAATATCATCAAAACAATCGATGTGAATTTAATTGAATAAGTAGTTGTATCTAATATGGTATTATAAGAAATAATGGAATTAGGATATAGAAAAATGTTCATAAAATTATATAATTATCATAAGTGTTTCTTTCATGAATATAAAGAAAAAATGTGATGATTTCGACTCAAGATAAAGGACTTTTTTAAAAAAATCTTTTAGAGTTTACATTAAAACATTATTTTTCTTCCATAACAATATTTTCTTAAAATGTTTTATAAATGGTTTTATTAATATATAGGATTTTTTAAATTAACTTTCACCAGTTTTTTTTATAAAATAGTTCTAATGGAATATGTTTTTCTTCAAAATGAGGTGATTCGATATATTTCTAATAAAAATATAAAGGAAGGTTTTTTTAACTTGTATGGTATAAAAGGATTTTACATCCATCATGAAAAATATTTAATTTAAAGATTAATTTAAAATATAATATGGTTATTTTCCATGAAAATATTTTATTTTATAATGTCACAATTTTTTGAAATAAGTGTTTTGAGAATTAAAATTTTATTTTCTTTATGATTTTTTTACAGATTGTTTATGAAAAGAAAAACCCTCTTTAACTATTTATGTGTATTTTTTTATTTAAAACAGGTTTTTAAAATAAAATGGATGTTATATAATTTTTTTTTATTTTTTTTAATTATTTTATCAATGGATTTATAAAGTAAAATGAATGTATAAAATTTTTTATTCATGATATGGAACTTGAGAATTATATGTGATACATGTGAGGTAGGTCCAGATTATAAGAATGGTTGATCACCATTAGGAAATGTACCTTGTCTTTAGAGGAAAGTATAAGGGGGTTACTAAGAGGTTTCTCCTATAGATTCAACTAGGATATAATTATTTTTTACAAGGGTTTAAAATTGGTTATTAATGTGATTATCTATGTTTCCGAAAGGGTTTTTAATTTCATGCTATGAGTATTAATTTTTTTATTTGAGAAAAAACTTTGTCTAATTTTTATATGGAATTAATTTATTTCATCCTCTCAAAGAATATTGAGATAATGTTATCATTTTTAGGGGTTTTCATTTTTAAACTAAAATTACATTTTTCTTCTTTTTGTTCCCCTTAATAATCTTTTTGTTCTCACCCCACTTTTTAAATTTATTTTATAGGGTTTAAATATGATTAAGAGAATATAAGAATTAAATTTGAAAGTTGTGAATATTTTTCATACCAAGAAATCATGTTATATTTTAGAAGTTTTATACTGTGGAAATAAATGATACTGATTTAAAAGATCTTACTTTGTTTATGTATGGGTTTTTTAATGATTTAAAACCTAAATCTCAAAATTAATAAACCAAAAATATATTTGGGATTGAGAAATGTTAATTTTAGTTGAAAGATACAATATTATGTTATTTTCATGGTAGGACATTTATAGTTACTAATAGGAAAGGTTATTAGTCATAATATGAGTTATTTTTCAGAAAATAGAAATATTTTTTTGATCCCCACATTAACTCCATTGTCTTATATATTTATTTAATTCTCATATTTTCCTCGATTATTTCCTTTATTTACATTATATCTAGTTACAAACATTATCTAATAAATAAATTAACACATAGTGTGATATTATAAACTGATAATGCATCAATCCTGACTCTGATATCATGTTTTTTTAAATATTTACTTATATGTAAATCAATACAAGTATAATCTCTATAATTTTCTAGTAGTGAAATATATGATCTATTTATACATTATTCATAATATTGTTTCAAATGTATCCATGAAATATTTCTCTAATTCCAATTATAACACCCCCAAAAACAGTGACACAGATATGGTGGGTTATTTATTAAACAATAATTAGATTACATGGGATTACATACCAATTATCTGTGTTCAATACAACTTAAGAGACTTGATGTATACACATTACATTATAACAAGATAATTTAAATAATTTTAGTATTAATCATTATTCCATAATGATTCTTCTTTAAATGATCTTATATTGTAATCCTCTTTATTATCTAGTTTAGTGGGAAACATAAGAATATTTTGATCTTTGAAACCATATAAGGGATAACATAAAATAAATTCTAATGTGGTTTAGTAATGACATAAAAAATAGATTAGAAGTATATGACACAATATCAATGAATACATAAGAATTACATAATATTTAGATGTCAAGAAAATAAACTACCAAATTGAACTTAATTATTTATTTCCCAATTGGAATGAAAAATTTCAGACATTATAAACATTTCCCCCAGAGTCTTGTTTATGATATCATACATAAAGTGTAAGGATTATCCCATTACCCTCTATTAGTTGTCTCATGAGTCCTTCTAGTGTACGCATGGGATATATAATCCTGGAACCCATGCACTACCAAAATATCCAATGTATTTTATCATATAGTAACAGATAATAGGAAGTACAAGGAATAATGTTCACGAATTATTGTCTTATAAATCCTTAGCATAATTTTTCAATTTATATTTTCTAACAGTATTTTACCATACAAAAGGGAGGATTAGATGATCCTATAATTATATTTCCACGCAAAATGAATTAACTAACATGTCTAGGTAAATTATCAATAATATTTATAAGAATAATTAAGGATTATCAATGTTCAAATAAGTTCCCTTATTAATATAAAATTTCAAACACCTAGTTTTCTGGTACATAAAAATATTAGGTTTACCTATATGTTTAAACAATTGTATACATGTATTTTCAATGTTAGGGTAGTAAATAATTTATATATAAATCCATTTTGAATGAATAGTATGTAAACACACATATTAGATATGTGATAAGGATTTAAAATTTCATTGTGGAGAAAACCCTATGTCAATATGTATTGATGGTATTGGTTAACATGTGTGAAAAATTGTTTTAATAGACCAGGTTATTGATAGAGGTTACACCATCTAAATAATTGGTATCCTACATTACAAATGCCCCTATAAGAATAATAACATCCATAAAACTAAAATATATGAAACACATTGATATTTTTACCAAGATATAATATACATCATTATGCCTCTTTGAGAAATTTGGTCATTATATGGGCGTATAAACAAGGTATAAAGTAATTGAAGTGGGATCTCACATGTATATTATATTTTCAGTATGGAACATATGATAATTTTTGAATTGAAATGGGTAATAAATTTTTAACTCCCCGACCAATATCACCATGTTTGGGATTGATTTAAACATGACCTTGGGCATGCCTCCCAATATTCCTGATGCGGCCGACTAGCCGGGGTAATCTAATTTATGTTTTGGGGTTAATATACCCTGAATTAGAGTATTAAATAATAGATAAATAAAAAAACATGAAATAATATACATTCTAATTAAATGTAAACCAATTAATATTCCATTATTAATGAATTGGTGAATAAACAATAAACTAAAATGGCCATATAAGAATAAAAGACACTAATCACCCTCCAAGGAAATCACATACAAAAAAATAAACAGATTAATATAAAAAAGAGAATCTATACCCAATTTGACGAATCAACTCTTCCAGGGATATAGACTCGTGGGGATAAATCCATATCAATGAACAGACCTAGTCCTTAGCCAAACTTGTACCCAAAATAACTGAGAGATTCTTGGGTACCCATATACCATGGAATACCAAGAAGGGTGTGAGTAAAACTCAGTATGGTGCCATGAAAAATGTTTTATAATACGTAACAGGTAAATGCAATGTGCCTTCTTGTGATAAGATTATAAGAATCTAAAAATAAAATATATAAACTGTACAAGCATTACATATAGTAACTGAAGAATTATTATGAAATAAACACATATATATTGTGTGGTCATGCACTCAAAAAGCCTCCACAATCCAAACCATACATTCTTTGGCTCTATGCTATAAATAATGTCAACCAACCACGCTTGACACATCTACTTCCATGGGATAGTCTAAAAACATTCCAAACATGTTCCCCTTTATGGAATAATCCATCCAACTTCCAACCACACATCTAACACATCCCCCTTAAAGGATCTCCCTTATTAGAAAACCTATATTCTCAACTATATAATATAGTGGAACCTCAGATGTATTACAAGACACATGATGAATTCTCAAGTATCAAATAATTATAAGAATAGTTTATAATAGTACCAAATCCTCATGCACTAAAACAAAGAGTATAGGTATTATTGGGATATAAAAACAAACCTGTATGATAAAAGCATAAAAAATATCTCATGGATTTTACACACACAAACTTTTGGAAAAGAAACAAACATGGGTCTCACGATCTACTAAAACACACACACAAATTCATGTGATCAATCCTCAAACATGGGCCTCCTGAGCTACACATAGACATGTGACAAAGAATCATACATGGTCTCCTAGGCTATACATGAACACACATTAATCAAATATTTATCATGGTCTCATAACACATGGTCTCATGAAACATAAACACACACAAAAGTTGGTCCATGTTATCTAAAAAACATGATTGAAATTAAACTATGATCATCAGTAAATGGTTTCAAGATAATGAAAAATGTTCCATCGTAGCCCTTCATACTTTGTTCAGTTACATTAATCATAGTTCATTTAATTAATTATGTCATATATACCACTAAAATAATTAAGTAATATATATAATTCATAACTTAATAATAAAATAATAGTAATTCACATAAAGAAAAAACCTCATATAACATTCCAATAAACCAAGAATGGTACCATACAGTATATCACATAGGACCAACTACCTCAAACTAAGTCAACTCTAAACAAAGGAAATCCCATTAGCCTTATCTGAGTCGATATAATCCCATTCATCATCCATGAACTACAAAAATGTTATAACTCATGACCATGAATTAAAAAAATTAATCATAAGGGAATTGTAATTAATGAAATGATTACATGACACTTTTAACCGATAGAGGAAGGAATAATTTCTGAAAGACTTATAGGATACCACTACGTAACCAAAACCATGAGAAACAAGCAATGGATGGTCTATAAAACTCTATTGACATAACTCCCAGAAAAAAAAATTCTTAAAAACAAAATAGAGGAATATTTATGAATACTATTCTAGAAACCTTAGAAAAATTAAACAATGAAACATACCATAGCTATAAAGATATGAAATAGAGTTCTATACATTCTAGGAACAATATTGATTCTAACGTATTCCAAAGCTTTAAACAAATTCAATAATAAAGAATATTATTCAACCAAAATAAAAAAACCACCATAGAAGGAAAAAACATGGGATATAACTTCATAGAAACACCAGAAAATGGAACACACTCATCATCATAGGATATCCTCAAGTAATTTAGATCTAATGCCTCATCATTATTAGACAATTCCATTAAAAAAATATGGAATTTGCATCAAATAATCTAATATAAATAAATCTAATAACAATTCTATGAACAATAGGATTAATAGGAATAGTAATTCAAGTAAAATGATACATTAAAAAATAAAAAATCCTATGATTTAACATGAGGAATCATCCATGATGAACAAAATAGTGATCCAGCACCAAATGAGGATAAAGGGATCTAGGATTGATGAAAAATGAGGGATCATTCCCATATATTCCATTGGATCTCACCTAGATCCATAGTAAAACATGGAGAAAAAATAGATGTATGATAATGGGGGACTTTGGGGGAATGTCCCTCAACAATTTCATCAAAGGAGGGTAAAAAAAAGGAAGCCATGGTGGCCAGAAATAAAAAAATAACCTTACATTAGTGTTTCCCAGCATGACCCACTAGCCACCTTGTATAGGCTGACCTGATAGTTTGTGTGTCTTGTAAAGAAAAATGGCTAATGTCCACCCAGAAATCCATCCTTTGGGGACACTATTGCAGTGTTCTTTGTTTTTTAGCGAGCTTAAATTTCAAAACTTTTTTAATATTCTTATTTTATGGGTGGAAAACCCATTATTCTAGGATTTAAAACCAAATTCAGAGAGATTAAATAGATGTAATTGTTTTAATACATTTTTTTACTACCATAATGTTATTAGAAATGTTTAATTGGTTTTTGAATAATTGGGATCCAAAACCCCAATTTTTAAGAGAAACATACCAAGATACATGTTTGTAATATGGGATATCTAACATTGTAGTATTAACCCTATGACCAATATCTAATGTTACAGGGTTCATTTTATCTATGTTTCCCCTTTATGTTAAGGGTGTTCATATTTGTCGGTGTTTAGAGCCACCCGTATGGAAGGAAAATGATTTTTCAAATAGTGTAGCTAAATTCTAGGGGTATATCCTCTTGGACAATGAGGATGGTATAGTTAGCACGTGATTTTTTAAACCATACTTTAACTATGATTTTTTAAAATGATAAAATGACTATTTTTCATCTAGTTTTTTATGACTGACCCTCCACTTTCACTCATTCCATTTAAAACCCTACCGTCTAGACATGGATATATCCCAATTCCATTTTACTAGGAATTGAGCCTCCTTTGTCAATTAGAATATGATTCGGGATCCATTGGGTGCATTGGATGTTAAGAGGTAGGTCACCAATCCACTTTATTTATTTTATCTTTCTCCCACCACATATAATGTAAAATCTTGGAAAATGATTTTTCCTTATTCTATTATTGTTTGTCTAAATATGCAATTTATAACTTTTTGGATCGAGTTAGTGGATGATATTGAATGAGTGAGTGACTATGAGTACATGATAGGTGGATCCTATATTTCTCCTCCATTTTATGAGTGTTGTAGGTTTCATATTAAATACTCACATGTGTGTTGTCCAAGTGAGACCCCTAGTTAATTAATTATTTCATTTAATATGATAAATTGATAATATGGGACGTATTTGGGTGCTCCCTAGTTTTCATAAAACATGATATTATAGATAAGGGTATTTTTACCAATTGATAAGGTTTTGATTATTTTCTAATTTAATTAATTTGAATGTGTTATATGATTGCAATGATTCATTGGGAATGTCACGGGCCTTGTTTGAGGATTTAAGGTGATGTTGGTCACTAGGGATTAGGTGAAATGGTTCATAAGGTTAGGTTTAGGCCAAGATAAATGGGGTAATGATGACCACCAGGCTGATCCCACATGGGTCATTGGGATTAAGTCAACAACGTATTCGGATTGAGGGCATATCCCACATGAATAAAGATTATGTTGACCATCAAGATTTGGGTGATCTGCTCACAGTGGTATAAGGTGAAAAATGATTTTTCTTAGTAGTTTTGTAACACCCCAAGGTTTTAAAAATAAATATAGAATTAAATTTTATCATCTAAACATTAAACACAACTTTGTCTCTTCTATGTTTTGAATTTCATGAAATGGTCATCTAGATATGTGTTCAGTAAGTCATTTGGAGTCTGATAGAACAAACTTGATTTTTTAGTAAATAGTAACATACCCTTATGAATAGTAATATGACCCTAATGAATAGTTAATTTTATTATTATTTTATCTTATTAAGGCTATAAGATAATAACATCTTGGTCAATTTTTCATTGTGATAAAGTAGTTGTAGAATTAGAACTGTTAATTTTTAAATTATGTATTCTTTTATATAAAAGATAAATTAATAATATTTATAAAATTATTTTTCAAAAATGGACTTCACTTTTTAATTCTACACGTCGAAAAATGTTAGGGGTGAATTTTTGGGATTTTTTTGAAATTCTTTAATTTTTGATTAATAGTGAAATATGGTAAAATACAGTATATTCAATTTATCAGTTAAATACACTATTCATGACGTCACAAGTGATGCAAGGCCACTTGGTTAGAACTAACATGCACTTATTACTGTTATGGGTCACATAAAACAATACTATTGGTTGTCTTGAGAGAAATAATAAAATAATAAATTAAATATTCAAAAATTACTCATCTCCTCCACTATAAAAACCCCCCACCACTACCTCTTCTCTTCACTCCTCTAAGCCTTGAAGCTCCTAAATTTATGAGCAATTACCCTTCCCTAGTCACTCCCCACGACCTGGAAGCTCTTAGTCTTTCCAAAAGACGAAAACTCCTTCCCTTAAGGAGTTTCTCAAGGAGGTTATTTCAAGAGGAAAAGCACCCCTCTTTTTCATTTGGTTTCATTTCAATTTATCTTCCTTTGCTATCCTCTCCTCTCCTCCTCTATACAAATGATCATGATAACTCCAGTAACATATATATACTTGATTTATATCATGTTAATGGAAGAACCATCATAAATATTCTTACTCCCTCCCTTTTATTTTATAAATGAAATCGACATCCATGAGGTTCTGATTTATAAACTTCGTGGACGATAAAGTTTAGTTCTTCAATTTCTTCTTAATTACTGGTCATTAAACAATATTCATGGTTCAAACAGATTATAATATATGTTTTATAACATAATTAATATCCAGGAACCAGAATATGTACATATAATTAAGTTATATGACAAAACTAGTACATAATATTCCAAATACCGCCGAATAATCGAAGTGGTGGTCATATAATGGTTCATCCTCATTCCATGTAAAAAAATGGTAGAAATGTAGAGACCCGAAGCCTGACGTACATTGACATTACATTACTTTTGCGGAATACTTAGTACATAACAAAAAAACACACACACAAGGATCGTAATAGTTTAGTGTCTTTGGAAACTCGGAATATAATCTTCTAATCGTGGTGAAAGATCTTCAACATATCCCATAAAGATCATCTTTTTTTTTATACCTAAAAACTTTCTTTATATCCTGGGTAAAAGAAAACATAAAAGGGTAAGCTCAAATGCTCTGTAAGGGTAAACAAAAGAAATATCAATCACATCATATACATAAGCACATAACTTTTGGAAATCTTAACCTGCAAAAGAGATCATAATTTCATAACATGGGGTAAATCATGGCAGTGAAATGTAATCACAATAATCATAACATAAAACATGAAACTTTGTGGCATTCACACATAATCATAAAGAATCATTTCTTGTTAGTCAAGACTCATTGCCAAGACTATCTTAGTGGACAAAGTCCCTTTCTGAATCGAGTAACCCTCGTTTCAGTCCTGTTTCACTGAACCGGTATAACCTACCATTCCAGCCATGTCTATCTCATGAGATATAAAATCATTACCCAACGCATTGGAGGGAGATATAGGTCCCACCCATCTTATAATGAATCCTTTCTTATGTGTGCCACATAATCATAAACCATACATCATAGCGTAACCCATGTAATAAAAATGGGATTCTTAAACAACATGACATCATAAAACAATTCATATAAGATAAAGGAATTCATAAAAATATTTCCATCACAACATAATCAAATCCATGTAATAATAGGGATAAAAACAGAACCCTTTTATTATCTTAGATGGAAAATAATTTCGATAAAATACTTGAACTTCATTCTTGAGGAAAATATCATTTCTACTTCAAAAACACTTTTCCTTTCATAACATGTCATAAAATTATAAATTAAATAAGATGATTAAAAATAAACTTGAAAAATTATAAAGGAAGATTCTTGGAAATAATGTTTTAAAAATCCATTCATGCTGTATAAGTTAAAAAAAACATTCTTCGTACTTTTGTCGGAAAAGTCAAAAAGTACCTCGTACGAAAAACGACAAAAGATTCCTTTCATACATATTACTAAAAAAACTCACCGAAGGGTAAAAGTGGATTTAAACAATTGTAGGTGGATGGAAATAATATTACATATTGATGAAACATAGATGTGGATGATAAAATACACCCCAGTAAATACCAACGTATAAACAATCTCGGATAAAAATGAGATTGTGATATTTCCCTTACCTTAGGTCTGACTTTCTTTGTAAGTGTCCGAACCTCCTGTATAATGATTTAAATCATGTTATTGACTTATTACAGAATCATATTCATTGTTATGATATCATATATGGTTCATTTATGACATTATATTACCCGTTCTTTTGTAAATTCCATGTTAAAGAAGCGTTTTGGGTAAAATCGTTTCATTTATCGTAGGTGTTTTGACTTGTTGTTCTTGACACCATTATTACTTATATCATGATTTACTCACTTCCAGAATATAAAATATGATTTATATATCATATATATTCAGTATATATATATATAATAGGTAGATAAATAAAATGAAAAACACCGTTCATGGAGACGGTAGTCCGTACGTACGCATGAACACTGTTTTCCTTTCCTTATTGTCTTGAAATGGAAGTAAGTAGATGACATACATATGTATATATATACATAAATCCAGTAGCTTTATAATTTCATATATTTCATTATTATTTCTTATATATACATTATAATCATTCTTAAATGGTTAACATGGAGAATGAATCTCATCGCGTCGTGGAGACGGTAGTCCGTACGTACGCACGAGCGATGATATCATTTCTATAAATATTGAATTGAATTGGAGTGGATCATACAATATATCAGAATCAATATGATGTTGTAATAACTATGTATAGTTATTCTTTACACCATTATACCCATCCATGTAAGGTGGTGGTGGAAAATAGATTACACCACGGCGTGGAGACGGTATTCCGTACGTACGCACGCGTGGTGATTTCTTTTTCCATAGGATGGATAGATGGTGAAATAGGGCTGTTTCATACTTATAATAACATATCAGTATATGAGTGATACTGATGTTATTACTTCATAATGAAACAACCTAAGAAGAAGAAGTGGAAGAAGAAATAAAGATGAAAGAATTGGTAACGGTAATTACCTCTTCTTTGAAGTGCCTCTTTGAGACCTCCTCTTAGGGCACTAAAATGGTCTTTGAGGAAGACCATAACCTCTAGGATGTTTCTAGGGAAGTGGAGAAGAGATTTTGGCAGGGGTTGGCCGAGCTTGAGTGCTCAAATTGGTGTGAGGAGGAGGGGGAGGAGGTGTCCTTTTATAAGGGAGGAGAGGGGCACCTTAGGAATATCTCAAAATATTATTTTATATTAAAGTAAAAATCGGTTTATAATGGTTCCAAAGGGTCTTATTTCGAAGATAAAGTGTGGATGGGTCGAAAGACTATCAACCAATAGGATTTAGACAAGTTTAGGTTCTTATTTTAACCTTATCAATTAGATTTAACTCTAAGTTAAATAATTTAACTTTTACCGTGTCTTTTTGTTTTCTTTCACTATATGGTTAATACACTTACTATAACATGCCAAACGAACCCCAAATTGTTTATTATTAATATATATATCCTTATCTAAGTCATTTGGCCGAACCTTAGATTTTTAGGAATAAAATAACAATTAATAATACAATATTTGATTTAAAAACTATTTTGTGTCAATTTTGACACTATTTGATATATGATTTTTTTGAAAGTCATAAAAGAATTATATGTTTGAACCAAGTTGATTAAATCAACACTAATATATCATAGTAACCTAGAAAATTAGTGGAATTCATAAAAGGTCTCAAATTATATTTATTTTGGTGTTTATAACATCAATTATGTCAATATTTCATTAATAAGATAATTACTGCATCATCATTGTGTCATAAATAAATTAAATTATTTGATGTCTAAAAATTACAAATAAAATACCATAATGTATTAAATCTTTTTAGCTTTCTAATTAATATTTACAATCGAATTTATCTTATGTATAACCCCATATTAAAATGATTTACTTATTAAACATTGATTTTAACTATTTTAACCCTTCTTTAAATAAATTAATAATAAATGTCCTAATCTAATCCAAGTGGGCCTAAATGGTCATATTTTATTCCTAAGTTTGTTTTTGGTCGAATTACACTTGTCCAATAGAATTAGGACATGTGTTAGGGTAATATTAATATCATATTTACCCTTAGTTACCCTATTTACTATTAACCGCGGTAAAAAAAAGTAAAAAGTTACTATTCACCAAAAATTATTTTCATCTCATTGAACCACATTTTACTTACTGACATCAACCGTGTCTCTCGGATTTTTGAAATTCCATTCACAGAAGCGGTAAAATTAGGTTTTATGAAAAATTCAGTTTTTTAACTACCACTTAGTAGTTTCACTATTCATCAAAAATTGATGTTTTTCAGAACAGTGCCAAAATTTCATCCCAAGCTATATTTCATATTCCGAATTCAAAAATGAAGTCTATTTTACCAAATTCATTACATTAAATTTTCATTAATTAATTTTATAAATAAATCCCGCTGTTAAAACAAATAGCGTGTTTTTAAGAAACAATATCTATCAAAAGATTGACACTTGTTTATGTCTAGTTTAAATGTGAAATTACATCCAATGACCATAATTGTATTAAATTGTAAAAATATATTCTAAATATACTTTAAAACCACTCAAATTAATAATTTATCACTATTAATTATTTCGATTGAAAAAGTTGTTTTTATCTAAAATTTAGTAATTTTCACTATTCATCAAAAATTGAAAGTTATCCGAAAATTACCAAAATTTCACCTTAGGCTAAATTCGATACTCCGAATCCAAAAATGAAGTTCATTTTGAAAAATAAGATTTACAGAGTTTTAAAAAGTGGTTATTACTATTCATAACGGCTAGTTTTAATAATATTTTAATAGCATATCGTTGTTTAGTGAAACTCGGTATTGCGTATTACACACGCTATCGAGGAAGTTCGTGATTGCGTGTAATGCAAGGCAAGTCAAGGATGCGTGTTGTGCAAGCTCCTTTTGGTGTAGCGTACAACACAAGACTTTAATAAAATTAAAAAGAATATTTTTTTATAAAATCTTGGGCTGTTACATTCTACCCCCCTTAAAATGAATTTCGCCCTCGAAATTCGTCGGGGTTATAAATGATTTACTATTCGAATATTCTTTAATAGAAACCCACATCGTAAAAAGGAATTTCAAAACCAATCTTTAAAAACAAAAGTATGAAACGTAACGGTTACCCAAATAAACTAATCATTGGTTTTCCACATGGGTGAAAATATGGATATGGAAGAGAAATCTAACCATCATGTTCTGATGGAGAGTGGTAGAGAACATGGCTATGGAAAAGCCAGTAATCACAAATCCATAGATTTGTGATGATATAAGGTACCATCTGATTCATCAGGTATAAGATCACTAGGACAACATTTTTGGTTTTCAAGATCATTTCCCTAAAGTTGAAAATTTGAATTAGAATAAATACTTACTTTATTTTGGTACAATCTCACTGTTGTTCGTGCCTTGAACAATTTCCACTTCATCTCTTAAATAAATGAAGTTGAATTTGTTATTAGCAGATCATGTGATAGAATGACGGGTCATTCCATCTGTCTCAAACAAAAGGTTAGCAAAAATTATATGCATAAGTCGATCTATAGTGAGATTAATCATATATGGTTCCTAAAATGGGATTATACTTCATATATCATACTGCTTAATATAATAACACTAGTTTCTACTAAACAGGGACTTCCTGTAGGTCAGTGGTAGGCGATAAAGGCCAGTCGCACTTCGGTTGTGGGTTCGATTCCTACAGCCTTCTCCGAAGCGATGGGCTGTCGCCCGTCCTGCAGGTTGTCCTTTTTCTAAAACTACGTTACTATAACATCCCATCAATAATATCGAAAATATTCTATCCTTAAACAATACTAACTTATATCCAACATAATCCAGTCTAATCTTTAGGCTTATACATAATACTGCAGTCCACTCTCATAATATAGTGACAACGATTACCAGAGATTTAATACTGTCATTGATCCCCACATATCATAAGATATGTCTTGTTGGTCACATTCCAAACATTCAAAGTCCTTAATCGTGTATTCTCTTGAATACCTTAGTGAAAACATGAGTGCAGTTAAAAGTTAACACTTTCCACATACCAAAATCCTCAAAATTCTATATACTCAAACCATGATATCACTTAGTCCTTATATCAATCATGAGCTCATGAATACTATTAAACATTTCATTTTCTTGTCTTCATTATGCGCATATCATCTTATTTCAAAAAAATATCTCAATCACTTTGAATACCACATCAATAAATATTGCAATACTCAATGATACAACATTATTTTGGAATCCCATTACATAAACACTTAATCATTCCACCACATCGTTGTCATATTCAATATTGCCAATAGTGATCGCATGTGATTTCCCTTTGTCCTTTGCCTTCAGTGGTTGCTCATGTTGATCATCACTAACCCTTGGATTAGGGCAATTATTAGCATAATGCCCCATTTCCTTGCACTTGAAGCATTGAAGTGTTGGTGGTGCGTTCTCTGCAGTGTTTGCTTTATTCACATCATTAGAAACCCTTTTTCCATTACTTAGACACTCAGCTGCTCGATGACCTTCTTTTCCACACTTAAAACATTTTCTAGTCCCTTTAAGACAATCTCCACCATGCTTCTTTCCACACTTTGTGCATAAGGAAACATTCATCATCTTTTCACCATTATTCTGAGATTTCTCCTTGAACTCCATCTTTCGTTTCTTGTCAAAACCATGAGATGGATATGTAACACCAACTTCCATTTCTACCTTGATAGCACAACGCATAATTTCTTCATAGCTACTGAAGTCTTTTATAGCTAATGCCCTTCGAAGACTTGGTTTTAAGCCACTGAAAAATTGATCAACTTTACTTTCAGGTTGGATGATAATTCCAGAAGCATACCTTGCAAGTCTTGTAAAATTTGCTTCATAGGT
This sequence comes from Viscum album, assembly GCA_963277665.1. Lineage (NCBI taxonomy): Eukaryota > Viridiplantae > Streptophyta > Magnoliopsida > Santalales > Viscaceae > Viscum > Viscum album. The sequence continues at coordinate 1,260,296,066 of OY728166.1, forward strand.
ACCAACAGATTCATCACCCCTTTGCTTTAGTTCAAGAAACTCTTTCTCCATCTTTGTTCGAAGAATACGGGGGAAGTACTTACTGAAAAACAAGTTCTTGAACTCGTCCCATTCCATGGACTCAATTTCATCTCTTGGCCTCGTATTCTTGATAAGATTCCACCATTGATCAGCTTCACCTTCCAAACGATATACTGCTAAGATGAATTTATCATGTTCAGAACATTGAAGAACTGAAAATATCTTTTCAGTAGTACTGATCCATTGTTCAGCCACAAGTGGATCAGAAGACCCACTGAAAGAAGGCGGACGCTGCCTCATGAAGGATTCCACAGAATGTTGCTCCTTCCTTTGCTCGTTTGGAAGTCCTGCATGATTCATAGCTTGAGAAAGTTGTGTGAGCATGGCTACAAGATTTTTCATTCCAGCTCCCATATCGTTTGGTTGCTCAGGGGGACAATCATTGCATTGTCCATTGCATTGATCAACATGGTTCCTTCGGGTTCCAGCCATCGTCTAAAACCCCAAAAGAATAGTGTGAGAGGCAAAAATCATGCTAGGGAAAACAACATAATAAAGGGGTAGTACCCTCAATATCTAACATCTTAGGTTAAATTCTAAGATCGTTAGAGCAATTCTAGGACTATAACCTATACGTATACTTAACCTTAGAGACATCCCTAGACACACCTTAGAAATATCTCTAGGGATCTCACTAACGTTTTCGCATCCTAGTTTCCAAAGGTTGAATAAACCTTTCCTCTGATACAAACTGTAGAGACCCGAATCCTGACGTACATTGACATTACATTACTTTTGCGGAATACTTAGTACATAACAAAAAAACACACACACAAGGATCGTAATAGTTTAGTGTCTTTGGAAACTCGGAATATAATCTTCTAATCGTGGTGAAAGATCTTCAACATCTCCCATAAAGATCATCTCTTTTTTTATACCTAAAACCTTTCTTTATATCCTGGGGAAAAGAAAACATAAAAGGGTGAGCTCAAATGCTCAGTAAGGGTAAACAAAAGAAATATCAATCACATCATATACATAAGCACATAACTTTTGGAAATCTTAACCTGCAAAAGAGATCATAATTTCATAACATGGGGTAAATCATGGCAGTGAAATGTAATCACAATAATCATAACATAAAACATGAAACTTTGTGGCATTCACACATAATCATAGAGAATCATTTCTTGTTAGTCAAGACTCATTGCCAAGACAATCTTAGTGGACAAAGTCCCTTTCTGAATCGAGTAACCCTCGTTTCAGTCCTGTTTCACTGAACCGGTATAACCTACCATTCCAGCCATGTCTATCTCATGAGATATAAAATCATTACCCAACGCATTGGAGGGAGATATAGGTCCCACCCATCTTATAATGAATCCTTTCTTATGTGTGCCACATAATCATAAACCATACATCATAGCGTAACCCATGTAATAAAAATGGGATTCTTAAACAACATGACATCATAAAACAATTCATATAAGATAAAGGAATTCATAAAAATACTTCCATCACAACATAATCAAATCCATGTAATAATAGGGATAAAAACAGAACCCTTTTATTATCGTAGATGGAAAATAATTTCGATAAAATACTTGAACTTCATTCTTGAGGAAAATATCATTTCTACTTCAAAAACACTTTTCCTTTCTTAACATGTCATACAATTATAAATTAAAGAAGTTGATTAAAAATAAACTTGAAAAATTATAAAGGAAGATTCTTGGAAATAATGTTTTAAAAATCCATTCATGCCGTATAAGTTAAAAAAAAACATTCTTCGTACTTTTGTCGGAAAAGTCAAAAAGTACCTCGTACGAAAAACGACAAAAGATTCCTTTCATACATATTACTAAAAAAACTCACCGAAGGGTAAAATTGGATTTAAACAATTGTAGGTGGATGGAAATAATATTACATATTTATGAAACATAGATGTGGATGATAAAATACACCCCAGTAAATACCAACGTATAAACAATCTCGGATAAAAATGAGATTGTGATATTTCCCTTACCTTAGGTCCGACTTGCTTTGTAAGTGTCCGAACCTCCTGTATAATGATTTAAATCATGTTATTGACTTATTACAGAATCATATTCATTGTTATGATATCATATATGGTTCACTTATGACATTATATTACCCGTTCTTTTGTAAATTCCATGTTAAAGAAGCGTTTTGGGTAAAATCGTTTCATTTATCGTAGGTGTTTTGACTTGTTGTTCTTGACATCATTATTACTTATATCATGATTTACTCACTTCCAGAATATAAAATATTATTTATATATCATATATATTCAGTATATATATATATATAATAGGTAGATAAATAAAATGAAAAACACCGTTCATGGAGACGGTAGTCCGTACGTACGCATGAACGCTGTTTTCCTTTCCTTATTGTCTTGAAATGGAAGTAAGTAGATGACATACATATGTATATATATACATAAATCCAGTAGCTTTATAATGTCATATATTTCATTATTATTTCTTATATATACATTATAATCATTCTTAAATGGTTAACATGGAGAATGAATCTCATCGCGTCGTGGAGACGGTAGTCCGTACGTACGCACGAGCGATGATATCATTTCTATAAATATTGAATTGAATTGGAGTGGATCATACAATATATCAGAATCAATATGATGTTGTAATAACTATGTATAGTTATTCTTTACACCATTATACCCATCCATGTAAGGTGGTGGTGGAAAATAGATTACACCACGGCGTGGAGACGGTATTCCGTACGTACGCACGGGTGGTGATTTCTTTTTCCATAGGATGGATAGATGGTGAAATAGGGCTGTTTCATACTTATAATAACATATCAGTATATGAGTGATACTAATGTTATTACTTCATAATGAAACAACCTAATAAGAAGAAGTGGAAGAAGAAATAAAGATGAAAGAATTGGTAACGGTAATTACCTCTTATTTGAAGTGCCTCTTTGAGACCTCCTCTTAGGGCACTAAAATTGGTCTTTGAGGAAGACCATAACCTCTAGGATGTTTCTAGGGAAGTGGAGAAGAGATTTTGGAAGGGGTTGGCCGAGCTTGAGTGCTCAAATTTGTGTGAGGAGGAGGGGGAGGAGGTGTCCTTTTATAAGGGAGGAGAGGGGCACCTTAGGAATATCTCAAAATATTATTTTATATTAAAGTAAAAATCGGTTTATAATGGTTCCAAAGGGTCTTATTTCGAAGATAAAGTGGGGATGGGTCGAAATACTATCAACCAATAGGATTTATACATGTTTAGGTTCTTATTTTAACCTTATCAATTAGATTTAACTCTAAGTTAAATAATTTAACTTTTACCGTGTCTTTTTGTTTTCTTTCACTATATGGTTAATACACTTACTATAACATTCCAAACGAACCCCAAATTGTTTATTATTAATATATATATCCTTATCTAAGTCATGTGGCCGAACCTTAGATTTTTAGGAATAAAATAACAATTAATAATATAATATTTGATTTAAAAACTATTTTGTGTCAATTTTGACACTATTTGATATATGATTTTTTTGAAAGTCATAAAAGAATTATATGTTTGAACCAAGTTGATTAAATCAACACTAATATATCATAGTAACCTATAAAATTAGTGGAATTCATAAAAAGTCTCAAATTATATTTATTTTGGTGTTTATAACATCAATTATGTCAATATTTCATTAATAAGATAATTACTGCATCATCATTGTGTCATAAATAAATTAAATTATTTGATGTCTAAAAATTACAAATAAAATACCATAATGTATTAAATCTTTTTAGCTTTCTAATTAATATTTACAATCGAATTTATCTTATGTATAACCCCATATTAAAATGATTTACTTATTAAACATTGATTTTAACTATTTTAACCCTTCTTTAAATAAATTAATAATAAATGTCCTAATCTAATCCAAGTGGGCCTAAATGGTCATATTTTATTCCTAAGTTTGTTTTTGGTCGAATTACACTTGTCCAATAGAATTAGGACATGTGTTAGGGTAATATTAATATCATATTTACCCTTAGTTACCCTATTTACTATTAACCGCGGGAAAAAAAAGTAAAAAGTTACTATTCACCAAAAATAATTTTCATCTCATTGAACCACATTTTACTTACTGACATCAACCGTGTCTCTAGGATTTTTGAAATTCCATTCACAGAAGCGGTAAAATTAGGTTTTATGAAAAATTCAGTTTTTTAACTACCACTTAGTAGTTTCACTATTCATCAAAAATTGATGTTTTTCAGAACAGTGCCAAAATTTCATCCCAAGCTATATTTCATATTCCGAATTCAAAAATGAAGTCTATTTTACAAAATTCATTACATAAAATTTGCATTAATTAATTTTATAATTAAATCCCGCTGTTAAAACAAATAGCGTGTTTTTAAGAAACAATATCTATCAAAAGATTGACACTTGTTTATGTCTAGTTTAAATGTGAAATTACATCCAATGACCATCATTGTATTAAATTGTAAAAATATATTCTAAATATACTTTAAAACCACTCAAATTAATAATTTGTCACTATTAATTATTTCGATTGAAAAAGTTGTTTTTATCTAAAATTTAGTAATTTTCACTATTCATCAAAAATTGAAAGTTATCCGAAAATTACCAAAATTTCACCTTAGGCTAAATTCGATACTCCGAATCCAAAAATGAAGTTCATTTTGAAAAATAAGATTTACAGAGTTTTAAAAAGTGGTTATTACTATTCATAAGGGCTAGTTTTAATAATATTTTAATAGCATATCGTTGTTTAGTGAAACTCAGTATTGCGTATTACACACGCTATCGAGGAAGGTCGTGATTGCGTGTAATGCAAGGCAAGTCAAGGATGCGTGTTGTGCAAGCTCCTTTTGGTGTAGCGTACAACACAAGACTTTAATAAAATTAAAAAGAATAATTTTTTATAAAATCTTGGGCTGTTACAAGAAATGACCATTATAAATTCTTTATTTTCATTAATAATATACAATTCCAATATTGGTGATTTATAACCATTCCACATGAACTTAATTACATAAAAACAAGTGAACCGAATATGAAAATAAAGTAAACGAACACCCTAGAATGACAAAATTCAATACAATAACTTATCAATAAAGACATAAATGAACTAACCAGAATTATGGTAAACTAAATAAATGTATAATAGGTTCTGAAATAATTTATTAACAAGTATAATTTCATATTCCATGATCTTAAGTACAAGAGAGGAACACTTTTTGAGGTAAGGTAAGGGTTTTTCCACCCAAACTTCTATTTTCATTCGGGATACTTTCATTGTCTAATTACCTCGATGTAATTCTTATGTATTTTTATTTACTCATAATATGTTCTGTATGAGTATCATATATATTTTTAAAAACAATAATCCTTCTTTATTTTATGTATAGTTACACGTTTTAAATGTATCGTTCAAAATAGTTTCTAAAATACATGCCCGATTCAAGGAAATTTCTCAAATTCTTATCTAATTTCAAGGGAACTCTATAATATTTCTTTGGGAAGCATTATCATTATAAAATTACTCATTTTATTATGAAAATACTATCTTAATTAACTTCTGGTTTTATACAAAGATTTTTCCAAAATAACTCTTCTTTTCAAAATAAAATAGTATTTATCTCAAGAATTGCTTAATGATTTTATAACAGTGTTTTCATCTAATTCAACACTCTTGTTGATTCCATGGTATTATTGGGTTTAATCATTTATGAAGTCATCTACCATATTTGAATTAATGGTTTATGAATAAAACTTTTGTGGATGATCTATCCTAAAACCATTCACCATATTATTCTGAATGGTTAGTGTTTTATGTTTAATGATTGGGGAAAGATAGTAACATTTCATATGATTGTTTCAATATGAATGTATTTGTTGTTTATGATTATCCCCACTCATATTAAGAATTCATATGACTTATTATGTGACGGGTGGGGCCCACTATAGCCCCTCGAAGCATCGGTAGGTCTCATGAGACAAATAGACGTGGAATTGTCCGAGGCCTTTCCCAATGTGATATGGATTTTGGCCGAGGCCTTAATCACTAGATGTCATGGCTGAGGCCATGAAAAAACGATTCAGAATGTCTGGAATATGCACTTACCTCATTATGAAGCTATTAATTGAAATTTCATGTGGATATTTGACTAGTAGAATACCCTTGATTATGTTTTATTATGTTAATATTTACTCAGCTCATATTCCTGCAATAATGTGTTAATGTTTATTATTGAAGGCACATGTTTTCAATAATTCACCATGCCTAATGATTATATTATCGTCCCCTGTATTTCTTACTCTTACTGAGCGTTGGAGCCCACCCTTTCTTATGTTCCATTTTTCTCAGGATATAAAGAATTAATTTATGAATGACTTGCAAGAATAATCTAGGAGATGTGATGTTTTTTGTAGAATAAAATAGTGTTTCTGTTTCTCTTCATGTTGTAATGATAAACTCATGTATGTAACTTGTTTCCAATAACAATAAACTACTCGGTCTTTCGAGATTCGTATTCCTTGTATGTATGCCAACATAATAAAATAATGCACCAGCTCTTGGCAACTGGGGTTGGGTCCTTACAGTTGGTATCAGAGGAAGTTTAGTAGAATACATGGAAACTAGATTTAGAAAATGTAGAATTAGAGGAAAGAGTCCCTAAGTTAGTCTTTGAGGAAATACATATGATAACATCCTGGTATTTTGGTAAGGAATATATTATCTGGATCTTTCAAGCAATACATCCTTGTCTGGATACGAGCAGGTAGAGGCGGCTCTGGAACAGATGTATCAAGGGGTAAAACCCAAAAACACCGCTTTGACCTAGACTCGAACGGGAACTGGTGCACGACAACAGGCCTTACTACACTCTTGGTTACGACACTCCCAGGGGATATGCTTAGGATAATTCACATTTTCTTTACAAGCCATTATGAAGGAGTTTAATGTAAATATTCCTCAAGGAAACCATTTTTGTGAATATGGGATTAGCCATGCGTAGGATCTCAATTTTTCTGAGTATTTTTAAGATAAGATTATACATTATGATTCATAACCTAATATAGTGTATTTCATTATCACGATATGGAACCTGGTGGAAGGAATGGAAATTGCACGAATGCACGTGTTCCCTATAGGTAGTTTCCTCCGACGCAAGACAATGATATTGGATCTGGTGCTGTGACTGGAGCTGACAAACTAATAACTATACTAGGACAATTTACTCAGGTTAGGAATAATAACCTTACCCGTATGGAGCATCTGGATCCACCACGTGGAGGAGCCATGCTAGATCGCTTTATGGAATAACAACCTCCATCATTTAACGGGACTACAAACCCGTTTGTAGAAAAGCAATGGATATGTTCCCTTGAGAAGAGATTTCTCTCTTTGGGATGTAATGAAAGAGAGAAGGTTGTCATGGTGGTATATCTTCTATCAAGAGATACAGATCAGTGGTGGTAATTAATCCAAAATAAAAAAAGGAGGAAGATATAGAAGATATGGAATAGAGGGATTTTAAGGAAATATTCATAGAAAAATATTTCCCTCGTGAGCAACAAGCAGATATGGAGAGACAATTCTTGAATCTGAGGTAGAAGGAAGATGAGAATGTTGCAAGGTACGACGCTAACTTCACAAGATTAGAAAGACATGTTGTAGACTACATATGAAATCCAAGGAGAATAATTGATTGATTATTTCATGGACTAAATCTAATCCTCTGGCGGGCACTGGTCTCTCAAATTTTTTCATCATATGAGGATATAGTTTCATGTGCCATCAAGAAAGAAAAAGAATTCTCTATGTCTTATGACTTTAAGGGAAATCAATAAAAGAAGAGGGCTGCTGAAAACCCTGGGAAATGTAATAAGGAAATGGGGAATAAGGGAAGAGTTTAATTTCCACCATGTGACAATTGTGGAAGGAAACACCCTGGTGCTTTCTTAAAAGGAAAAGGAGTATATTTATAGTGATTTCAAATGGAAGAAGGAATCCAATGATGTTCAATGCTATAGTTGTCAGGAGGTGGGACACTATTCCAATGATTGTCTAAAACCTTAGGGAAATATGAAATAGAAAAGGCCAAGGGATCAGGGACAAGCATATGCAATCACAACTGCAGAGGTTGAAGTTCCTAATGACATGGTGGCAGGTACTTTAATTATTTCCTCAAGTTTAGAAAATGATTTATTTGATTATGGATCATCGCATTGATTCATATCTTCCCAGTTTTCTAAGAAAATTAGATATTTCCAATTTGATTTAACAAGGGAGTTGTCAGTAAAAACTCATAAGGGAAGTATCATTGCTATAAATTTATGTCAATCAGTTCCCATTAAGGCATATAAATGTTCCTTATCTACTGATCTCATCGTTATACCCATGATTGATTTTGATATAATCCTTGGTATGGATGGGATTTCAGATCATGATGCAAAAATTTATTGTAAGAAGAAGGAGGTTACAATTTTTGATGACGATAATAAAGAACACCTTATCTTTAGAGCAGAATCGTCACCACCTAATTCTCATCTATATCCACCACCAGTATCTCTACTAAATTCAATTATTTGGGATGAAGATAATGAAATAACTATGGGTGAGGAAAGGATTTTTCATATAGAGGATGTACCTATTGTTAGAGAATATGTTGTTGTGTTTCCAAAAGATTTACCTGGACATAATCCAGAACGATAAATTGAGTTTTCCATTGCTGTAATTCCTAGTTTAATGCCTGTATTGAAGACCCCTCATATAATGGACACTGTGGAATTAGTGTAACTAAAGAAAAAACTAGAGGAATTGAGTAATAAAGGATTTTTCCACCCTAGTGTTTCTCCATGGGGAGCCCCTATCCTTTTTGTTAAGAAGAAAGATGGATCTACGAGGATATGTATCGACTACAGGGAGATGAATGATATAACCATAAAGAAAAAGTATCCCCTACCTTGCATTGATGATTTATTTGAACAACTGTATAGAGCTCAACACTTTTCAAATATTGACTTTCAATCTGGGTATCATCAGTTGATTGTGAAGAAGGAAGACATTCTGAAAACAGAATTTCGAACCAGGTACGGGCATTACGAGTTTACAGTAATGCCTTTTGGATTGACTGATGCACCCTCTATCTTCATGGATCTAAAGAACAGAGTTTTCAAGGAATACCTCGAAGATTTTGTAGTGGTATTTATTGATGATATCTTGGTATACTCCAAAATCTACGAAGATCATGAAAATCACTTGCGCATTATCCTAAAGACTCTTAGAAGACATTAATTATATGGGAAGTTTAGAAAGTGTGAATTATGGCTTCAAGATATTTCTTTTCTGAGCCATATTGTCTCTAAGGATGGAATCCTAGTTGATCCTATAAAGACAAAGTAAATCCAATATTGTCCCCCGCCATCAAAAATAACTGAGGTACGTAGTTTTATTGGCTTAGCAGGTTATTATCGGCGTTTCGTACAGAATTTTTCCCGATTGGTTAACCTGCTAACTAAGCTCACACATAAAGGGGTTAAATTTGTTTGGACAAAATATGGTGAAGAATGTTTTGAAGAACTTAAGAGAAGATTATTCAATGCTCTAATATTGACTCTACCATCGGGGAATGACGAGTTTGTTATTTATAGTGATGCCTCAAATAAAGGACTTGGTTGTGTCCTTATGAAAAATGATAGGGTTATTGCTTATGCTTCATGACAGATAAACATTCATGAAAAAAACTATCATACTCATGATTTTTATTTAGCTGTTGTAATCTTTTCTTTGAAGATATGAAGACATTATCTCTATGGTAAAAAATGTGAGATTTATACTGATCACAAGAGTGTGAAATATATTTTCTTATAGAAAGAACTCAACATGAGGCAAAGGAGATGGATTGAACTACTCAAGGATTATGATTGCATGATACACTACCACCCAAGGAAGGAAAATAAGGTGGCAGATGCTTTGAGCAGAAAGGATCATGGAGTTTTGAACAAGATGATAGTTGAAAGAGATCCTAATTTCATGGATATAGTAAAGATGGATATGGGAATGACCATGGAAGGTGAAACATAAATGCTTCTTCAAATGGTTGCCAATCCATCTTTACTAGAAAGGATAAAAAGTTCTCAGGCTGATGATGAGGAGTTTCAAAAGAAGATTAAAGCTATGAATGATGGGAGATTGAGTGACATCGTATATGAAGATGGAATTTTGAAATTTGGGAAGAGACATTGTGTTCTCGATATACCTGATCTAAAAATGGAATTGTTTGATTATTCTCATAGTTCCAATTTCTCTATACACCCTCGTAGCACTAAGATGTATAGAGATTTGAAGGAACATTTTTTGTGGGACAACCTGAAGAGGGAGATTTATGATTTTGTGTCAATATGTATGGTTTTTCAACAAGTGAAAGCTGGAAGGCAATAGCCTGGAGGAGTATTGCATCCTCTTCCCATACCTGAGTGGAAATGGGATAATATCATGATGGACTTTGTCATGGGACTACCAAAGACTCCTAGAAAGAACAATGCAATATGGGTCATTGTTGATCGTTTTACCAAGTCAGCAAATTTCTCTTGCTATAAGATAAGATCTACCACTTGAATGTCTAGAAAGACTATATATTAATGAAGTTGAGAGATTTCATGGAGTACCCCTATCGATTTTTTTTTATCTTGATCCACGTTTTACATCAAGATTCGGGAAAAGTTTTCCGAAGGCCCTAGATATTGATCTTCGTTTGAGCACTTCCTACCACCCACAAACTGATGGAAAATCGGAACTGACAATTCAAACATTGGAATACATGCTGAGGTATTTTAACTTGATTTTAAAGGCATGTGGGATTAGTATTTACCTCCCGTAAAAGTTTCCTACAATAATAGCTTGCATTCAAGTATACATATGGCACCCTATGAAGCATTATATGGGAGGTGATGTATTACACCAACTTGTTGGGATGATATTGGTGGAAGAAAGATCATTTTCCCAGAACTAGTTGAAGAAACAAAGGAAAAGGTGAATATTATCCAGAACCATAACAAAATAGCTCAAAGTAGGCAAAAGATCTATGCAGATATCTGAAGGTAGGATTTGGAGTTTCAAGAAGGTGGTCATGTTTTCTTAAAGGTATCTCCATGGAAGGGTATTATAAGATTTGGTAAGAAGGGAACGTTAAGTCCCAGGTAAATCAGACCTTTTGAAATTTGGGACCGAATTAGAGCCATAGCTTACCATTTGGCAATGCCTCCAAGTCTCTCAAATGTTCACAATGTTTTCCATGTGTCAATGTTAAGAAAGTACATGCCAGACCCAAACAATTTACTCACTTATGAAGAAGTGGAACTTGAGCCCGATCTATCTTAGTGGGAAGAGCCTATCAAGATTCCTGATACTAGAGAACAAGTATTGAGATATCGGACGACTCGTCTAGTGAAGGTTATATGGAGGAACCATAAGATGGAGTAAGCAACATGGGAGCCTGAGGAGCTTATTTTAAAGACATACTCGAATATTTTTAGGTAATATTTTGTGACTTTCGAGGACGAAATTTTTGTAAGTAGGGGAGAATGTAACACCCCAAGGTTTTGAAAATAAATATATAATGCAATTTTATAATCTAACCATTAAACACAACTTTTCCTCTTCTACATTTTGAATTTCAAGAAATGGTCATTTAGAGTTGTGTTCAGTAAGTCATTTGGAGTCCGATAGAACAAACGTTATTTTTTAGTAAATAGTAACATACCCTTATGAATAGTAATATGAATAGTAACTTGAACCTAATGAATAGTGAATTTTATTATTATTTTATTTTCTTAAGGCTAGAAGATAATAACATATTGATTAATTTTTCATTGTGATAAAGAAGTAGTTGTAGAATTAGAATTGTTAATTTTTGAATTAAGTATGCTTTTATTTAAAAGTTAAATTAATAATATTTAGAAAATTATTTTTTAAAAATGTACTTCACTTTTTAATTCTACACATCAAAAAATGGTAGGGGTGAATTTTAGGGGTTTTTCTGAAATTATTGAATTTTTGATGAATAGTGAAATACGGTAAATTACAGTATATTCAATTTATCAGTTAAATACACTATTCATGACATCACAAGTGATGCAAGGAAACATGGATTGAACTGACATGCACTTATTACTATTAGGGGTCACATGAAACAATACTATTGGTTTTCTTGAGGGAAATAATAAAATAATAAATTAAATATTCAAAAATTACTCATCTCCTCCACTATAAAACCCCCCACCACTACCTCTTCTCTTCACCCCTCTAAGCCTTGAATATCCTCAAAGTTCTTCACAATTACCCTTCCCTAGTCACTCCCTACGACTAGGAAGCTCTTAGTCTTTCCAAAAGAACAAAACCTCTTCCCTTAAGAAGTTTCTCAAGGAGGTTTTTTCAAGAGGTAAAGCACCCTTCTTTTTGATTTGGTTTCATTTCAATTTATCTTTTTTTTCTATCCTCTCCTCTCCTACTATGTCCAAATGATCATGATAAATCTATTAACATCTATATACTGGATTTATATCATGTTAATGGAATAACCATCATAAATATTCTTACTCTCTCCCTTTTATTTTATAAACAAAATCGACGTCCATGAGGTTCCGATTTATAACCTTCGCGGATGATGAAGTTTCATTCTTCAATTTATTCTTCATTAATGGTCATGAAACCATATTAATGGTTGAACCAGACTATAATATATGTGTTATAACCTAATTAATTTTCAGGAACCAGAATATGTACATATAATTGTGTTATATGACAAAACCTGTTCATAATATTCCAAATACCGCCATATAATCGAAGTGGTGGTCATATAATGGTTAATCATCATTCCATGTAAAAAAATGATATAAATGACCCTTATAAATTAATTATGTTCAGTAATAATTTATAATTCCAATACTGGAGATTTATAACCATTCCACATGAACTTTATTACACAAAAACAAGTGAACCGAATATGAAAATAAAGGAAACGAACACCCCAGAATGCCAAAATTCAATACAATAACTTATCAATAAAGACATAAATTAACTAACCAGAATTATGGTAAACTAAACACATGTATAATAGGTTCTGAAATAAGTTATTAACAAGTATAATTTCATATTCCAGGATCTTAATTACAATAGAGGAACACGTTTGGAGTTAAGGTAAGGGTTTTTCCACCCGAACTTCCATTTTCATTCAGGATACTTTCAATGTCTAATTACCTCGATGTAATTATTATTTATAGTTATGTACTCGTCAAATGTTCTACTTGAGTATCATATATATGTTTACAAACCAGAATCCTTCCTTATTTTATGGATAGTTACACGTTTTAAAAGGAACTTTCAAAACTATTTCCAAAATACAAGCCTGATTCAATGGAATTTCTCAAATTCTTATCTATTTTCATGGGAACTCTATAATATATTTTTGGAAACCATTATCCTTATAAAATTATCCATTTTATTATGAAAATAATATATTAATTCACTTCTGGTTTTATACAAAGATTTTTCCAAAAGAACTCTTCTTTTCAAAATAAAAGAGTACTTATCTCCAGAATTGCTTAATGATTTTATAAGAGTGTTTTCGTCTAATTAAACACTCTTATTGATTCCATGGTATTATTGGGTTTAATCATTTATGAATTCATCTACCATATTTGATTTAATTTTTTATGACTAACTCTATTGTGGATGATCTATCCTAAAACCATTCACCATAATATTCCGAATGGTTAGTGTTTTATGTTTAATGATTGGGGAAAGATAGTTACATTTCATATGATAGTTTCAATATGAATGTATTTGTTTTTTAGGTTTATCCCCGCTCATATGACAAATTCATTGGACTTATTATGTGATGGGTGGGGCCGGCTATAGCCCCTAGATGCATCGGTAGGTCTCATGAGACAAATAGACCTGGAATTGGTCGAGGCCTTTCCCAATGTGATATGGATTTTGGCCAAGGCCTTAATCACTAGATGTCTTGGACAAGGCCATGAAAAAATGATTCAGAATTTCCGGCATATTCACTTCCCTCATTATGAAGCTAGTAATTGAAGGTTCATGTGGATATTCGACCAGTAGAATACCCTTGATAATGTTTTATTATGTTAATATTTACTCTGCTCATATTCCTGCCATAATTTGTTCAAGTTTATTATTGAAGGCATGTGTTTTCAATAATTCCCCATGTCTAATGTTTATATTTTCTTCTGTTGTATTTCTTACTCTTACTGAATGTTTGAACTCACATTTTCTTATGTTACATTTTTCTTAGGATATGAAGAAGTAATTTATAAATGAATTGCAAGCATAATCTAAGAGACGTGATGTTTCTAGAGGAATTAAATAGTGTTTTTGTTTCCCTTCATGTTGTAATGATAAACTCTTGTATTTAACTTTTTTCCAATAATACTAAACTACTCGGTCTTTTGAGATTTGTATTCCTTGTATGTATTCCAATGTAATCAAATAAGGCACCGGGTCTGGGCAACTAGGGTCGGGTCCTTACAAGTAGATTTTGATTTATTCTCACCATTATTATATGTTGAACCCTTTAATACATATACAAGGAGGTAAAGAAATGTTGTGGTGGTGTAGGAAACTTTATGTAGGTTTAGGCATTTATAAATATTGCTTCTTAGGGGATGATGTTGACCACCATTGTTTGAGGATGTTATCATTATAAAAATACATGGTTGATGGTGATGGACCATAGGGACATGGTGTTGAGACCATCAATTGGGGGATGAGGCTTGATGGGGTATTTGGATCCAATGAGCTAGGATTATTAGATGAAGGATATCATTGTGCATCGATACGTCAACTTTTGAGACGTTGATGACTAATATTTATTAGAGGAATGATATCATCATTCCATATGATTTTGGGCTATTTAACTAATGATGATATTCTATGTGGAGGTTTTAGGGGGCATATAATTATTTTTGGGCATGTAGTTATGCTTCCAAATACATTATTGTTGGAACATGAGGTCTTAGATGTCAGGAGGTGCTAATGATATAGTTATAGGAGGCTCTAGATGGATCTCCATGTATGCTATTCTTCACAGAATTCCTAGGCACTAATATTTGTGTCCTCTACACTACAAATATATATTTCTAGACATGAATTGTATGCCAAATATATATTTCATGGCATGTATTCAGAGATATATTGGTGTTGGAAAATGAAGGTAAACACACTTGTGTGGCTATTGAGCCCAGTAGGAGAGGGTTAATTATTAAATAAGTGATTATTTCCTTTTTAGATTTAATTTTTATACGCTTTATAATTACAGATGTAAGACATGAACATGCCGGTGGTTTACTACTATGTTCATACTCACACACTACATGGGCCCCTCGGGATACATATAAACTTTATCAGTTTGAAATTAGGTAAGAGATAATCTTCAAGATATGTATCTTAGTGACAGGGGATGTGTGCTTTTGAATGGGATGGATAACAATACATTGGGTGGTTCCTTTACTTTGAGTCGAACCTTATTTTGGTTATATATATATATATATTAAATATAACATTTTACCATTTCTGACCTTGATTATCTATTTTGTATGACCTTTTATGACATGTATTTATATCTACAAATGGTATTATGACATTGGGATTCTTATTGATGATTTTGTGATATGTTCTTATGTTGTGTTGATTATATTGTTTCAATTGTTTATTGTTATTCATCAACTATTATATATATGTTACATTACTATTACCATCACTATAGGGTATAATATTCACTTTATCACCTGATCATATACTCCCTTATAGTAAACTAGCATTAACATACGTGGAGGGGCACCTAAGGCCCAGTGTATAACCATCCCATATCACAATTTGAGAGGAAAACATGGTTGGGGTGATAAAAATGGTTTGAAAGATTTTTTTTGTGTTTTTTTGGTTTTTCTAATGGGGTTATATTACTTCATAAACTAGTATGTAGTCAAATCTTGGTATTGATATCATTATTGGGTGCATGCATCCCAATTCACATAGGAAAGACCCAGTTTCCAATGGTGGGAAATTTATTTTAAGAATTGTTCTTTTATAATTGATTTTTCTACCCTGATTGGTTCACTTGGGAGTGATGTAATTGGATTATGTGGTTTTGATCCTTGTCTTGGTATGAAAGGGATTATTCTTTTGGCATCCTAATATAAACATATGCTCATATTATGTGTTCTTTTTTTGTGATCATTATGGGAACTTGGAATTCACTAAGTGCTGTCGGGTTATTTAATGTTTCAGAAAAGAAAATAAATAGTTTTTTCCAATATAAATTTTGTGGTGGAATTATACTCATATAGCCCATGTGTGTGGTTCTTGATGAGACTAATATTTCATTATATGTGTATATAGTATGTATAGTCCTGACTTTGTTATGGGTAGACATAAGAAATGAAAGGGGGTGAGTTGATTAAAATGTTAGCAAAAAAATTGATAATTTTAACCCGTGTTTCCTTTTTGGTGGAATTCAACTCAGATACCCCGAATTTAGGATATTTGATATGTATGATATGTACTTCTTGACTCTATTATCGGTAGGAAAGGGTCTAGGAGGTTGGATGATATTCCATACATAATGCTATTATGGGTAGGTAAGGGGCCTTGAGGCATAATGCCATGTGGAAAGGATATGGTTGGGGAGTGAAAGGGTGGTGAGATGCACTAACTATTAAAAATTTCTTTATCTATGATATATATATAATAGTTATGGTTGTTTGACCATGGATTTTTTTCTTTGGTACACTTCAAACTAGATGGACCACAAAAGATCTTACAAAGGGATGATATATGGTGTCACATGATCATGCATGTGATGAGGACCCTAAATGATGGGATGAGGACCTTGATGTTTAGGGTAATCATGATCCATAGTTAAAGGCTCCAGTAAAGGAGGGACTTCAAAATCAGATTGAATATTTTGGGATTAGTATTGATGAATAGCTCCAAGTGATCATGGAATGGGTCAAACCTGGTATATATTAAAGATCATAAGGTGATGATCCTTCCACTACGTATTTTACTCATTATATATTGTCTTAACACTAGAATTTATTTTAGAGTGACGGTGGACTGAAGGTAAATGGTAACTATATTGATTATATATAGAAGGTTCTTTATCATCTTGAGACACCCTCATGTTGGAGGTTGAAGATAGGGATGTTGAAGCTCAGGGGACTGGAAAATAAGTGATGGGATGTACAGGCTTAGGCATACTAACTTTATGGACTATCTTAGAAGTATTTTAAGGATGGTTTCCTCATGAACTACCTCTCTAAGACATTGAGGACTGACCAATCAAGTGAGTTCATAAACCTCCTATAGGGAGACATGTCCATTTTAGATTATGTAGCAAGGTTCACATATTTGTCTCCCATCGCATCTTCTATAGCTCCAGATAAAATTTCTATGATTTGGTGATACAAGGTTGGCTTATGAAATTCCATCTAGGTTCAGTAAAAATAATAGTAAGTAATTTTTATTTGAGGTGGTGAATCAGACTCTAATAGTTGATGGACACATAATGGATTGATTATCTTTGTGTTGGGTGATGATGTCAGGTGAGACGAGTTGTGTTGCTTATGTAGTTGATAGCGAGACCGTGAGGAGTATCAGTAGGGAATTCTGGTCAAATATTCAGGTAGACCACTATTTAGTGTTCATTAGAGGGTTTTATTCTAGTGCTGGAAGCTGGGTCATGTTAGGGCTCAGTGTGAGTGGGATCCAAATGAGTCCTAGGCATGTTGTTATATGGGGAATCTAGAATTGTTTTGAAGGAATCCTTCTCAAATAGAATAAATTTCGTGACTGAGTTAGGATCACATATTTAAGGTAATATCGGGAGGGTTAATATGAATTGTTTTCTTGGATTCGGCTTCACACATATGTCTTGGAAAGGAGAGAGGGACCTAGCTGTGGGTTAGTGGCTGGTAGATGGTGTAGCTCTATAGGGTGGTCAAAACGTAGGTAGTTGGGATTCTGTAAAGGTTCACTCTTTTGATTTGGATGGTTTATAGTATGATTATGATTTTATTATGTTTATATATATACCATTATCATGGAGTGATCAATTTTTGTAATGCCCATTTTTGGTACATGAGGTTCATGTTTGTTGTTTTTGGACTAACAAGACACATATTATTTTGTGGACATCAAGTGAGTTGCGTGTTAGGAATGAGGTGTCTATGAATAATAAATATGTTGGAAAAGAATATATATATATATATATATTATGCTTTATTGTCTTGTGAGAATTTTTTTAGATGTTGTACATATGGGAATTTGATAAGATGTGCGACTCATGGGTTTCATGTATGACACAAGTATTAGTGATAATATGATGAGATGCAGGACTTCATGGGTGTCAAGTTTGAAATGAAAATGAATTGAGAACTTGATGAGGTGAAGGAATGAAATTATTTCATGGGAGGACTTTTCTGTTTGGGTATGTTTGGTAGAACCCACATAAAGATTGATTAATGGGTCAGAAAGTTTCCATGTAGGTAATTCCAAAAATGGGGAGTGGCACAACATTAATTAGCCAATGAATAATTATCCGGGTATATTGGGTTGATGTTTATGATACTTTTATGTTTTGTACCATCTCAATGTGAGACATTATAGCTCATGGAAGATCTATATTATGGTGGGAAGACTATAATTCCCTTGGTTTTTGAGTGTGATTAGATTTCCATCCTTTTTGAATTATTTAATTGTTTAAAAGACCATCATTGTAATGTACTAACTCAGAATACACTAAATAGTGCCATGAGTATGTGAGTCACATGTAATCATGAGTAACTCCCCATATGTCAAAGTTTTTTGACTAGTATTTAGTGTATAAGGTGGTACATTTGGAAGACTATACCATCATGTTCAAGGTAAAATAATAGTATCATAGGTAATAAATTAGTAGAAACAAAATATAAACCAATGATCGAAGATAAACATCCATAAGATTGCAATAATAAATAATCAATAATCAATTTCATATAAAATATGAATGATCATGTCATGTATCTTGACATAATAGGTTGAAAAACATGGAAATCCGAATATAGTGTTGTATATGAATTAGAATACCAAAAATAACAAAAAGGGCTATCTCACAACACCAACATGAGAATAGCTCCATCATGTGACCACCCATTCTCCTATAAAATGATCAAATCAAGAATTATAAAGTGGTCCTTTTCCCTAATACCTACCTATATCAATGATTCATATCCTGGTACCCAACAACTGTTTGAATAGGGTGTGAGATAACACTCAGTAGGCCACCACCAATGGTGTGTATAACATATTCAGTATTTTTAATACAAATAGATGATTTTTGAAGTATATCAAATGTATAACAGTAATAAACCATAATTTATTAATGGATATATTATTATATCTAGAAAAAAGTTTCCCTGTGAAAAATATTCAAACTTCCATAAAAAAGGGAAACAATAAAACATAAATAGAACGTGTAATGCTGCACATTCTAACCAATATAACTCGATAACCATAACATGGATATCATTAAATCCTATCATAATTTTCTACAATGGCCATGATGTAAAATCAAGTGTATTAAATCCACAATGTCCCATTCCATGTAAACTACTGTATGGCCATGTAGGGATGGATCCAAGGTATATAAGACCAAGGAATTGTCATTGATTCCAAGGATCATCTCGATGGAAACATAGTAAAAACATAAGGGGAATCCAAGGAGCATATACACCAATAATTTCCAAGTATTTTCAAGACAACATGATCCAAGGGTTATAAAAGTACAAGGAATCCTACCGAATTAGTATCCAAGGAGTAGAAATTTCCATGGAATCCACTATTGAAATCAAGATCCATGAAGTACAAATGTCCAGGGAATCCTATGGAACCAAGATCCAAGGATCCCATACATGGAATCCAATACCATTATAAAGATTCATGGAGTAGAAATTTCCAAATCATCTTAAATAATCATGATACTATGAGAATAAATTTCTAAAAAATCACCTACCATAATCTATACCTTTATCAATTCATTAATCATTTCATAAACACTTACAATTCATGAGTCGATCCAAATAATTTACCCATATTCTATTTAAATCTATTAAAAAAATTATAAATCATTCAAAGGGGTCATAATCCCTCTCCTAATCATTAATTACATTTTTTTCAATTAAAAAAGGCTCATGGAATATGTAGCGACATCACACACACCAAATGGGGTGGTATAACATCGGTCAAATACAAGTGCACACCTCATGGGTTTCCTTGGATGAGTTCAACAACCTCCAACCATAAAAAATGTACTCCATGAGAAACCTGAAAGGTTATAAAAAATTTAAACAAGTATTTCATTTAATTTAAAGGGCAACACTAGAAATCCCAGCGAGTGAAAAATTACCATAGGGAATATTAAACATCAAACTTTATGGGAAAGGTATAGAACACCTACTGTAGGTCTATGGTCAAACCCTAGTCTTGTATCGACCTCTTATTCATTCTATGTTGAGAGAAAAATATAGAACATATGGAAAACTTTAAAATATGTAATATTACCTAGCAACAATAATGTGTAGTCGATATCCATGTGAAAGAGGAAAGGAGACTAAAAAAATGATGATCTTACAGATGCCTATTCAATGTGAATGACATATCATGAATCAAATGATAGATGGAAAAATGGAAAGAACTCCTAGGTTAGGATCATAGGGGGATATCCTATGGAGGATCTCCTTTTCATGAGGGAAAAAATAAATTAGGGTGGGGATTATATCGAAAGTGATACCCTTAACACTTATTTAAAAAACCCAAGAATTTACACGATGTGTTAATAATTTACATGTAGTGTAATCCTCATGGTCTTTTCCTGAGGGAAAACCATTTACAAGTAATGAATTAATTTCCCAGTAAATTACACATCGTGTATTGAATACACATATTGTAAACCAAATACACAATGTGTAATTTCACGAAATCCAACCTATATCCATCCTTCCTCTTCCATTCCAGAAACAACTCAACCACTCCTTAGGAACGAATTTAGGGTTTAATACAAGTCCAAATGCTACCTATTAAGATCCTACAAATCATTAGTATCTAACCTATAAGTATGTATGTATACTATAACATCTCATAGAACCAAATCTATAGAGAACTCTACCTCTGTATGAGGAGTTTAAATAAAAAATTCATTTTTGAAAACATCTTTAATTTGATCAACCACTAGAGGTTAGTCTTCCTGAATCATTCTCTGATAATAT
Organism: Viscum album; assembly: GCA_963277665.1. NCBI lineage: Eukaryota > Viridiplantae > Streptophyta > Magnoliopsida > Santalales > Viscaceae > Viscum > Viscum album. The sequence continues at coordinate 1,260,317,449 of OY728166.1, forward strand.
AGATATAAGAAATCAATCTAGTTTGTAATCCTACCTAGTCAATGATTCCCTCATCTATCTTGGCTTTCCTAAAAATCCCATTCACCCTTTTTGAAAAAAACTTCACCCACTTGTTATGTAAACGCCACCCTCTGATGATGGAGATCAACATCATCATGATAAGAAACAAGTCATGTCATCCTAGGTAAGACTTCAAACCCTATTATCTTGAGGAAAAAGATTCCATATGAATCAAAACCCAAAAAACCAACAGGATCACCATACACTACCATACCCTCTTTGTTCTAGTCCCCAATGGAGTATCGAGTGTCACAAATCCATCCAAAAATGGAATAACGGGTCTGAGGCTCTCCACAAAAAGAACATATATAATTCTATGTGAAGAACTTGTAATGAAATTTGTGGATAAAACAGTAGAGGATATAAATAGTAAAATTCTCACCATAGATATTCTAGTGATATTCTCCCCAGTTATAGGATGTATAGAATATATCTAGCCTAAACCATAATCCTATGAAACAACATCACTACCTAAAGTTATCCCACACTACTGTTATAGTACAACAGGGTCTTATATAACTTGTCCATGACCACCACCTCTTCTTTAATGATTGGAACTATACTAGCTCCCAGCATAACATGGAGCTATAAATCCTTCTATTGATTTATGAGTTGTTATTGATCCCCTTCCACTGACTATTGGATGTATGGTCTTGAAAAAAACATTATACATGGCACATCCTTCCACATGATCGACACTCAAATAGGTCTCTATCACACATGAAATCTCATATTTCCCCATCTCTCCCATTGTTTAAAGAAGGATAAAATAAAAAAAATTACTCTGTCTAGTATTCCCCTCATGAGAAGCCTCAAAGTGGAAATTATTTCCACCTGATACTGAAACATTGGGTAAAGAGACTGAAATTCCCTACTCTGCACCCTTAACTTCCCTCAAATTTTGTTATATAATTAGACCCTAATTCACTATCTTTATAATATTTTTTAACCAAAATTTTTTGACCTATAATATAATGGCTATCTTGACACCTTCCATGAAGTGTATTTACCTCAATGGACTATCAGGAAGATAAATCATTGAAAATGATGAAGCTCTGTGATGCATTCCAAATACTCCATAAAGATCATCACACCCAGTTCTAGACACATAAACTCATTGGACCTTTTATATTTCAAGGTATCATGGATGAAGTAATCATATATCCTTTATTGGAAAAATATCCAGACCAAGTCTCTAAGCACATCACCCTAGTTCAAAACATCTCATCACTTCACGGATGATCCCTGGAGCATGTACATCACAGGGTTAAATCTCATATAAAGAGGTGTCTTGATTCTATTGATAATTGAAATAACATTCTAAATACACAACTAAGAATCATGTAAACCACCATCGACTAAAACATGGGTAGATGCAGCTTCTAGAACACATCTTCCATCTCTTCCATAAACAAAGCTGATTGTAGGACTTCTTAAAAGATCTACATAAAGAATAATAATCCATTATAGAAATAGAAATCAGTAACTATATATGATAAAATCATTGGTTCCTCAAGTAGTACTAATGGAGGTTCAACTGGTGGCACATAACCCACGATCTCCAGAGCATGGTCTTCACTACCCTCCAAGGGCATAAATAGAGGCCATCATAGGTTCATGTCTCTTAAATGTGAAACAAAAACCATAAAATAGATCAATTTGTGACTGATTCATAGATATATAATAACAGGATTGGTCGAAGTCATCCTACGAAAAAGCCACACCCCTCTTCCTACTCCAAAATCTATGACTGAGTAATATGAACAATCATTAAAAAAATGTTACACTACCTACTTCCCACTCTAAATTCAGGTTACGTTCAAGTTCTATAATTCAAAATTTTATATTCATTTTAAATTCAAATTAATTTTCAATTATATTTAATGGTTTATCCAAATGGATCACTATATATGTTCCATAAGGGCACATACACCTCATTAACTAAAGTGTGGAATCCACCAAATCTAACCCATAACACATTCCACTAAATGAAACAAATTATCCTTGACTCAATGTTCAACAATCGAATGCATAAGTTTTCTACTGTAGCTTATGAGAGAAAATGCTATTTTGGTCATGGGTGGAACTATATGAACCAATCATGTTTCTCAGTTTCCTATAAAAATAATCTGTCATATAACATGTATATCACTCAATGCACACATAATAATGTCATGAAGTCAAGTAATTCATCCTATACGGAATGACATCTGCATGGAATGTGAATCCTATAAAGTGACTAAAATAGTGCATGAGAATTCATACCTTCATATCATCATTCCATGGAAAAATAAAATCCACAATCATAACAAAAATTACCTCACATATCAAGTTCATCACCCAATGGTGGAATAAAATCAACTGTAATAGAAAATATAGTCTAATAATTTCATAGTTAATGAAATTTAGATTTTTCCTCTACATGGAATAGCTACTCCTAGGTATAGATTAGTACCAAATTCTAGCATATTTATAATATCCTATATATTGAATCAAAATAGTACACTATAAATTGATGTAAAATGAAATATTTTGAATCTACTTTATAACAACCTGACTCGGAAGCCACAAAATAGTTCCTTAAGATGGTGGGTCACATGGACCCATATATGGATCCCTATATGCAAGAGGTTTCCAGATATTAGTGAGGATATATGTTTGTATAGAGAGGATAATATACCCTCAAGATCATAGTAACACAATGGCATCACAAGTCATAAATAAATGAAAGACTTATATAAACCAATGACCTAATATAAACATCTAGCAGATTATAATAATAAATAAGACAAAAGAATTTTCATATATATTATGAATGATCGTGTCATGTATCTATATAAAATGGTAGGAAAAACTTTGAAAAGGAATCAAGTGATATAAATGAATATAAATTCCCAAAATACCAAAATGGACTATCTCCCTATCAAATCAGGATTATATCTCGGTCGTGTGCCCCCCTCACCTACGCAATTATCATATGAATCATCATAATGTGGGTTATTTCTCTGGTCCCTACTTTCATATATTAATTCATTCCATGTAACCAATGATGTCCTGAAAATGTCACGAGATAATACTTAGTAGGTCACCACCAATGGTGTTTATGACCTTCCATGTCTATGTAATATAAATAGAAGTAATGTGCGGAATACAGCTTCTATTATAGTAATATAGGTTAAGCACAAAATGTACATGTGATTCTTTCTAGCCAAACTTGTCTCCCAATGAACAATATTAATCCTCCAATAAAAATGATCAAAAATAAAACATAAATAAAAGGCTTAATATTATCTATTATAACCAATGTAATGTGATACCCATACCAGGGATATCATTAAGGCTAAACAACAATATCCACATCAACCATTCTGTGTAATAAAGTGTATACCATCCATAATGTCTAATGTCATGTAAACCTGTGTCAGGCCAGAAAGGGATAGATCTGTGGCATAGAATACCAAGAAATCCTTATAGAGTCCATTGAGAGTCTCAATGGATGCTTGTTAAATATTTAGGATGAATCCAAAGTGCATGTCCATGGAGCATGTCTAAGGTATTCCAATAATGTCAGATCCAAGGGGTCGAAATTTCAAAGGAATAATATGGAATCAACATCAAAAGAGTATAAATTTACAAGGAATCCACTTCCATTATAGATATTTTTGTAGTATAAGTTTCCATTTAATCCTATGTAATTAGGATCCAAGGATCTCTTCCATGTAATCTACTACTATTATCATGAACCATAGAGTAGAAATGTCCATGAAATCTTATGGAATCTGGATCTGAGGATTATAGATCTCCTAGAAATCCACTACCATAATCAATACCTTCATCAATTAATTCATCATTTCATAAACATTTACAATCCATGAGTTCATCCAAATAATTTTAATATTTTCCATTTAAATCAATTAAACTAATTAAGCATATTATAATAGAGGAATAATTCATCTCATAATCATTCATTATATTATCGTTAAAATTATATATGTTCCCAAAACAATTGGTGATCTCGTACACTCCCAATAGGGTAGTAAAATATCGATAAGAAGTATGGGAACTCCTAATGGGAGTCCTGGGTTTAGGTCAATAACCTCCAACCATAATGATTGAACTCTATGGTAAACTAAATAATTTCTAAACAATTTTAAAATGATTTTTGTTTATTTTTAGTGGAAATTCCAGAAGTCCCAACATGCCTCATGATGTAAAAAAGGTATATAATACACTAAAATTTATGGAAAAGGTGTATACCACCAACTGTAGTTCTACGGTAGAATACTCATCTAGTATCAACCTATAATTTGGTTCATATCAGGAGAAAAAGGAAGAACAAATGAAAACACTATAAATAGAACATGTTAACATTCAATAAACTATAATAATTGATAATAAGGTGAAATATGAAAGGTTCTTATTGAGTTAAGAGATTATTGGTGGAAATATAACAAGACATACAAATCCGGAATTGGATTTCAGATGACTAATCAACACCAAATCCTAGGTTATACTAAATGGAGGATCTCGTTTAGGGGATCTATTGTGTATGATGGAAAAAATGGGGGATGGGGGTTCTATAAAAAAATGTGTCCCTTGCCTCTTATTTTAAAATCATAACCTTGGAATTTACATGAAGTGTAAATTATTTACACCTTGTTTAATGCATGGGGCCATTCCCTTGGGGAAAACCCTTCACACATTGTGAATTTCCTATCTAGGCCATTATAATTTCTGTATTGAATAAAATTCATGTGAGAAAAATACACATCGTTTAATTGTCCTGCAACCAACGTATATCCCTCATACCCCTTCCTTTAAAAAAATAACCCACCCATCCCTCCATCATTACATTAGGTTCTAAGAAAAAGTGAAAGTAAAGAAGAGATTAATAGTGAGTTAAAAGGATCAGAAACTCTCCAAAAAACCAAGGATGTGAAACCCCATTCTTATAGGAATATGAATCTAATATCAAGAGTTTAAATTAATTTATTAAATTTTTATATGATTTTAAGGATCATAATTTTACTAGATAGTTTTAATGGGTTTTATAAGTACTGGGATTTGAAAACCTAGTTTTGGGGTAAAATAGACCATGGTGCATGGTTTTCGCATTATTTGTCTAACCATGCAGACTAAACCATGCATCCTATTTTTAAATAGATATGGTTTTTAACAATGAGGTTTTCCTATATCTATTATGAATAGTCGTGTTGGTGTTCAGAGTCACAAGCATGGTTGGAACACAAATTTTCAAACTGTGTAACCTAACCAAGCAAGTGGTATGTCCTCTTTTATAGCGAGCATGGAATGATTGGCACACAATTTTCAAAACCCAGACGTAACACTATATATTTATTAAAAATGTAAAAATTAACATTTTAACCACATTTTTTTTAATAATACAATTCCTATTTCTCTCGTTCCATAAATACACATCCCTTCTTGATGTGGAACTCTCTCAATTCCTTCTTCTAATGCTTTGAGAGACCTCTCACATTCAGACTTTGGTTATTGATAATTTGGGTTTATTTAAAGCATTATAGTGAGGAATTAAATCTTATTTCTTCCTTCTCTTATTTCTAACTCCAAATAAAATGATAAATCAATGTTATATATTTTACCCTATTCATAGTGCATTTTTTTAAAACTCGATTTATCTCATTTCATCTTGAGTTAGAAGTTGTTAATCAGTGAGGGAGCACCTAAAAGTAAATAGTAGGTAGTTCCTATATTTATCAATAATTTTACATGTGTTATGGGTGACTATTAAATATGAACATGTGGGTTGTCTGAGTGAGAACCCAAATAAATTAATTCCTACATTTAATATAATAAATTGATGTTATGGGATGATGTTGGGTATACCCTAGTTTATATAAAACATGCTAAGATGTGTAAGGTGATTTTTAACTACATGGATGATTAGGATAGTTTCATAATTTAATTAATTTAAATGTTTCATATTTTTTAATTGGTTCCTTGGGAATGTGATGATCATGGCCTAAACAGATGAGGTGATGTTGATTATCAGGAGTAGGTGACATGCTTTGCTAGTTTGATATCACACTGAGGTACAGGGGGTGATTATGATCACGAAATTGAGGTGAAATGGGTCATATATATTGAGGCAATGAGGTCTCTTAGATGGCGGGATATCCTATGGTATTTGAGATGGTGTTGACCATTTTTATTTAGGCAACATGGTCCTAGGAGCATGAGGTTCTAAAAGATGTGGCCTAGGAATTGTGGATAGTTTCAACTCACCAGTGTTGGATGACATACCATTGGATTCATGTGAACACCAATAGGACTTAGTAAAGCTGGTTTTGACAAATCGTTGTGGATATGGGAATCCATATATTTTTCATCCTTGAGGATGGTTATGAACAAGCATGTTGGAGGTGGTTCTCACTATATAATGCCATAGTTGATGGTGATGGGCCATTGAGAGATTGTGTTGAGGCCAACAGTTGGGGGATGAGGCCTGCCATTGTATTTGGGGCCAATAGACTGAGATTAATTGAGGATTCATATTTTCATTCCTCAAGATCCTGTATGCTCAAAGGGCATTGAATATTATTTATTTGAGCATGGAAATCGTTAACCCTCGGGAAATTAAGCCGTTGATACAATGGTGATTTTCTAAGAGGAAGTATGTGGGACCTGAGACATATTGAGGGTCATTCCAGTAAGACACCAGTTAATTTATTGGTGGCATGTGAGGTGTCACATGGAATAAATATATGTTGATATATTTATAGGAGTTTCCGAAGGGATCTCCAGGTATGATATTTTTTGGGGACTCTCGTGCACTAAGACATGGGTTCTCGTACCTACAAATATATATATTCATACTTTAACTATATTAAAAATATATATCTGTATTAATGTATTTATACATATATCGGTGTCGGATGATACTTGTAAACTCTAACTTCTGGTAGTTGACCACATGTTGAGATGGTAAATTATTAAATGTGTGACAGTTGCCTTTTTTGTTTTAACTTGGATACAATATATAATTATCAATGTAATATAGTAATATGTAGTTGGTGGCCTACTAACATCATAATAGAACCCTAAATGGGACCCTCGTGACATGTGTAGACCTTAAGGTTTTGATATCTGGTAAGGGGTCCAGATTTGGAGTTGGACCTTAATGATTGGGGATGGACTCTTTTTCATGGGATGGATGGAAGTGGACCATGTAGTTCCTCAACATCGAGATGGATCTTATTTAGTGTTTTTATATATATGTACTCCTATGGTCGTTCATGAGAGACCTTTATTTTTTTGGTCATTTTATTATGTGTATTTTCTTAAAAAAATGTTATTATGTCATCAAATGTTTTGTTGTTGTTGTTGTGATATCTTCTTTTGTTGTGCATCATATTTTTGTTCTATTGTTTTTGGTCCTTATTTACTTATGTTATATATATGTAGATCATTATTATTTACATCACCATAGGTTATATCTTTTCCACTATCACCCAATAGGACCCTAAAAAATATTTGATAGCCTTTGGCATATAGGGAAGCATGACTAAGGCCTAGTGAACCACTGGCCTAGAAGACAGTTGAGTGGAAAACTAGGTTTAGATGCTACAAATGATTATTTGGTGTCCGTAGCAGTATTCCAAGCTACTCTGGAATTCCTCATCTAAAAACCTTGTTAGTTCTACTAGGCTAGATACCCTAAGAGGGGGTGAATTAAGGTATGAAAAATTAAAAAAACTTCCCTTTTGATCTTGTTTTGTTGTTAGAAAAAACTCTATTCTTTCTCCCCTTCCAATTGCATTGTATAAAATAATTTTAAAGCATCAACAAGACACAACAATTTTTCTTGCTTCACCCTCATTGGGAAACGTCCATGGAGCATATAATTGCGATGTGCTGATGAACCACATCCACTACAAGTGAACTGATTTTTACAATTTTGAATTGGGATCACTATCCTTCCTAGATTACAACCACTCAAAATTTGAGAACTCATTGCTCTCTCATCTAATGTGAGCTCCCTACTTCTTCATAAGATCCATTCATTTTTTATAGACCTGTAGGTCTCTTTATTATCACTAATGAAGGAATCCTCCACTATATGTAAATGCTATGTTGAATTCCAAATTTCATCCATTTATGAATACCCCTTTTCAACTGATCACTGGGAAACACCCTTCGAAAATACCTTCGCAGAGAACCCTACTTCACAGAGCTCCCAATTTCTTCAAGCTCAAACAAGCCTTCATGAAGTCCCTGCCTCTTCGTGAAGAACACACCTTCTCAAGGATCACTGCCTCGTGGTGCACACTGCTTCTCATAGGTCGTACCTTCGCAAAGCTCAAGACTTCGCAGAACTTAGGTCATCACAGAGCTCAAGAAGTCTCTAAGTGACTTCCTTCGTGAAGCTCACTAAGCCGACATGGAACACCCCACTTTCGCAGAGCTAGATTAGCTACTGCAAAGCTCCATCTTTCACGAAGCACAATACCTCCACAAAATTCATTCGCAATTTGAGAGAAAAAAATATTTCTTGGAAAAATCTCTTCTTCTCTCGAGAGGGTGATGTATATTTATTGGAGAATCCAACGAACCTCGAACCTTCCGTGCAAAGTCAGCGCCGCGTCATCTCAAATTGTGAAGCTCTAAAATTTCTGCCGAAATTCTCTCTATATCGCGAAGCACAATGTAAATTTTCAGATCACAGAGCTTGTCGTAATCATCGAATATTTCGTAAATTCCTTCGAGCCTTTTCCACAAAGCTCCACACACAATTCCCTTCACCGCCATAATGCTCCTTACAACTGCGGTTCGCGAAGCTCAACATAATCGTGAAGAACACCATAAACATTATTCATGTCTTCAAGAAATACATATTAAGAAGTCCATCTTCACGAAACTCATTCCTTTTCCATTTTTTATGAGATATTCAGGGAAATGAAAATTTCATGATTCTCATCAAAATCCAAATTTTGGACCTCAAAAATTTGGCAAACACTGGAAAACTGCGCCACCTTGTACCTGTTCTTTCTGTACCACCTCCAAATCGTCCATTCCATAGTCATGGTTCATTGTCAACATTAAATGTCAACAATATCTCTATAGATTTACAATTCACATGGAAAACTGCATTTTTAATAAGCACAACCAACCCACAAATGCTGCAATGTTACCTTAAGGGATTTTTTCCCAACAAACCCGATCTCGGAATCACCCATAAAGAATCATTTCACTTCTAAAATTAATAATTTTTCATTTTGAAATAGTACCCTATTATAATAAATACCCTATTTTCAGAACAATCCATACAATATATGGAATATTAGATCTCAATTCAAATTTACTAACCTATAACAATCCATGTCCTTACAATCTAACCACTATATATCTTCTTATCCTCATGAATTTCTAGTAGTATGAGAATCATATAACCCAATATTCTAGAAACATAATAAAAAGGAATTATCCACATTCCATCCTTTAATGAAAATTAATTTCCCCAAGTAAATGATCATCCTCACATCCCATCATGATCTTAAAATAAGACACTAACTATATAAACCAAAATATGATCCTTAAGATAGTTGTTATCAAAGAATCTGAATTGTGATCATTGCATCTATTTAACATGACATGTCATGATGTATTCAATATCTTCTCCCAAAATAATATCAATTCTCCCCACCATAGTAATGTCTGTATATACTAATATTTTGGTAGTCCAATGAAATGTGGAATATGATTTAGTTCCATCTTGCCTGATCAAACACAATGCACATGTTGAAGGTTGAAATCAAAACCTCTTTTATGAATTCATGTTGAACCAAATACTCTCTAAAAACTAACTCAACTCAATTATTCATAACTTTATTGAGAGTCCATGGCCAATAAAAATACAAATCCTTTATACCCATGACGACGAGCTTGATGCAGATTTTGTTTCATGTAGAACACCAATCAGTACTCTTCAAGAAGACATCTTACAATGTTAAGTGACCTAACAACCGATACTCCATGGATACAAATTTTAGAGACCCGAAGCTTGACGTACATGGACATTACATTACTTTTGCGGAATACTTAGTACATAACAAAAACACACACACAAGGATTGTAATAGTTTAGTGTCTTTGGAAACTTGGAACGTAATCTTCTAATCGTGGTGAAAGATCTTCAATATCTCCCACAAAGATCTTCCCTTTTTTTACCTAAAACCTTTCTTTATATCCGGGGGAAAAGAAAACATAAAAGGGTGAGCTCAAATGCTCAGTAAGGGTAAGCAAAAGAAAAATCAATCACATCATATTCATAAGAACATAACTTTTGGATATCTTAACCTGCAAAAGAGAGCATAATTTAATATCATGGGATAAATCATAGTAGTGAAATGTAATCACAATAATCATAACATAAAACATTAAACTTTGTGGCATACACACATAATCATAGATAATCATTTCCTGTTAGTCAAGACTCATTTCCAAGACTATCTTAAGGGACAAAGTCCCTTTCTGAACCGAGTCACCCTCGTTTCAGTCCTGTTTCACTGAACCGGTATAACCTACCATTCCAGCCATGTCTATCTCATGAGATATAAAATCTTTACCCAATGCATTGGTGGGAGATATAGGTCCCACCCATCTTATAATGAATCCTTTCTTATGTGTGCCACATAATCATAAACCATACATCATAGCGTAACCCATGTAATAAAAAAGGGATTCTTAAACAACATGACATCATAAAACAATTCATATAAGATAAAGGAATTCATAAAAATATTTCCATCACAACATAATCAAACCAATTTAATAATAGGGATAAAAACATAACCCTTTTATTATCTTAGATGGAAAATAATTTTGATAAAATACTTGAACTCCATTCTTGAGGAAAATATCTTTTCTACTTCAAAAACACTTTTCCTTTCATAACATGTCATACAATTCTAAACTAAAAGAAGTTGATTAAAAATAAACATGAAAACTTTTAAAGAAATCTTCTTGGAAATGATGTTTTAAAAATCCATTCATGCCGTATAAGTTAAAAAAACATTCTTCGTACTTTTGTCGGAGAAGTCAAAAAGTACCTCGTACGAAAAACGACAAAAGATTCCTTTCATACATATTACTAAAAACTCACCGAAGGGTAAAAATGGATTTAAAAAATTGTAGGTGGATGGAAATAATATTACATATTGATGAAACATGGATGTGGATGATAAAATACACCCTAGTAATTACTTATGAATAAACAATCTCGGATAAAAATGAGATTGTGATATTTCCCTTACCTTAGGTCTGATTTGCTTTGTACATGTCTGAAGCTCCTGTATAATGGTTTAAATAATGTTATTGACTTATTCCAGAATCATATATATTGATATGATATCATATATGGTCATATTCTTAGCTTCTTGTTAGTAATATTTCATTGTTACTTGTTACTCGGGTTTTATTGCCTTTTGTTCTTATGCGTGTTTTGCCGAATAAATTCTTATTATTATTTTAAGGTTATAGATACCTTATATCCAGAATGGTATTAGTGTAAAATATATCATATTTATTCATTCAATTCATTTATATAATTACTATGTAATGATGATCATGTAGAACGAGTCGCATCACATCGTGGAGACGGTATTCCGTACGTACGCACGAGTGATGATATCGTTCCTATGATCGTGGAATTGTATTGGAGTATATATATATTATTTCAGTATCAATATTACTTTATAATAATCATAAATAGTTACTCATTACACCATTATACCCATCCTTGTAAGGTTGTGGTGGAAAATAGATTACACCACAGCGTGGAGACGATATTCTGTACGTACGCACGCGCGGTGATTTCATTTTTCCGTAGGATGGATAGAAGGTGAATTAGGGTTTCTTAATATTTATAATAACATATTAGTATGTAATTAATACTGATGTTATTACTTTATCATGAAAAAACTAAAGAAGAAGAAGTTGAAGAAGAAAGAAATTGAAAAGATCGGTAATGGATATTACCTCTTCTTTGGAACGCCTCTTTGAATCCTCCACTTAGGGAACTAAGATTGGACTTGGAAGAATACCAGGACCTCTAGGATTATTCTAGGGAAGTGGAGAGGAGAAAATGGCAGGGGTTGGCCGATCTTGAGTGCTCAAAGTTGTGTGAGGAGGAGGGGGAGGAGGTGCCCTTTTATAAGGGAGGAGAGGGGCACCTTAGTAATATCTCAAAATATTATTTTATATTAAAGTCAAAATCGGTTTATAATGGTTCCAAAGGGTCTTATTTCGAAGCTAAAGTGGGGATGGGTCGAAATCCTATCAAACAATAGGATTTAGACAAGTTTAAGTTATTATTTTAACCTTATCAATTATATTTAACTCTAAGTTAAATAATTTAACTTTTACCGTGTCTTTTTGTTTTCTTACACTATATGGTTAATACACTTACTATAACATGCCAAACGAACCCCAAATTATTTATTATTAATATATATATCCTTATCTAAGTCATTTGGCCGAACCTTAGATTTTGAGGAATAAAATAACAATTAATAATATAATATTTGATTTAAAAACTATTTTGTGTCAATTTTGACACTATTTGATATATGATTTTTGTGAAAGTCATAACAGAATTATATGTTCAAACCAAGTAGATTAAATCAACACTAATATATCATAGTATCCTATAAAATTAGTGGGATTCATAAAAAGTCTCAAATTACATTTATTTTGGTGTTTATAACATCAATTATGTCAATATTTCATTAATAAGATAATTACTGCATCATTATTGTGTCATAAATAAATTAAATTATTTAATGTATAAAAATTATAAATAAAATACCATTATGTATGAAATAATTTTATATTTCTAATTAATATTTATAGTCTAATTTAGCTTATTTATAACCCCATATTAAAAATGATTTACTTCTTAAACTTTGATTTTAACTATTTTAACCCTTCTTTAAATAAATTAATAATAAATGTCCTAATCTAATCCAAGTGGGCCTAAATGATAATATTTTACACTTAAGGTTGTTTTTGGTCGAAATAAACTTGTCCAATAGAATTAGGACATGTGTTAGGGTAATATTAATATCATTCTTTACCCTTAATTACCCTATTTACTTTTAACCATGGTAAAAAAAAGTAAAAAGTTACTATTCGCCAAAAATTATTTTCATCTCATTGAACCACATTTTATTCCTTGATATTAACCGTGTCTCTCGGATTTTCGAAATTCCACTCACAGAAGCGGTAAAATTAAGTTTTATGAAAAATTCAGTTTTTTTAACTACCACTTAGTGGTTTCACTATTCATCGAAAATTGAAAGTTTTCAGAAAAAAAAACCAAAATTTGGCCTAAGATATATTTGATATTATGAACTCAAAAATGATGTCTATTTTACCAAATTCAAAACATATCAGTTTCATTAACTAATTTAAAAATTAATTCTCGTCGTCAAAACAAATAGCATGTTTTTAAGAGATAATAACTATCAAAAGATTGACACTAGTTTATAACTGGTTTAAATGTGAAATTACATCCAATGACCAACATTGTATTAAATTGTAAAAATATATTCTAAATATACTTTAAAACCACTCTAATTAATAATTTATCACTATTAATTATTTCGATTGAAAAAGTTGTTTTCAATTAAAATTTAGTAATTTTCACTATTCATCAAAAATTGAAAGTTATCCGAAAAGTACCAAAATTTCACCTTAGGCTAAATTCGATACTCCGAATCCATAAATGAAGTCCATTTTGAAAAATAAAATTTACAAAATTTGAAAAAGTGGTTATTACTATTCATAACGGCTAGTTTTAATAATATCTTAATAGCATATCGTTGTTTAGCGAAACTTGGTGTTGCGTACAACAAACGCTATCGTGGAAGGTCGCAATTGCGTGTAATTCAAGCAGGGTCAGAGATGTGTGTTGTGAAAGATCCTTTTGGTGTAGCGTATAACACAAGACATTAATGAAATTAAAAATAATATTTTTCATAAAATCTCGGGGTGTTACATTCTAACCCTTTAAAATGAATTTCGCCCTCGAAATTCGTCGGGGTTATAAATGGTTTACTATTCGAAAGTTCCTTTAATCGAAAACCACATCGTAAAAAGGAATACCAAAACCAATCTTAAAAACAAAAGTATGAAATGTAACGGTTACCCAAATAAACTAATCATTGGGTTTCCACACAGGTGAAAATATGGATATGGAAGAGAAATCTAACCATCATGTTCTGATGGAGAGTGGTAGAGAACATGGCTATGGAAAATCTAGCAGTCACAAATCCATAAATTTGTGACGATCTAAGGTACCATCTGATTAATCAGATATAAGGGCACTAGGAAAACATTTTTGGTTTTCAAGATCGTTTCCCTAAAGTTGAAGAATTTGAATAAGAATAAATACTTACTTTATTTTGGTACAATCTCACTATTGTTCGTGCCTTGAACAATTTCTACTTCATCTCTTAAATAAATGAAGTTGAATTTTTTATTCGTGAAGTGTTAGCAGATCATGTGATAGAATGACGGGTCATTCCGTCGGTCTTAAACAAAATGTTAGCAAAAGTTATTAAATATACATAAGTCATTCTATAGTGAGATTAATCATATATGGTTCCTAAAATGGACTTATACTTCATATATCATACTGCTTAATATAATAAAACTAGTTTCTACTAAACAGGGACTTCCTGTAGGCCAGTGGTAGGCGATAAAGGCCAGTCGCACTTCGGTTGTGGGTTCGATTCCCACATCCTTGTCCGACGTGATGGGCTGTCGCCCGCCCTGCAGGTTTTCCTTTTTCTAAAACTATATTACTATAACATCCCATCAATAATATAGAAAAAAAAACTTCTATCATTAAACAATACTAACTTATGGTTAACATAATCCATTCCAATATTTAGGCTTATCTAAAATACTTCGGTCCAAGCTCATAGTATAAAGAAAACGATAACTTGAAATGTCATCAACCAAGCATGTGAATACCATCATTTATCCGCCATATATCTTGTTGGTCACATTCCAATCATGTGAATACCTTAATCATGTATTCTCTTGAAGAATGAATACCCATTGAACCTTAGTGAAAACATTAATGCAGTTAAAAGTCAACACTTTCCAAATACCAAAATCCTCAAAATTCTATATACTGAAACCATGATATCACTTAGTCCTTATATCAATCATGAGCTCATGAATACTGTAAAACATTTCATTTTCTCCTTATCCCTTAATTATGCACATATCATCTACTTTCCAAAATATTTGAATCACTTTTCATGGTTACCGGTACCTTAAAATTATTGAAAACCACAATAGACCAATACATAAATATTTCAATACACCATAAAAGTACCTCAACAACATTATTCTTGAATACCAATACATAAACACTTCCGTCCATCCACTTCAATGATTGTCCTGGAATAAGTCCTTCCTTGATTTAGAAGTAACTTTTTAGGTTAGGGCATTGAGTTGGGTAATGCCCATGTTCTCCACAAATAAGACATTGAACTCCATAACAATCTTTCACTCTATGACCCTTTTCTCCACACAGATAACATCGGTCCCTCCATTTGAGGTATTCCTCAAGGTTCTTCTTACCTTCTTTAGAAATCTCAATCTTCCTTTCTTTATGATCCTTAACATGCGAACATGCATAATAGTTTATCTTCTTCTTCTTTGATGAATTAGGCATACCACTAAATTTCACCTTGTTAATCATATATCGAGATGACTGATTCGGCATAATCACAATATCTTTATCTCTAGGCATTACACAATTTTGTTGCTCATAGTCACCAATTTGTCCATTGGATTCAATGTTAACCGAATTCCTTCTGGTTCCCTCCATTAACTAAAACACAAAAATAATTCTGTGAGAGGCGAAATCATGCTAGGGAAGACAACATAGTAAAGGGGGAGTACCCTCAATATCTAACATCTTAGGTTTAAATTCTATGATCGTTAGCACAATTTTAGGACTATAACCTATACGTATACTTAACCTTAGAGACATCCCTAGACATACCTTAGAAATATCTCTAGGGATCTCACTAATGTTTTCGCATCCAAGTTTCCAAAGGTTGACTAAACCTTTCCTCTGATACCAACTGTAGAGACCCGAAGCTTGACGTACATGGACATTACATTACTTTTGCGGAATACATAGTACATAACAAAAACACACACACAAGGATTGTAATAGTTTAGTGTCTTTGAAAACTCGGAACGTAATCTTCTAATCATGGTGAAAGATCTTCAATATCTCCCATAAAGATATTCCCTTTTTTTACCTAAAACCTTTCTTTATATTCTGCGGAAAAGAAAACATAAATGGGTGATCTCAAATGCTCAGTAAGTGTAAGAAAAATAAAAATCAATCACATCATATTCATAAGAACATAACTTTTGGAAATCTTAACCTGCAAAAGAGAGAATAATTTAATATCATGCGATAAATCATAGTAGTGAAATGTAATCACAATAATCATAACTTAAAACATTAAACTTTGTGGCATACACACATAATCATAGATAATCATTTCTTGTTAGTCAAGACTCATTGCCAAGACTATCTTAAGGGACAAAGTCCCTTTCTGAACCGAGTCACCCTCGTTTCAGTCCTGTTTCACTGAACCGATATAACCTACCATTCCATCCATGTCTATCTCATGAGATATAAAATCTTTACCCAATGCATTGGAGGGAGATATAGGTCCCACCCATCTTATAATGAATCCTTTCTTATGTGTGCCACATAATCATAAACCATACATCATAGCGTAACCCATGTAATAAAAATGGGATTCTTAAACAACATGACATCATAAAACAATTCATATAAGATAAAGGAATTCATAAAAATATTTCCATCACAACATAATCAAACCAATGTAATAATAGGGATAAAAACAGAACCCTTT
Source organism: Viscum album (assembly GCA_963277665.1). Lineage (NCBI taxonomy): Eukaryota > Viridiplantae > Streptophyta > Magnoliopsida > Santalales > Viscaceae > Viscum > Viscum album. The sequence goes on from OY728166.1 coordinate 1,260,334,466, forward strand.
TATTATCTTAGATGGAAAATAATTTTGATAAAATACTTGAACTCCATTCTTGAGGAAAATATCCTTTCTACTTCAAAAACACTTTTCCTTTCATAACATGTCATACAATTCTAAACTAAAAGAAGTTGATTAAAAATAAAAATGAAAACTTGTAAAGAAAGCATCTTGGAAATGATGTTATAAAAATCCATTCATGTCGTATAAGTTAAAAAAAACATTCTTCGTACTTTTTTCGGAAAAGTCAAAAAGTACCTCGTACGAAAAAAGACAAAAGATTCCTTTATACATATTACTAAAAACTCACCGAAGGGTAAAAATGGATTTAAACAATTGTAGGTTGATGGAAATAATATTACATATTGATGAAACATGGATGTGGATGATAAAATACACCCCAGTAATTACTTACGAATAAACAATCTCGGATAAAAATGAGATTGTGATATTTCCCTTACCTTAGGTCCGATTTGCTTTGTACGTGTCCGAAGCTCCTGTATAATGGTTTAAATAATGTTATTGACTTATTCCAGAATCATATATATTGATATTATATCATATATGGTCATATTCTTAGCTTCTTGTTAGTAATATTTCATTGTTACTTGTTACTCGGGTCTTTATTGCCTTTTGTTCTTATGCGTGTTTTGCCGAATAAATTCTTATTATTATTTTAAGGTTATAGATACCTTATATACAGAATGGTATTAGTGTAAAATATATCATATTTATTCATTCAATTCATTTATATAATTACTATGTAATGATGATCATGTAGAACGAGTCGCATCACATCGAGGAGACGGTATTCCGTACGTACGCACGAGTGATGATATCGTTCCTATGATCGTGGAATTGTATTGGAGTATATATATATTATTTCAGTATCAGTATTACTTTATAATAATCATAAATAGTTACTCATTACACCATTATACCCATCCTTGTAAGGTGGTGGTGGAAAATAGATTACACCACGGCGTGGAGACGGTATTCCGTACGTACACACGCGCGGTGATTTCATTTTTCCGTAGGATGGATAGAAGGTGAATTAGGGTTGTTTCTTATTTATAATAACATATTAGTATGTAAGTAATACTGATGTTATTACTTTATCATGAAACAACTAAAGAAGAAGAAGTGGAAGAAGAAAGAAATTGAAAAGATCGGTAATGGATATTACCTCTTCTTTGGAACGCCTCTTTGAATCCTCCACTTAGGGAACTAAGATTGGTCTTTGAAGAAGACCAGGACCTCAAGGATTATTCTAGGGAAGTGGAGAGGAGAAAATGGCAGGGGTTGGCCGAGCTTGAGTGCTCAAAGTTGTGTGAGGAGGAGGGGGAGGAGGTGCCCTTTTATAAGGGAGGAGAGGGGCACCTTAGGAATATCTCAAACTATTATTTTATATTAAAGTCAAAATCGGTTTATAATGGTTCCAAAGGGTCTTATTTCGAAGCTACAGTGGGGATGGTTCGACATCCTATCAACCAATAGGATTTAGACAAGTTTAGGTATTTATTTTAACCTTATCAATTAGATTTAACTCTATGTTAAATAATTTAACTTTTACCGTGTCTTTTTTTTTCTTACACTATATGGTTAATACACTTACTATAACATGCCAAACGAACCCCAAATTATTTATTATTAATATATATATCCTTATCTAAGTCATTTGGCCGAACCTTAGATTTTTATGAATAAAATAACAATTAATAATATAATATTTGATTTAAAAACTATTTTGTGTCAATTTTGACACTATTTGATATATGATTTTTGTGAAAGTCATAACAGAATTATATGTTCGAAAACAGTTGATTAAATCAACACTAATATATCATAGTAACCTAGAAAATTAGTGGGATTCATAAAAAGTCTCAAATTACATTTATTTTGGTGTTTATAACATCAATTATGTCAATATTTAATTAATAAGATAATTACTACATCATCATTGTGTCATAAATAAATTAAACTATTTAATGTATAAAAATTATAAATAAAATACCATTATGTAGGAAATCATTTTAGATTTCTAATTAATATTTATAGTCGAATTTATCTTATGTATAACCCCATATTAAAAATGATTTACTTATTAAACTTTGATTTTAACTATTTTAACCCTTCTTTAAATAAATTAATAATAAATGTCCTAATCTAATCCAAGTGGGCCTAAATGATAATATTTTACACTTAAGGTTGTTTTTGGTCGAAATAAAATTGTACAATAGAATTAGGACATGTGTTAGGGTAATATTAATATCATTCTTTACCCTTAATTACCCTATTTACTTTTAACCGTGGTAAAAAGAAGTAAAAAGTTACTATTCACCAAAAATTATTTTCATCTCATTGAACCACATTTTAGTCCTTGATATTAACCGTGTCTCTCAGATTTTTGAAATTCCACTCACAGAAGAGGTAAAATTAAGTTTTATGAAAAATTCAGTTTTTTTAACTACCACTTAGTGGTTTCACTATTCATCGAAAATTGAAAGTTTTTAGAAAAATACCAAAAATTAGGCCTAAGCTATATTTGATATTATGAACTCAAAAATGATGTCTATTTTACCAAATTCAAAACATATCAGTTGCATTAACTAATTTATAAATTAATTCTCGTCGTCAAAACAAATAGCGTGTTTTTAAGAGATAATAACTATCAAAAGATTGACACTAGTTTATAACTGGTTTAAATGTGAAATTACATCCAATGACCAAAATTGTATTAAATTGTAAAAATATATTCTAAATATACTTTAAAACCACTCGAATTAATAATTTATCCTTATTAATTATTTCGATTGAAAAAGTTGTTTTCAATTAAAATTTCGTAATTTTCACTATTCATCAAAAATTGAAAGTTATCCGAAAAGTACCAAAATTTCATCTTAGGCTAAATTCGATACTCCGAATCCATAAATGAAGTCCATTTTGAAAAATAAAATTTAAAAATTTCAAAAAGTGGTTATTACTATTCATAACGGCTAGTTTTAATAATATCTTAATAGCATATCGTTGTTTAGCGAAACTTGGTGTTGCGTACAACACACGCTATCGTGGAAGGTCGCAATTGCGTGTAATTCAAGAAAGGTCAGAGATGTGTGTGGTAAAAGCTCCTTTTTGTGTAGCGTATAACACAAGACATTAATGAAATTAAAAAGAATATTTTTCATAAAATCTCGGGGTGTTACACAAATTCAATTATTAATATACCTCATAGGAATCATTAAATTCTTAATACATACTTACCAATGTCTGAACTAAATAAAAACGAAATTCTTCAATTGGTTTCCCACACACTCACACCATCCATATGGATCTCTATTGTGAACTAGCACGCTACTAATCATAATCATTCTTGGATTTCACCAATAATTATCTGAGTTCATTTCCCATATTTCAACCCCATCCAATATAGCATATAAAACAAACAACAATCATTCATCATTTAACATAATTCCATCAGTTCCTATAAAAATCAATTTTTTATAACCACTAAGTCCATCCAACGGTCTGTCTTAGTTATGACCATAATCCATTCCAAAATAACGCCAGATCAATGATCCCCACTATAATAGTATCCTTATTGAATCTTCTCAATTCATATATCAATATAAAAGACCCATATTAATCATTCATTAAATTTAATGAATAAACATGATTTTCTATTAACACATGCATTATAAGAAAAAAAATATGCATATAGAAATGAACCATTTCATTTCATAAACCTTTGATTACATGCTATAACATTTAATAACATTGGGGTTCTTTTTAGGTGATGTTTATTTGAAATTATTAACATAATACATGAAACACATAAACATTCTTCAAATCAACCATAATGGAATCTTCCTAGGTAAATTATATTTTATTTTTAGTGTATAACATATCCTAGAGAGATACTTCAAACAAAGGGGTGATCATAAATCCATGAAAGAGAAAATAAAAATGTGGTATTTATCATGTGAACAAGATGGATATCAATAAGGTATAATCACTTGAATATAAAAAATATCATAAAAGAAAGAACATGAACCAGAACATCAAAATGTTTATATAACATAAAAATTATATATTTAAAATCATATCAATAATATTTATCATGAGGGTTTCATAAATAGTAACTACTATTGTTATTCACCATGGTATTATAAAACATGTCATCTATTGAGATTAATTATTCACCGAGTACATTATAGTGCTATAAAGGAAGAAGTGTCATTTTTATTAATACATGTAATCAATACTTATCATAATAAATCATTTTACTAATAACCATATAAGAATAAATAACATTGTACATATAAAACCATTAAGAGAAATGTTCTTGAAAACATTAAATTTACTTCAGTTTATACCCAAGAAAAGTGAATATGGGTTTAATAAATTTAAATCAACCATTAAAATGTTTTATTTAAATCTATCTTAATTCACAGGGAAGAGGGAGTGGGTTGGGTATTAAAAACATTGTAATTTCTCATGTAAAAGAGATAAATTCAAGAAATGAATTCAGAATCATAACAATATTCAACATCGATTAAAGGTAAGGAATAATGAGAGATAATGGAGGTATCAAATTGATATGAAACCATTTGGGATGTAATGTCAAGGACCAAAGTGAGTGAAAATAATGAATATTCTACATTATTTGGACTCACAAAAAGGTTTTACTTGAATGAAAAGTTATAAGATGATTATTCTATTGTTGTAATTATTTTTAACCTAAAACATGAGGTTGGAACAATGTGACTAATAGGGAATCCTAAAGTGAATATTTGGGAAGTGTAATGACCATAACATTATTCATATTGGATTTTTAGTGGATAGCGGTAGTGGAAATGTGGTATTAATACATGAGGATGGGTGTTTTTACGTCATTAAATGTTGATTATTTTTTATTTAAGGCGAACCATTATTGGGTGGAATTAATTCTAATTTTTGGTTGATAATTAATATTTTCTTGGTTTTTTATGGTCTTAGAATACATAAAAACCCATTTAATGTTTTTATATTAAGTTATTTTCTAATATTACCATTTAACTGTATCTCACTACATTATTTTCCTTATGTTGGGATAATCCTTTTTTACCAAGAAAATTTTTCATGTACAAAGAATTATTCTTATTACCTAATTTGGACATTCTAATTCCAATTAATAAATCCATTTTATTTGATTAAATTTAAAAATGTGATAAAATTCAGTTATATCTTGATACACATGTAACTCATAAAAATGTTATTTTTTAAAGGATAAAATCATGGTTTAGAAAATACTAAGCATGTGTTTATAAATGTAACATAATATATACTATGTTTTCAATTAAATAATATTTGATTAAGAATAAGGAATCATAAATTTTAAATATTTACCATATACAAATTATATCATAAGAGTTATCATATTTCATAGAAATTACTGTTTTCACTTTTTAACATGTAAATCATATTTTTTTTGAAAATTACCTTAAATTAACCCTAAACTAATTTCAATGTACTGAATAAAAAGAGGAAAATTATTTTATAAAAGTAATACACTAAATATGTGAGTTTAATCTTTTAAATTAATTTCAATAACTTAAGAAAATTAAAAAAATTATAGAATAATAAATATTCCAGCAATTATATAAATTACTTATGTCTTCAAAAACTATATTACCATTTAAAAAGTGTCTAATAAGAATATTTAATGAGGAAATATTATATAAATATAATAAAATCATCATAATTTTTTTATATAGGATTATATTTATTGTCCCTAATAATATTATTTTGTTTATATAATAAAATAATCTCAACAGTAACGTAAATGCATCTATGTATCTAATAATAATAATAATGGTCGGATGTTCTATTGACAAATTAACATAATGATGATCTAGAATATTATCCAATATACATAATTTTAGATGATTATATTTACTAATAAATAAACCATCATTCTGATGATTCGTCATTCACTTTGATTCTACCACAACTCATTATCTTTTACAAAATTAATATTGTTTTACTAACTCTTTGTTCCCCAATTATATGGATTTTCATATATGGATTGGTTTTGGGGGATTGAGAAAACCCAATTTTTTATATTTCACATTATTTTCCCTCTACTTATCTCTCCATTGAATCATTCAATATTATATTGGGTGTTGTTTATAATGGAATTTAATTTTCATAATCAATGAAATTTGTTTTTTTATTCCTATTATGTGTTTTCTATGAATTTATTATTATAAGATATACTAGTCCATATCCAAACATTATGTGTAATGTTCCTATGAATTAAAAAATTCAGTATATTTTTTTATTGTAAAACATAACGAAAGTTATTGAGAGGGAAGAGGAAAAATATTTAGAGAATAATTTTTTTGGGATGTTACATTTTTCCCCACTAAAAGAAATTACATTCTCTTAGTTTTAGATTTTTGATCAATATATTTAAATCAAAATATAAATATCTTCCAAAACATTTATGAAATTTAATTATTCCTTTTATATAGTCTAAAAATATTATATAGAAATTGTCATGTAATTTGTAGTGTTTTCTTTGATGAAAGAGATGATAAAATTCACCTTTTGGAATCATATCTCAATGAGACTATTATATATAGATATTTAGTAGAAATGAATAGCTATTGGATAGATCAAATAGTTACTTTTAGGTGAGTAGAATATTTTAAAAACATTCCAAATCATTCTATGTCAACATTGTAAAAAATAATAATGATTAAACAATATGGAATACATAATATTGTTTAATGTGATTTTATTACTTCCATTTGATAAATTATATTTGATATATTTGAAATAAAAAGTTAATTGATGAAATAAATTATTTTTAACTATATTATAACAAGTTTTATTAACTTATATTTCATCTATTGTTAAAAAAGAAAAACTAATATAAGAAGAAGGGTACTTTTATGAATCAGTGATACAATAAATCCCAAATGAGAAATTAATCCTAATCAAGGTCGGACCTAGGGCATGACCAAAGAGCCCTCGAGCTATGGTAACATGCAATAAAAGGTAAAAAATACATAAGTAAGGAAAAAAAATTCACCATTTCACTGTAGACCTTAATACATTTTAGGGAAAAAATTCATATGTAGTCTTGGGAAACCAAATATATCGGGCCGCTCCTGATCCTAATGCATATCAATTATAGGGGTTTTAGGATCATATAATATAATCTTACCATTATTTTAAGAGAAAAAGTTATACTTTATATAAATCATTTGATGTTGGATCATATAAAATATAATGATAACCAAATCATATTCCTTTATAGTATCAAACTAGGTGTGAATAAAGTCCCATATTCATGCACCAAGTGACGATCAACCAATAATCATAACGGGCCTTATAGGATACTAGATACCACAATGGTAAATGAAATCTCTTCCGCTCCTAGTTTATTTATGACTTAGGCACTGGTGATGGTCGTCGCCCCCGTCACTCCCCTGTTAAAGTGGGGTCCTCCTCTACGCCTCACATTTCATCCCTCCCATACCCAGTATTTCTCTATTCCCTAATTATGTGTATCTTCGCGATGGATTCCCTCGGCTCACGTAATTGTCCTCAGAATTTACTGATTCCTTAGATATAATGAATGTATCATTGGTGGCTCAATTTCCATTGTGGTAACAATCGGTGGATATCATCGACCATTTCTGGTTTGCCTCTTAGGTCCTCTGGGAGAGGGCAATGGTCGGTTTTTTATATAGGCGGCACATTAGGGTTCGCTTTGCATCCTTGGATGATTTCATAACTGCGTTGTCAAGTGCATTGTGCTCCTATAATGGATATCGATTCTCCCTTCTATGATGGTCCTATGATCTCCACATGAACCGAGATTCCCTGTTGTTGTCTTTGTGGGTATGTTTTTCTGAGCTTCCACTTCCAGTTTTTACTCCTCTAATTATTTTCATGTTGGGAAATCTGGTGGGTCATTTCCTTTTCTCTAATTCAAGAACCATGTCTGTTTGTCACTTGATTTCACCTAAGGATTGTGTTGAAGTCTATGTTTTCAAACCACTAATCGAGTGGGTCTGTATTTCGATTGCGGTGGAATTCAGAAACAAGAAACCAGTAGTTTTGGATTCATGTACGAATTTATTTAATTTTTGCAAGCATCAGGGGAAATTATCTTCATGGTGATAGCGGGGGAATTAGGACCTATAGGAAGGGGAAAAGATGATAGTCCCTTATTTTGGAGTATCACCCCTAGTTAGTGAAGTCCTCTCCAATTTCAAGCCTCCTAGGAATTTCTTGGCTTTAGTGTCAGTGATGTCAAAGGTGATAGAAATTTTTTTCATATTGAATAAAGACTTGGGGACCCAAATTTCGTCCTGTCAGGTCCATGAATCCATGGGCCAGTGACCTCCTAGGACTTATCCCTCCTTCGCGGAGGCTGTAAGGATAGGGCAGCTGGAGGAAGGTTTGTGGCCAGACAACTATCCCCATTGCAAGATATTTCTAACCAGATTCGGAAGCCTCCCCCTCTGTGGTCTCTTCGTAAGAATGTAGCAGCACTGTATTTATAGATTTGTAACTATTTTAAACCTCTGTTTAGGGAGGATAAAGAGAATGTCAATCCTGTAGGGTGGAAAAATGTGAATCCAATGTAGAAAAGGAAGTTTAATGGAATAAGGTCTATTGAGGATTCTGAGTTGAGTGGGAAAGATTTGGATTCCCAGTCATGGTCAGATAATGAGAAAGACATCCAGGCTATGATGGTGGTGGATCTGGACCAAGTAAATGGAGGAGGGGAATTATTCTCTCAGGAAATTTCCAATTTAATAATGTTTAAAAATCTAAACATCACAAGGACTACAAAAATCTTCCAAAAAATGTGACAACATGGTCTGACATCAAAGCTAAAAATACAGAGAAGGGAACCATGTCATTTGGTGTCCCATGGGCTAGTCCAGTGGGGAAACCAAGGGAGATATCGTTGGGTACTGGTGTTGACCCGGTTCTTTTTATGGTCAGTATAGAGGGAGTGGAGGTTCACGAGAGGGAACTAGTTTCACCTACCAAGGAGGGAGAAAAGGGGTTGCTTGGGGAGCTGGAAGGATAGTCTGTGATTAGGGAATTTCCGTGGGAAATGATATTACAATATGAGGAATATATGGAAGAGAATGTGTTATCCATTCGTTCTTATATAGAGGTTGCAGAAAGGATGTAAGAAATATCAATTCATATATACTGGAATAAGGAGATAGGTGAGTGGATTGAGAAAAACACATAATCCATGTAAGAAGATTCAACAAAAAGAAAATAGTTGAAGAGGAGTTTTTGCAAGTGTTGGGTAAGCTGGCTTCTCATTTCAAGGACATTATTAGGGATGACCTCGGAAAAAAGGTAACAACTCTTTCCTAGAATTTTTTTAAGGAAATTAAGTCGAATGGGTTCAAGATGGTTTCTAATAATTTTGTTATGTGCTATAGTGTTTAGTGGATGGATTGTACTTGTTGGTTTCACACATTTTCCATAAAATTTTCTTTTAATTAAAATATATATGAAGGGGTGGAGTGGTGATCGAGTCTACATCAATTCATCATTTTTTGGGTTATTACACCTACGTAAAATTATTCCATATCCAAATCCACTTCTAGTACCCAAACATGAATATAATATTATAGAATCCACTTAATTTATACATTAAAAAAATTAATGGATGTTTTTTTTATTTTTTCACATATCCCTATATTTTTATAATATTGTTTTATAGTCCTAAATGACACAAATTAGAAATCCTACCTCATAAACCAATAATAGAGACTTACCATTTATATCTTAAACCTTCTATTACATGGTAGGAAAGTTAATAAGAAAAAGGATCTTTGGAGGTTTAGTGTGTTAGAAATTAGTATCATTATTGATGTAATACGTAAATATTCTTATAATACACTTGTAATACTTCTTCATAGGTTCATTCTATGTTACTTTTATTTCATATCATATCCTAAGGACATATATTGAAAATAGGGTTAGCATAAATCCCATTAGAGAATAAAAAAAATAAGATATTTAGCATGTGACTATGTGATATATCAATAAGTAATGGCCTTAAGAACAAGAGACATATAGTAATACAAATAACATGAATCATGACTTCAAAATGTGGCCACATCAAGAAAATGATACATTCATAAGCATATCACTGTGGTTTTCCAACAAGGGTTCAAAAAACATAATTACCAAGTTCATTCCACCAAGAATCGTAAAACATGTCATATCTAAATGTCAATTTTTTACCCAATTCATTAAAGAACTATTATTTCACACCCTTAATATTACTTAATCAATCCAAGACACATTGATCATATTAAATAATTTTACTAATAACCACTGGAGAATAAATTATGAGTTTCATATAAAATCATTGAGTGCATAAGTTTTGAGAAACATGAACATTAAATCATTTTTTACACATGAGAAGGTAATATGAGTTCAATAAATTTAAATAATTGATAAATATGGTACATTTAAATCTCTGTGAATAACCACTAAAAAAGAGTCGGTTAGTAATTTACAACGTTTGAATTTATCAATTAAATAGAAAAAATCACGAAATATATTTAACAACATAATAGTACATAACATGGATTAAACAGAGGGAATGATGAGAGATAATGGAGGAATCTCATTGGTAAATCAAAATATAATATATAATTGTAATATTAAACGTTAATGAAAAAAATATTTTACATTAGGAAGTCTCATAAAAAGGAGTTACTTGAATGAAAAAAAAAGAATTGTATATATCCATATCCTTGAAGATTTACTTCCTAAAACATGAGGATAGAACCATGCGAACCTAATGTAACCTTGGAGGGAATATTAAGTAGGTTATATGAACATAAAACATTTTTCAAAGGATTTTGAGTTGATACTGGGGTGGGATGGGGGTATTTTTTCTTGAGGATGGGTGGTTTTAAATGATTAAATAATGATTCTTTTATATTTTAGGGAAAACACTATCAGGGGGCACTATTTCAAAAAAAATGGTAAAATAATTAATTTTATAATGCATATTTAAGGTCTTATAATACATAAAACACCCATTTAATGAAGTAGTTTTTAATTCTTTTGTGATTAACTATTAAACATTAAGCATTACATTATTTTATTTTTACTACGGTAAATCTATTTTTAATATGGTAACTTTTCTATGTATAAAATGTAATTAAAATTATTAAAAAATCAGGAAAACATAATTCCAAATATTGAATCCATTTTACATGTTTTAATTTATTAAAAAGATAAAAATACTTTCTATCATGATACATAAATAAATCATAAAAATTGTTTTTCAGAAAGGATAATACTGTGGTTTTCATAAATATAATTATTTGTTTCTAAATGTAAAACATTAGGTACTATATTGTTCATTAATCAATTTTTCTATAATAATTAGTATTTTAAATTTTTTAATATTTTTCATAACTAATTATATTATAATATTTATTGTATTTCGTATAAAATTGTATTTTTATTTTTTATCCCAAAAATCAATTTTTTTAGAAAATTACCATAAATAAAAACTGATATATTTTTAACGCAATGAACCAAAAAATAAATATTTATTTTAAAAAAATAACACTATAAATGTGTTAATTTTAACTCATAACTAAAAATAATTAATTAATGAAAATAAAATTTTTTATAGCATAATAAATATTTCTCTGTTATTAAAATTACTTAGGACTTGAAAAAATATATTGAATCATTAAAAAAAAATTTAATAATACTATTTCAAGAATAAAAATTTAGTAAAACTTATAAATTTATCATAATTAATATTTTTAAAAGAATATATTTATTTACAATATTAATAAAATTTTATTTGATTATATAAAATAATCTGGAAGGTCACTTAAATTCATCTATGTAACCCATATTAATATAGACCAATTTTTTATTGAATAATTTTCTTAAGGGAGATCAAGAAAATAAGTGGAGAAACATAATGGTATATGGTCATTTTTTCCTAAGCATACACCATATTTCATATAATTCAACCTTCTCTTTGATTCTATCAAGGCTCAATATCCATTCCAAAATGAATATTGTGTTACTAACTCTCTATTCTAATATTATAGTGGTGTTCGTGGGTATGATGATTCTCATGGATCAGGGTGACCCAAATTCTTATTTCTCACATTGCTTATCCTCTATTTCTACAATTTTTATATTTGGTATGATATTTGGTGTTGTTTTAGATCGAATGTAATGATCTTAATTAATGAAATAATTTTTTTTGGTTTCAAATAAATGTTTTCTATCCCTTTATTCTTCTTATTTGTATTAGTTCATAGCACCACATGTTATATAATGTTCTTATGAAATTTTAAATTTTTTATATGGTCTCCTATTTTAACACATAATAAAATGTTATTGAGAGGTAAGAGAACCATTATTAACAAAAGAATATTTTTTCAGGATTTTACAGTGAAGTACACGTAATTGTATTCTTTAGAATGGGATTCAAATCATTGAAAGGGAATTTCTTGATGTGAGAAACATCATCTAGTATCCTATTCATGGGTTACAACCTCAAACCCAAGGGGTCTAATATCATAATGAAATAAAATACTCCAAACTATTACACTTTCAAAAAATATAAACATTGGTTAACAACAGACTAATACCATGATATGTCACTAATTCCCTCTCTCTTCATGGTGACATCTACAGTCACACTGACCTCGAGGCTACCAAGCCGAATAAGATTACTGCTAAACATTCCCGTTTCTAATGGTGAGGGAGAACCTAAACCAAATTAATCAATGAAATATACACTTACTCTCCTGGTTTCATTTAAAAAACATGATTAATTTTCAATACTCCCCTCACCACAATATTTTTACTTGTTCAACTTACTTGCACATAACCATTTAATGAAAGATCATGCATTAAGGATCCCCTATAAAGGAACAATAACACCATTGTATAATACAAGAAGAGTTATTTTCCGATGAGTCTCATTAATCTTTGTCATCATCACGCTATAAGTCTCCATATCCATGAAACTAGAGCACTCTTAGTACACCTCCTTATTATTGGAATCTCATTGCTACCATATTAACCCCAAACCACCGATCACATGGGTGTTATTTTATATTCAAGATTTCCCACACAAACCCTGAAACACCTAGGTCTAGATACCTAGAATATTTACTCGACATATATCAAGGGATTAATTCAGATATAACAGCCCAAGAAACCCTTGGTCTAACCCTAGACACCAAACTACCCAAACACTCTAAAACCCAACATTGTCTCATGTGTACTGGAACTAATGTTACTCAATAGTCTTTGGTTATGAGGTAATTACAAAATTATCATCAAATGTATACAGAGGTTATTCACAAGAATTGGTAATTATCAAAAGTGAGAAGTTCACTTGAGGAATTATCTTTGACTATACCTTCTTAATGAATACCCTCACATAAGAAACCATCACACAACATGATACATAAAGCCACTAGTAACTATAGTTGAATCACTAAAGCCACAAGGTCATACTCATAACTCGCTCAAAGGTCCTAATAGGGGTCGCAAATCATAGAATATAAATTAGGTACATCTATACATACATGATTTGATGTATTTTCTTTCTAATAATAACAATATCAAGGAGCCATATATTCCAGGTTATTTTAATAAAATTCTACTATATGCTAGGTGGATATCTTTACCTATTGTATAGTGGGAAATTTTTTTAACCAGACCTATCTAGTGGCAACTCATAAAAGATTATTACTAGTGAAATTATAACCCATCAATATCCTAACAAAGAACAATAAATCATCCATGCATAGGGATAACACGTTGTCATATCAAGTTCCATTTTCACCAAGGTTCACCACACCATAGGCTTACATGACCTATTATCAGAAGTATACATGAATATAGGATTAGCTGAATAGAATTTCATCAAGAATTCAAACATGAAATCATAGAACAATTTTTTAAAACTAAATTGGTTGATTATCTAATAAAATGATATATTATGATATATTTTTTTTTAAAAAAAAATATTTGCATCGATCACTTTTGTTACACACAACACTAAGTTGCAAACCGCTATTTACTATTAAAATAATATTATTTCAAATGTAGGTTATTACCTAGACATTGGATTTGAGGGTATGAATATTAATAACTAAATTAAAAAACATATGGTTTGCGTATTCATAAAATTAATTCATTTTTTATTGTTTGTTGTTAATTAAAATAAATTTAATTTTAAATTAAAAGTTATATTTTCCAAAAAAAAATATGTTTGTATGTGCATAATATACTATAATATTAATAAATAAAATTATTTTTTATTGGTGAATTATTTTAAATATATGTATTGTATAGTTAATATTATTTTTATTATTCATTTAATTATTTTCTATCCATTGGATAAGAATAAACCAAGTATTATGATAATTTTTTTTTAAATCTACTTTGGTCACGTGTAGCCTGATTATTTAAAAACATAATAATTCTATTCATATAATATGAATTTAATAAAATTTATTCTATATTTTGAACTAGGAGGTTATAATTTTGTTAAATACCCTTTTGAGTAATGGTCAACATAATTAGAAATAGTTTTAAAATATTTCACCTCGGTAAAGGTATAATTGGGTTTATATGGTAAAAAATAAGTGATACCACCATTATTTTTCATACCAATTATTATAGGATGAATTTAATTCGACAATTATTACCATATTATTGAATTTTAGAGGTTTAATTATCCATTTTTTTTATTAAAATAAGCTATATCATATTTAAATCAATGAAAGCTACAAAATATCACTCTCTTAACTTTAAATATCTATTATGTATCCACATTGGTAAAAATGAATGTTATGAATGAATATAAGTGTATATTAAGAGAAAATATAATTATATTTATTATATAGAATTATTTATAATTTTTAGTTGTTATATAACGTCCTTAAATTCTTATGAAACAGCAATGCAATATTTTTCGATTTAATAAAAAATATAATAAAAGATTTTAAATGTATTAAAAGTAATATAATTTTATCGAGTTAAGGTGTTACATGAATATTCTAGATGGGTATTACATATAAATGTTATGGTAATGAGTTATATACTAATTTAACTTTTTCCTTTTTCATTTAAGTAAATTAAATAAATATTGTCTAAATTGTTAATAGGGATTTTTTATGAAAATAATATTTTATTGAATCTCATAAAAATAATGAAAATATTAAACTAGGAAAAGGGGGATACATTATTGTGTAAAATTGCATCCATTTACCATTTATTGGCCATTTGGAATAATTTTTTATGGTAATGATTCTAATATATTTTAATCTTTGATGAAATTTAAAAGGTTCTCATCCCCTCAATTATAAGTAGGGCACCCCTCCTTTCTCATATTCACATAAAAAATTATCCTTATATATTGAAAAACAATATTAATATATGTTATATAATGGTATATAAACATTAAATATGATCTTGTATTCCCAACATACCAACCCTATAACTCTGAACAGGAGATCAAATGGAGTTATTTCAAATAAGAGGTAATCTCCTTAATCAATAACTTTTTTTAATTATTATATTATCTAATATATATAGTTTTTAATTTAATAAAATAATATCTTAACTATCCTTAATATAATAAATTATTATTATTTTTATTAAAATACCTTTATTCAATCTTTTTCTGTCATATGAGAAGTAAAAATATAGATTCTTCATTCACATGACTTACCATATGCACGTAGTGATACAATTTTATTCCCATCACCATATTTTATGGATGATTATTATGATGGTTTTAATGATTATATATGATAATAATGGTATAATTATACTTATTTAATGATTATATGCATCTACCATCTTACATACCAAACCAATGGAAAATGATAATTTCGATCTTGAATACATTTGCGCTACCACATCCAAGATGAAATGTTGGTCATTTATCATTTATTTTTTTGGATAATAAGGATAGATATAATGAATATATATGATTTATATTATATAATAGTTATTTTCTAAATGATATTTATTATCTAACATTATTTCATTCTAACAGTGAAAACATGTGAACAACGTTCATCTATACGTATGATCTACCATCTTTATGAATGGTGTAATTCGTTTTTCTATCACTATATTTTATGAATGAATCTATATAAATATATAACAAATATATATGATGTTTATTTCATTATTATAATTCTTTATATGATTTATCCATGATCAAAATACACATACCCAAACTACTAAACCAAACATAGGTAAAAATGGAAATAAATATCAACCCAAACAATAATTTTAATAAAGATGTGGTAAAAAATTGATGTTAAAATATTATAAATAAACCATATATATGATATGGAAGATATGGTTAGGTTTATTTAGTGATTTTATCTCTCATCCAATAGAATTTAGAAGTGGTTCCCCGTGCTATTATCGGAAATGGCTCCCCACTCTCAGGGTCTCTACCCTCCCATCAGGCAAGGGTTCCTTCCCAGCGCCGCTGCTTCCACCCTCTTGTTGTCCTCCTTGACGTGAGAGGTTTTTCCATGCTTCTTCTTCTCCCTTCCTCATTCCCTTATCTTCCTCCTAGATATTTCTAGTCTGGCTTTTTTGGGGTTCATTTCAGTTGGATCCCGCGTCTCCCAGATCCAGTCCTACTTTTAAGTGCTTCTCATATTCCCTTATTTCCATACTCACCATGAAATATCCCATTTATATTCAAGAATGATGGAGTTTTAGGGATTTTTGGGATGGTGGGTTTGTATTCCTAAATGCATCTTCCTTCCAGTTTTATCCATTCTGGTTTTCCTTACTTGCATCGTGATTTCCCTTTCACAGTCTCAGTTTTTCTTAGTGTTTCATTTTTTTCTATGGTTTTCTATTTCATCCCACCATTATTTTGGGTTTCTAGTTGAGTAGCCTACATCCTATGCTGGAGTTCTTTCAGGCCTTGAATTCTGATAGTGGTTTCCAGGCGGTGGGATTTTTCGATGTTTCATATGTGATGATGAAAATGGATTCTTGAATTTCTGATTTAGCTTGCTATTTCCCCCTATATTTTCTATTTTATTTTTGATAGATCAAAGAGATATTTTAGTATTATTTAAGATGGTCAATTATTTTTTTCTAGGCATTCATCCACTCTTTACTCTTCTCTTACTCAAGGACTCCACTTTTCTTCTCTTAGTCGGAGTTGAGTGGTGATTTTTCTATATGTCTTGGGTGGTGGGTTTGAACAGTTGTTGGTGTCCCCTGAGGCATCTACCCTCCGTATCTATTTTGTTTAACCATTGGGTTAGTTTTTGGCGTCTGTTGAATAGATTATATGAGGCCTCAGTGATTGGTGATGACGATGGATTATTATTGCTGGTTTCGTTTTGTGGATTCTTGTAACTATTTTCTACGATTGGTTAGCCTAGTTTGACGTTGTAGATGGAATTCCTCCTAGTTTCTAATTGCCTATGTGAATTTTTGAGGCTTATGGGGTGCGTTATTGGGGATGAGATGGTGAAAATGGTGTTTGTTTATGGGAATGATGGTGTGGTGGATGTTTACATGACACGACTGACACCGAAGATGGTGATGGCTTACGGCCCATGGTGGTTTGCGGTGCCTGGTTCAAGGATCACTTTTTAATTTTGAATACATAGATTTGGGTCGATTTGGGTATTGTCTATTTAAATTTTGAATTTGGTTTCCCGCTAATTGTTTATGGTTGTGGTTCGATGATGTGGTTAGCTTGTATTTGGGTTTTGGTATGTGTGGTTCCCACTATCCCACAAAGTGGATTTATGAAAATAAAAAAAAATTATATTATGAGGTTTATTTAATTTAATTATAATAAATATATATTTATTGTATTGGAGGTTTCAATATGTATGATGGAATTAAGAACAAAGGTAAAAAAATCATCTTGCTTTTTTTTCTGAGAGATAGATTACATGTTCACCCCTTGTTTATTTTATAAAGTGTACATAATGATAATGAATGTGATTTATTATTCATATTATGAAAGTTATATGGATTTAATTATTAATCCATGGTCATTTATACTTGAGTCATACAATTCAAAATTTTCAAAAGTTTTAAGGGTTTTATATTATAATCTCATTGCTTATAGGGACTGTCTATGAATATGTCTACGATGATAAACTATTATGATATAATTCATACGAAATAATGAAACTTCTTATCCTATTTTTATTTATTAATAATACATTTTTTAATTTTTTTATCCTCAACATTATTATTTATGATATAAAAAAATTATGGATGGTCTACTTTATTTATTTCTTCGGTTGAAAATAAATAAATATATATATATATCTGTGTGCGTGTGTGTTTTAAAAAAAATAGTGAATTTTATATTCAAATTTTATTGTTTAAAGTCATTTTTACCCATGTTTGAATTTTTAAAAATAGTTTTAATGGAATATTCATTTCATTTTCGAAAAGAGATACTTTTTACTTTTTCTACAAAAGTGTGAAATGAATGTTTTATTTTACTGTATAAAATGTGAATAAACTTTCATTCCAACATGACTGATAAATCATTGTATGAATCAAGTAAATTTATCAAGGTTATTTTTATAGAAAATATTTTCCCTAAAAATGGAACTTTTCTATGTTTTAAAAAAGTAATTTCAATGTGTAAAGGATATTTTCATCTAGATATATTACATGAGATATTTCAAAATGATTTTCCATCTAAAATGAAATACTTTGATGTTAATTAAGATTCAATAGGGTTATTATCCCATGATATCATACTTATTAATTATCAATATAGTTAATTTTTATGATGGAATGATGTTTATGAACCCAGTTTCTCCTACATGGGTTATATTATGATGAAATGTTAGTCAAAACGATTTATTATCATGGGTTATTATATGATGAATGTTTTATGATATGGTAGAATATATATTTATGGATTTTTTTATATGAGAGTTGTTATATTTTGACCATGGATAGTGGTGATGTTATAATAAAGGATTGTGGTTATGATATAACCATGTTTGGTGGTGATATTATAATCGATGATAGATGAGACCTATTTTTCACTCCAATGCATTGTGAAAAAATTGTTTTCTCATGAGATAAATAGGTTTATATTGGGGAGAGGTCCTAGTTTAGTAAGTAAAATTATCCATTTTGATGGTCTTTTGAGTGAAAATTGATTACTATGATCGTTGGGGAAGTGAACCCATTCCATTTTGATAGTATTTGAAATGAGACTTGACTTGTAAGGAAATTATTTTCTATTATTATTTTTTTCTTGTAAAAAAAATTATTCCAAGACTCATTATTATGATTTTTTATATGTACGGAATTATTTTGAAATGTTATTCTCATATTATGGTACTCTTATGTTTGTTTTATTCTCAAGTGATAATTGATATATCCCATCCTTACCCTTAATAATAACAGGATATCACAATTATTTTTCTTTCCTTTAACCATGTTACAATGTATGATCTGTCTAAGAAGTGTTCTAGTAATGATAAACATAGTCAGAGACTATGTAGATCTTTTATGAACCAGTTGACTATGTGTCCATGATTACAAAGGCACTAGACCGATATGATTCTGCTATGGATTATGAGGTTATATAAATAATACCCATATAATAAGATGAGATATTTATTTATGAATAGTATGGGTCACTATAGTTGGTATTGTATAATGGTTTAGTTGAACTTTGGAAAATTGGAATAGATATATTTTGTGAAAACCCTGGGGATATGTCTAAATATGGGATAACATTCAAACGTTTTGATAGTATTCATGAATGAAATATTCTAAACCTAAGGTTTAATAAAAGAATATATATTATAATTTAGGCATCTTATGAATGGTTTTTTATGATTATGTTGTTTTTCACTATGATAATCTTTTCTCAGACTATTCAATTTTGTATGAGTAGATGGATAGAACCCAACAGAATCATGTTAATGATGAATGAAACAAATAATGAAAATACATTAACTATGAGAAATTTAATGTTATGAGTGATGGAATTAATAATATTATTTATATTCTATGAAAAAATTATTGACATACCAATCCTACAAATATTCCCAATAATAAAAGTAGGTAATGATGTTTAATTGAGTCCTTTATGAGGCATCATGCACATTTTTTTAGTGGGATTGATGATCCACCAATTGCTGAGAAATGGATTAGTACCATTGAAAATATATTTCGTATTCTATAGTGTTTAAAATATTATAAATTTATTCTATCTATTTATAATTTATAAGGTTAATTACATTAGTGGTGAACATTTATCAATAATATGATGTAATAAGAAGAAATTAACTCCATGAAGTGGGATGAGTTTGAGAGATTATTTTCAAATGAGTAATTTCATCACATTTTTCACTTTAAAATGGATAAGGAATTCCTTGATACGAAATATAAGGATGAGAAATACATTGATACCTTTGTGGAAAATTTTACAAGACTTGTGAGGTATACTTTTAACATTATAATCTAACCAGAAAGTATGGTTGACTAATTTTTCTATTTCTTCAAACAATGTATCTGATGGGATTTATCCATAAGGGACTTCATTATCTATGATGATATAATTTTATGTTAAATAAAAGTTGGATATAGTGATTTTAGTTACCCATAATTCTCATGGTTTTGGTAATAAAATTAAGATATATGTCAAATGAAATTATCAAATCAATGAGGAGAAGAATATCATATATATTTTCTCAATTTGTGGAAGGAAACATGGAGGAAATTATCTTTAGGGAATTTGTATGTGTTTCAATTTTTTTAATTACGGTATTATTTGAACCTAATGTTGATGTGTCAGGAATATTTTAGATACTGATTCAAATAGAGAGAAAGCACTACAGAAAACACTATCGATAGTCCAGTGTTTTAAATAAATTAAGTATATCCATTGTGACCACCAGTGACCAAATGTAAAGGTTAATAATGATGATCAATATCAATTACCTCTTAAGCCTAGATAAAAAGTGAAATCTCAGGTGATCACTATTTCTGATGAGGGTTACGGTAATGATGTGGTAAAAAGAAAAACATTCCATCCACTCTAAAAATCATAATGCCTTATTTGATTTTGGATCAACCCACTCTTTTATAACCAATAAACGTGATAATTTTATCACTATACACCCATAGTTACTTGATTTTTATTTAACAAAAAAACCAAATGGTATGATGATTTCATTTTTTTTATTCCATTGAAGTTTGTGGTAATGTAATTCCTATGAATATTATTATTTTCCATTTGGTTGTGGTTCATATTTTACTATTCATGGATTGGATTTATTTAATTAAATACCACATCAATATATATGGAAGGGATGTTACTTTTATATTTTGAATAATAACCATCTATCAGTGGGACAATAGATATGAACATCCAATTGAAATCACATCCATTGTATGGGCATTATTCCTATTCAAAAGGGGTGTTTATCATAGATGGTTGGGAAGGAAATCAACAAAAAAATATGTTTCTATTGTGCGGGAGTTTAATTATATATTTTAAGATGCATTTCTTAATCATTCACCGAATCCTAAATTTGAGTTCTCAATAGAACACATACATAGTTCTACTCTACATTCAGAGAATGCATTTATAATGCCCTCAAATAAGTTGTAGATAATAAGGAAAAAACTCCAAGAGAATATTAATAAAGGATTAATTCATCCATGTGGATGACCTTTGGGTGCACCCATTATTTTTATTAACAATAAATATGGATCAATGTGTCTTTTCATTGATTATCAAGAACTAAACACAATCACTGTAATAAACTGGTATTGTATACCCTCTATTGAATAATTTTTTATCAACTACTCAAATATTAAAAAATTGATAAGATTAAACATAATTCTATATATTACCAATTTAGCATCATGAAGTAGGATATTCATTAGGTAACATTCCATATAAGTTATGTATAGTATGATTTTATATTGATTCCATTTGGTCTTACTAATTCCCATTCTGTCTTGAAATATTTAAAAAAAATTGATATTACCCGGAACAATTTAGGATATTATTGATAGGTTATATTCTTATATATTCAATGAGAAATGAATAAAAATAATATCACTTATGAATAATACTAAATACCTTGAGGAAGGATAACAATTATAAAAAATTTACCATGTGTGAATTATGGATTTAAGAAGTTGTAATCATGGGTTATAAAATTTCAGGTGATATTATATTAGTAGATCATTTGGAGATATAAGTTATTGAACATTGGACTAGAGTTACCATTTTAACTAAGATCTGTAATTTTCATGGTTTGGTAGGATATTATCAGTTCATAGTGGACAATTTACCGTGACATTATAACCCACTCAAAAACTTTACTCAGAATGGGGATATTTTTTTATAAATATGAATGTGAATAAGATTTCAAGGAAATGAAGTTCAGGATGGACTGTGCATTTCTGAGTTCTTAACCCTACAATGTGAAGGGTTTTTATTCTATAGTGATTAATCAATGAACGTATTGGGAGGTTTTATTATATTGAGTGATATGGTGATATATTATTCCTCACTCCAATTGATGTTTCACTAGAAAAATTACCCAAAAAATGATTTGTAGTAAGTTTTAGTAATTTATACATTAAAGATATAGTAGAATTTGAATTATTGAGAAATGTAGGACATATATATTTATCATAAATGTTTAAAGAATATTATCTCACATAAATATTATAATATGCACCAGAGAATATGGTTAGAGCTATTTAATGATTATGATGACTCAATACATTACAACATTGGGAAACTGAAGAAGGTGGGAGATGCTCTAAAATGGAAAGATCATGATAGATTATCTATAATAAGGATCACAAAAGATCCAATATTTTTGTATTTTCAAGGGATGGATATTGAAATCTTAGTTGAATGGTATAAATCATATAGTTACCAAATGAGGGTTCAACCATCTATAGAAGTGATTATTAAGGAGGAATATAAAGAAAAAATGGATCAACAAAAGAATGTTAAAAATGCTCCACAGTTTAATATTTATTATGATGGGATGATATAGTTCAAAAACCATGCATGTATTCTATCAATTCCAGATTCGAATATAGAGAAGTTGGATGAATCTCACAGGTCACCATTATTTATTAATCATTGTATTACCATGACATATAGATATCTAAAATAGTTTTTGTAGTGAGATGTGATGAAGGGAGATAGTCTTGAGTATGTATCTCATTTCATAGTATGTCGTCAGGTTATGTTCGAGGGATAAAATTATAAGGGTACATTATTAACATTAACTATTCCATAATGTAAATTGGAAAACATCACTAGGAATTTTGTCATTGGACTCCCTAAAACATCAAAAGGGAATAATATTCTCTTGGTTTTACAAAATATCTTTAAGAAATCAAGGAAATTATTTTCCATTTGATAATATTTCCCTCTTGAAAATCATTCCTAAATATATAATAACAATGTCGTAAGGGTGTATGGAGTACCACAATCTCCTTTATCTAATCAATATCTAAGGTCTACATCAATGTTTTATAATAGTCTTCTATAGGTTCTAGATACAGAGTTGTGTTTATTACAAAGTATCTTCCTTGGACTGATGGTCATCATTGAAAGAAAAAATCTAACCCTAGAGGATATGATAATATCTTGTTAAATAGATTTCAATGTTCTTTGGGAACAAAAACTTACTCTAATTGAGTCTTCTCACAATATTTTCATTAAATCAATAATTTATATAACCCCATATGAATCACTTTGTAGAATAATGTGAAAAAATATATCTTTCTAGGATGTGAATGGAGAAAAAAATCACGGATAATATAATCTAGTATAGTAAATGATGGAGAGATCTAGATACACTTTTCAACACATCCAAACATCTCAGAGTTGAAAAAAAGTTATGTTGATAATCATCGATGTAACATAGAATTTATTGTTCTTGATAGAGTTTTTTAGTGAATTTATACATGGAATTTTATAATGATATTTAAAAAGCAGGAGAATTTCATCCCCCGGTATATAATCACATTTAATATTCTTCATCGAGTAGGGATGATATCTTATCCCATGGTACATCTACTAATCCTCTCTTGAGTTCACATTTTGTTCAATGTATCTCTCAAAAGGAAGTAAATAGATAACCCATCAAATATTCTAAACATGTATTTAATACCACTAGAATATAAACCTTTTTTATGAATAAGATGTATAAATCATGGATCATAGAGATAATGTGCTACAAAATAATACTACACATATAGTGAAAGTTCAATGGAGAAATAAAAAATTCATGGAAGCTATATGGGAAATTGAGGATGTAGTGAAACAAATATATAATTATTTTATTATATCATATTGATGAACACTTAGGTTAAAATTAGTATTATGGTGATATAATGTTACAAACAAAGAGTTTATGAAATATATTTTTTCAAATAAATTCATTCTCATTACTAGATTACATTACACCCAACATCAAGTTTAAATACACTATGGTGTACTATTTAAATATTATAATTTAATGTGAAAGTTATATATTAGCTGTTTTGTTTGAGAGTATGAATAGTAATAACTAAATTTTAAATAAAATATGGTTTACATTTTACTAATTTAATTCATTGGTCATTTATTAATTAAAAATTCAAATAAAAATCATTTGAATGTAAAAGAGATGATTTCGAAAATCATATTTTATATGTATAATTTGATTTTATTTAAACAAATTAAATTATTTACTATTATTGAATTATTATATATATATATATATTATTCAATAAATTTTATTTTCATTCATTTAATATTTTTCTAGGCATAGGATAAAAATAAAACATGTTTTCTGTGTAAAAATATATTTTTATAAAAAGGAGTTTTCGTCGCGTATTGTGCCCTTATTTTAATTTTTTTTGAACTTTTATAATTCAAAGTTGATAAAATGGAACCCTAATATGTAACCCAGTGGTTCAAATTTTCTAAATAGGTCTCCTTTATTTTTATTCAATATTAATAGTAATCATTGAGAAGTTTATTTCCACAGTAAATGGTAAACGTTTAATATACATTAAAAATATTTGATAAAGCCATGATGTTTCAACCTAATTCTTACAGGATGAAGGTAATTTTAACCTTATCACCTTAGGCTCAAAATTTATCTTTTTAATAGAATAGTTTTCATTGAAAATTTCCTATATAATATTTAAATCAAATAACGTTAAAAGATATTACTCTTTTAGTTACAAATATCCCTTATTTATTGACAGAGGAAAAAAATAATGTCATTAATAAATATAAGTTTATATCTTTTTTATTTATTTAATTGTCTTAATGATGGAAATTTATTTCTAATTTTATGCAATTATATGATGACCTTCATTTCTTATGCACCACTGATTCTTTATTTCTCTAATTAAAACAAAATTCAGTAAATTATTTTTAACACATGAAAAGTTTTTTAATTGTTGTGTATTAATGTGTGACCTGAAAGTTTTATACTATTATGACATATCCATGATAAATTAAATAATTATATTAGAATTATATATTTTTTATGTATGTCATTTAAGTTAAATTAAATGAATAATGTTTAAATTATCAATAATTTTGAAATCAATTCAATATTACGTGACATAAAATCTTAAAAATATTAAAACAAGAAAAGGGAGATATGTTATGATCTAAAATATAATATCTTTATCATTTATTATCCATTTTGAGAAAATTTTATTTTTTATGAATTTATTATATTTTAATCTTTTAAGAAATTCAAAGGGTGCTCCTCCACTCAATTTTAAAAAGGTACCCCTTATTTCTATTATTCTAAACAAATTAATCTTTATAGCTCTAAAAAATCTAAAAAATTATATTTTCACTCCTCTACTCACATTATATAGGTACTTGTATTCCCAAAACACCAAACCTAGAGTCTATAATAGGAGGTCTAAAAGAGTAATTTCAATGAGGTGGTAATCACCTTAATCGATCACTTTATTTTTAATTATCCTCTTAAATATAATAAATATATTATATTATTCATATGTAACATATTAATTATCCTTAGTATAGTTTAATTATATTATGATTATTTAACCGCCTTTATTCACCCGCATTCCATTAAATGGGATGTGAATGTATCGCATATGAATGTGTATTAATTATCGTCTCCACAAAGAGTTCCAAATAATTTCTCATAACTATTTTTTTTATAAATGAATCTAATGTAAGGATTAATATTTACATATTATAATTATGAAATATTAATAATTATCAAATATAATATCATATCTTCCTTCTTACCTTCTAAATTGTTAGAAAACTGTTGCATCGATGATGCTTAAAGTGGACTACCACCTCCATGAAGGGATGTGATTTGTTTTTCATTTATTGTTTATTTGGATTGTGATAAGGTTAGATTTAATGAATATATTATATATACTACAGAATATTATTTGGTAAAGGTAATAAAATATTTACCATTTTTAGTTCCATACATCGTAATATAGAAATTACATTTATCCACATGTGCAACCTACTCTTTTCATGAATGGTGTAATTAATTTTAATATCACTATATATTATGATTGAATATAAATATGTATATAATTAAAATATATTAAATTTATATAATTATTAAAATTTTATATATTATATAACCATGATATAAATAAAATGAAAAAAATATCAAACCAAATTATACATGAAAAACGAAGAAGATATCACCCAGAATAATAATTATAATAAAGAAGTGTTATGAAATAGAAAATAAAAGGTTATAAATATATCATATATGGTATATTATATAATATTATTTTTAATTAATAAATTTATTATGAATAAATATTTATTATAGTGGAGTCTCCAACATGTATAAAGGATTTTATATTTATGGTAAGTTATTTTCGTCTCACTTCTATTTTATATGACACATTCTTTATTCACCAACTTTTTATTTTTTTTATGGTGTATATACTAATCATGAATGTATTTTATGATTAATATTATGAAATTAAGGTGTATTTATATATCTATATAGTATTTTTCATTAATGGGGCATGCAATTCAAAATTTAAAAAAGTGGTAGAGTTTTAGTTACAATCTCATTATGTATAGGGGTTGTTTATGATTAAGTCACCAAAGACGAAGTATTATGATCTACCTCTAAATAAAGAAATTATATTTATTATCATATGTTTATTTTTTATAATAAATTTTTTCTATTCATTTAACTAATCTTATGTAATCATGACACAAAAAATGTGTTTTTAGGGAAATCAGTATTATTTCTCTCTTTAGTTGAATTATTTTTTCTTCAATATCATATTTTATAAAAATGTAGGGAATAATTTTACTATTCTATGTAAAATTTTTAATGTATCTTTTATCTTAATGATGTTATATTCATGGTGATTTTTCTATTTTTATTAATTATATAATAACCTTATTTTCTTATAAAACACAGATTCCTTATTTATCCAATTTATTTAAAAATACCATAAATGATTTTAAAACCATTAAAAGTAATATAATTTGAGTGAATTAAGGTGTGACATAAAATTTTTAAATTATTATGACAGAAAATTATTATATTAATGGATTTTATTATGATTATTAATTTATTATTTATGTCAATTAAGGCCAATAAATTAAATAATTTATAAATTCAAAGCGGTGATATTTTATCAAAACAATAAAATATTAAACTACTTAAAAATTGTAAAAACATTAAAATAGGTAAAGGGGGCGTGTTAAAGTCTATAATGCCATTCCATTAAAATTTATAGGCCATTTGGAAATATATTTATTCTGAATTAATTTAATTTAATTTATTCCATGAAAATATTCCTAGGACACTCTTCCCCTTTAATTAAGAAATAGAAACACTCCTTGCTCTTCTTCAAACCACATTAAGACTTATAAATTGACTAATATTATAAAATCCCATCTATTTTTTCACAATAATACATGATTTATAATGTAATAATACAATTAATACAGCCAGAATGATCTAAAAGTCTACTATCATTAAGAATTAGGAAAATTATATAACTATTTAAAATAGGAAAAATAACTTCTTTATTGAAAACATTCTTAAAATGGTCACACCTAAATCTACATGGGATAACCTAGGGGCATACATCAGAAAGTGGTGATATATAAAATCAAATAAGAGGAATAAAAAGGAATAAAATTAAGAATCTAATAAATTTTAGAAAATATTCATATCAATGGGCCACACAAGTAATATAAATAATTAGGCATTATATTGAAAGATAATCATCAAGGAAACCTAGGAAATGTGTCAAAATCATTAAAAATGCATTATAAACCTAAATAAAGGATAAAGTTAAAGTCATAATGATGAAAAATGTTCCATAATGGAATCAGGTTCACTCTATGTCTCATGATACTACACATTACCCAATTAATTAGAGCTCTATATAATTCTGGGCCCACTAGTCACATTCATTTCATTCAAATTATTATGTTTTCCAAACATATCATTCAACATGGATTAATTCATCATAATAATTTATTAAATTACCAATGATTGTTGAATAAATAAATTTATTTACCATGTAAAATAATTATAAGTTTTTAATGTTTAAAATACTTGATAAGAAATGGGTATAGTATTCACTACAAAATTGTTTTGTCATGAAAAATCAGGGTGAAATTTCAACAACATAACAGTGTCACATAAACATTAATAAAATGTATTGATGAGAAAAAAGGAGTATCAAATAATTTAGTCATAAAAGTTGAAGAAATAGGGACTTGTAAAGTCATATATTGACATTATTAATTGGAAATAAAATCTATATGATAGTGAAAAAACCTTAATAAACAAGAGAAAGTGGGGGGCCCTAACATGAGTGTGTGAATCCAAATGCTTGGAAGTGGCTTCTTTAGATCTTGGATGAACCTTGGGAGGACTATAGATATGGAATTTCTTATTAATGATGTTCTAAAATTATTTTGAGTGAAGATAAATGGTATCATGGGTGGGTTTATATGGGAATAGAATAAATATTTCTTTAATTGTTCTAAAACATTCGTTTTTGACTCTCTATAATAAAATTATCAAAACTACAAGACATCCCATGGGTTTTCCCATTATTCAAAAAATGGGAGTATTTTATATTATTTTATAATGAAAAGTTCCTAACATAAAAAAAATTCTCTTCTTTATGTGGAGAAGAAACATACTCTTAAAGAAATTCATTCAAAACATTGAAATGTATTAATGGTCTTGCAGGATACATAAAGAATTTATAAAATTAGTAAAATAAAAATTGAATAAAATTATTTTAAATAAAGGTATATATTTGTTCATGTATACCCTTAATTTTATTTATTTCATCTCTTTTGGCTCATTATGATGTCATAATACAACATGTATATTTATATGGAATTTAATTTTTACCGAAAAAATCAACTACCTTAGAAAATTATAAAAATTCACCATTGGATAATTTAGATTCATTGATTCAAAAAATTATATTCCTTTTATCTAAATATTATTATAGATATTTTTTATTTACTCTTTTAAAATAATAATCCACATTTATTTAAAAATTCGGTGTTTTTGACAATAAAAGTTTTTGAACCCATTTAAAAATTACTTGTAACATTATAAAAATTATATGATAATTTATTTTTAATAAAAAATATTTATTAATAATATTTTATTGAAATTTTATATATTCTAAAAATCAATTAGATTATAAAAAAAATATTAATTAAATTTTAATATTATCCAAAAATACTATTTTTATTTCATTTTATGAAAATAAAAAAAATATAAAGTAACATTATTCAGATGAAATTATATTCATTATTTTATAAATAAAATATTACGTGTTGATATTTCTAGGGTCTTCATATATATCCATTTAATTCACCAGAAAAAAACCTAATAGTAAGGTGTGTGATAGTGAGACTTTTATGCGGTTGTTCAACATACATTGTTTTTGTCATGATCTTGATGAGATTGAAATTCTCCCACAAATGGTTTCTCTCATTCTTATCTTATTGGATCTCAGATTGGTCTTGGTCATGAGAAAATACAAAAGTTGATATCTCCATCAGAAGCTATGATAAATGGAATTCATATTGTATGATCCTACCTATGGGGGCCATTACTTTGTCTATCATTGTCAATTGGATTTGATAAAACCCTATATTTACACTAATCATGTGATCATTGTAAGAAAATTGTATTAACATAGTTAAAGATACATAATAGTCTTTTAAATCAAATGTAATATAATAAAACTAAATAATTTCATGTGTTTTCTATAATCATATTACATAATAATACATTTAATTAAATCAAAAGGAAAATTATATTTATAAATGTTTGGGTCGTTCAATCTCACCCTACAAAACATTTCCCCCTATAAATTTTATTTCCCTCACAAATACAAATCAGGATAACTCTTTTTCATCACCTCTTCCGTTTCCCATTTTGCTTCATCAAGATTTTGGTTTCTCCACATCACTTTGAGAAGGTTCATTGTCTTATTTAATAAAACATTGTCTCTATGATCTAAGATTTTCACTAGTTGTTCCTCATTGGAAAGGTCATACTATAATTGTACCACATCTAGATTGGGTATATGTGATGGGTCTGGTATGTTCTTTATCTAGAGGTATACATAGAATACATCATGTACTTGGGATAGGTTATGTGGGAGTGCATTTCGGTAGGTCACCGCTCATATGTGATCAAAAATCTCAAAGGGGCTAATGTATCTTGGACTAATAATTCACTTATTCCAAAATTTCATCACTATATTCTATAGAGACATATTGAGAAATATCATATCTTCAATATAAAACTTTAGGTCTCTACAATTATTGTTATCTTAGCTCTTCTTAAAACTCTAAGTATCATTATTGTTCTGGTGAATGGTCTTAACCTTCTCCACCATTTCCTTAACCATTTTAGGGCCTACTAGTTTTCATTCGCCAACTTCATCCCAATAGGAATGTTTTCTTCACATATTCACATAAAGGGATTCAAGGGGAGAAATTCTGATGTTCAATTATAAACTAATGCTTTAAGATAACTCAATTAGAGGTAGATATTGATCCCATCCTCCATTGAAGTTATTTGACCATTCCCGCAACATATCCTCGTGTTTTTGGATTGTACACTCAAACTGGCTATCAATTTGAGGTTGATATGACATACTCAAATTTATCTCAATATTTAGATCATGTAAGAGTCTTTTCCAAAACATGGAGTTGAATCTCAAATATCGGTCGGATACAATCAATAAAGGTCCTCCAGGAAGCCTCAATACTTCTATAACGTATATCCATGTATGTTGATCTATTGAGATGACTCTTGAAACCAAATTAAGTGTAAAGTCTTTGTAAGATGATCTACTATATCCCATATATTTTTTTTCATTTTCATGTATTTAGATGTCTAGTGTCATAGTGAATGGAAATGTTTTCCCATTTCCTTATAGGTATGGGTAGTGGTTGTACCATCCCCTTAGACTTATTCCTTTCATCCTTCACTCATGGAAATACTAGGAACATTATTGTATAAAAATAGATCCCCTTATTCATATTGTCCCTAAAATAGTTTTCTCAAAGGTCTCAATACATCTTTGTGCATTTTATTTAATAGGTAAGGATGAGCTATGTGCATCATCCAAATATCCTTCATAAACTCATGATTTAATGGTAAATATTGTATTGACCGAAATATTACAAAATCTTCATTATTAATATTATACTTCATAGATTTCAATTATTAATGTATCCAGATTCTTCTAAATCCCCACATCATCTCTTTGAACATCCTTTAAATTCTCCATAAGAGATGGTTGTACATTAATTTGTGAAAAGATTGATGATTTTTCTTCTTTTATGATTATTAGGTTCATCCACTCCAAACATAAGAAGATCATATCCATTTCAATTATTTTCAATGATAGTATTATTGGGTCCTCTCTACTTAGATAATCCACCACTTTTTCCACATTCCCAGGATGGTAGTGAATTGAGATGTCATAGCGCATTATTATCTACAACCATTATCATTGACAAATATTCTTCTCTTTCTATGGTAATATATACTTAATGATTCAGTAATCCATATATATTTCACACTTCTACCCAAAGAGATAATGACACTTAATTTTCAAAGGGAAGATCACTACTTCCAACTCTAGATCATGTTTTGGGTATATTCATGAAATTTCAACAACCTTGATTCACATGCCCTGAATTTTTCATTTTTCATTTACACACAACCCAATACCTTATTTTAGGAATCGCAGAATACTATGAAAGGATCTCAACTTGTGGGTAGTGTGAGAATAGGTATAGTGATAATCCTCAATTTCAGAAAGTTTATGATCTCTTAACATTAATCATTAAAAGAACACATGACTCCCTTCTGAGTTAACTTGGATAGAGGGTTTAAAAATCAGGATTAATTTATAAAAACTTGACAATAAACCAAGTTAATTCAAGGAAACTGTGGATATGTGTCACAGATGTTGTCCTCATACATCCTTAAATTACTTCTATATTTAATGATTACACAAATAACCCATTTCTTGTGACAATATTACCCATTAATGAGAATTCCTTTAACTAGAACTCATATTTGTTGAACTTGGAATAATGCTCTTCCTTTCACAATATATTAAGAACATTTCTTAGATGATTATCATGATTCTTCTTAAGTTTTTATATTATTAGAATATAATCAATACATTATACAAAAATTAAGTTAGGTAATCTCTAAAGATTCGATTAATCAAGTCTATTATGTTTTCTAGGTTAGTAGTGAGTTTGAATTGAATTACTATGAACTCATAGTGCCTATACATTGTATGAAGAAAATCATGGGGATATCCTCATTCTTCACCCCAACATGGTAATATCCCTAACATAGATCAACCATGGATATGTATTGTTCTCCACATAACTAATTTATTAATTCATAAATCCATGTAATATGATACTTATTATTTATCATGATCTTATTGATATCACAATAATCAATGAAAAGGATCATTGACCCATCACTCTTCTTGATGAAGAAAACTGGTTCACCCCATGGTGAAGCAGTTTTGTGTATGAAACCATTACCAAGATTCCCCTATAGTTACTTCTTCATATCCTTATATTTCAAAACATCCTTTCCATATAATGTCTTAGATAATGGAAAACCACTAGGTATTAAATTTTCAACCTCTCAACTAGGAGGAAGATCGGGAAATTTGTATAGAAACATATCAGCGTACTCTCTCAAAATAATCATATCTTCAAGGATGGTTATTCCCTTTGAATAAATTATTTTAGAAATATATTCTTATCCCATAGATAAATAAAATACATGCTTGAGATGTTGGTACTAAATAATATTCATCCTTATATATGCAATTGTACAAAATTGAAGGTTGATTTTCAATAGAATGAGTGATTTACTTCTCACTTAAATTTTGGTTGTCTCAATATAATTAAACCCAATACCTTATTAGGATTTCATTAAATACAAATAAATAGAGTATAATATGGTTCACTTGGAGTTTCAGCCTAAAAGTTTCAATATGGGAGGAATAATATACTTCGAATTCAATAATTATCACATTTTCAATATTCACATACTACTCTACTTCATTGATTTGTGGTGGTGTTTGAATAGTTCTACTAAACATTTGTGATATGAAGGAATGTGTTTAACTAGAATTAGAAATTATATACACTATTATTTAATTAATAACTAGTGAACATGTCACCACTTCTTTTTTAGGATCTACCTTGGTGGTTTTGATAATAAAATATCACCCTTGCATCCTTGGAGATTATCGATTTTCTATGAAAATCCTTGGATATGTGCATTGGTTTATAAAGTTCCATGGTTCATTGAAGATGAATCAATGAATAATGCACTGAGGGTTTCCTAAGGTATTCTTTTCCACCATCGCATTAGTGGATTTCTCATATCGTCACTCGCTGGCAAGGTTCCCTTCGGCCCATACCTAAAGTATTTCCCTGTTGCCCTTAGGAAATTTCTAGGGCAATTCTTTCCAAACCATTGAAAAGTTGGAAGCTTAAATTTCATGAAAAAATTAGTTTTCTCCATCAAACCTCTAGAAATAAAAAATAATTTCATGTTCATAACCCCATGATACCATTGACAGTTATTGATATCCATTTTGATTTTGAAAGAACATCATACAATTTCCTCATAGCTATCAACATATTAGATAACCAAGTCCTTTTATAGTCATGTCTTTATCCCACTAAAGAATATTTTTACCTAAAATCTAAGGATAAATAAAATTCTAGAGAAGTATCATGAAAGACTATGAATTTTTTCAAATATTCCCCAATAGATTCTTCCTCATTTTTACTTGAAGTAAAGGAAATAAATTTCTATTTTATGTCGGAGAGTTTGAGGAATATATTTATGAAAAAAATTGGAATTAATTATTCCCATTTATATGATCTCTTTCTAAGGCTTTTTTTTCCTGGTCAATTTCCACCATTGATCAAATTCTCCATCCATTCGATAAACATTGAGTAAAAACATCTCTTGTTCAGAACATTGTAGGATAGAGAATATATTCTCAGTGGAGTTGATCCATTGTTCCATAGTTAAGGGATCAGATGATTCATTCAATGTTGGGGGCATTTGTTTCATAGAAGTCTCAATCACATCTTGTTCTCTTTTAGGGGGATTTGGACCCTCCTTCTGATCTATGTCTCCATTCAGAACTTGAGTAAGCTAAGTGAGTATTATCATGAAGTTCGTGATTCCTACACCAAGCAGATTGGGTATCTAATTGGGGTAGTCATTAAATTTCCCTTCACAGTGATTGTTAATCCAATTCCTATTATTTCCCCCAATTGGATAGAATAAAAGTAAAATTAGATATGTTTATTTAAAAATTATGAAATACATAAATGGGAATTTATTGACAATAATGCTTTAACATATAATATTCGTTTATTTCCTTAACATTAGAATTTATAGGATTCAATATCTATTATCCATGATCTATTTCCAAACATATATTTATATTGAAATTTAATACATTAATAATGTTTCATAATGATATTTTGATTTCTCCAAATCATATCCTTTGAAATTTTCAATCCTGCTGCACAGTAAGGCATTTTTTCATGTACCAAGTTACATCGAGTAAAGCATGTTGCACCTTATCGGAGTTTTTACCCATAGGTATATCTATGCCAAAACCACGTCCACTTGTAGCATCTGGACATGAATTTATTTTATTAATAATGAAATTAATCTATACATACAAAAATTTAGGGTTGTTTCCTATACTTAGTGTTGTCCATAAGGATTTTTCTAATGTTTGTTACTCCAACTCCTATAAATTATTTAACTTTTAATTTAATATGAGCTATAAAAACCATAATTCTTATTTCAAATTTAGTCAAGACTAATATAATAATATTACACATAAATAAAAATTTGAATAAAAAATAAGTCTCATTTATTTCGTAATTCAGAACATTACATAATAATTTAAAATATGAAAAACATCGACATTATTTAAAACTTCCTTAACTTGCTCGCACTTAAAACTACATGAGATAACCTGGAAACATTCATAAGAAATAAGTGAGCTATAAATACTAATAAGGGAACAAAAAAGGAATAATATGAATAAGGAAATAAATTTTATTAAATATACATATCAATGGGTCATAAATGTAACATGAATAACAATGCATGCCATAGCATGCCAATCTTATAAGAATCATGGGAAATATGGAAACATCAAAAAACACTGCATCATTAACATAGGCCAAGGCTAACATCCAAGTCATAAAGATGGAAAAAACACTGATAAAAGAGTAATGTTCACTCAATATCCCAACATGATTTTTCATGAGACAAAACATTGGAAAATGTATAGGATCACTATTAAATTTTTGTTGCACCCATCACATTCAGTTCATTTTCATGCATTAGTGTTCCACATAGATCATACAAAATGAATTCAATAATCATAATAATTTATTCCAAAATAAAAGTGTGTGTAATAAATATATTTATTTATTTATTTATTTCCCAAGTCAATGAATTATAGATATAAAAATGTGAATAGTCCTGATATAAAATGGGTATGTTATTAACTACACAATTTTTTTATCATGGAGATGGCATTGAAATTATGACAGCATAACAAAATCCCTTAGAAATTTATAAAATGGGTTATTGAGAGATAAATGGGTCTCTAATAATATAAACCTCAACTTTTATGTAATAGGTGATTTTAAATTCATATCCCCAAACTATGAATTGGAAATAGAGTGCATAATATAACAAAGAACATTAATAATGAAGATAAAATGAGTATCCCTTACTTGTGTGTGTCAATCCAAATGCTTGGAAAGGGATTATTAAGAGTTTGGGGTAACCATGGGAGGACACTAGAGAGATCATGGATGAAAAAGAATGTTCAAAAGGATTTTTAGTGAAGATAATTGGGACCTTATGAGGGCGTATATAGGAAAAAAATGGGGATTTCTTAAAATTTCTCATACTCATATTTTTGACTCTATATAAGGAAATAACCAAAACCTAGAATATTTATAGAGTTTTTCCCAGGTTGTAAGAAAACTTATGGTGTTTTACAGTAATTTATATGTCCAAGGTATGAAATTAATAAAATAATACCCTTACTTATGCATAGGTGTGTCAACATAATGAGGAGATTCTTTTGTGACCTTAAATATGTTAATTGTTTTGGAGGATTCACAAATGATCTATAAAATTAATAAAATAAACATAAATTACTTTATTTTTATGTAAATCATATATTTTTTATTATATGCCATTAATTTTATTTATTATATCTCTTTTGGATCATTATTATGTCGTAATACACAGTGTATATTTATACAGTGTTTAATTTTTACCTAAAAATTTTAATCTTATAAAATTATGAAAAATTCACCGATAGAAAATTTAGAGCATCTAGTTTAAAAAATGACTTTCATTTTATTTAAATATTTTTATAAGTATTTCTGTTTTCACTTCTAAAATAAGAATATACATTTATAGAGAAATACATGGTTTTTTTACAATAATAGTTTTGAAACCCTTATAAATATTACATTTGAATTCATAAAAATTAAATGGTCATTTATAATTAATAAAAATTATTTAATAATAAAATTTTATTAAAATTTTATATTTTTAAGAATCTATTAATTCATCAAAATAAATTCCTTAATTGAATTTGAATATTATCCAAAAATACTATTTGTGTTTTATTGTATCAAAATAAAAAACATTTGTATTATAATAATAACATGATGAAAATATATTAATTGTTTAATGAAATATAGTGTTCTAGTTCTTATGGGAATGGAATAGATAGATATCCCTTCAATACACCATAAAACACCCTAAGAGGGACGTTGGTAATATTGATACTTTCATGGGGTAGTTTGGGGTACAAATTTTGGGCCATGATCTCGATGACCTTGAAATTATCCCATAAATGGTTTCACTCAAGCTTATGTTATTGGATATAGGCTTGGTCATGGTCAATGGATAATATTAGTGATGTTATCTCCCTCAGAATCATTGATAAAGGGGCTTCATAGGGTAAAATACTTCAGGTTGAGTCCATCTCTTCATATTTCTGTATTAATTAGATATGTTATCACCCTATATTTATACAAATCTAGGTATCACTATTCAATGACTATATTATCAATGGTAAGGATACTTAACAGTCTTTTAAATCTTAATGAATATAATAAAAAAATAAGTGCATGTGTTTTCTATAACCATATTAAATTAGAATAAATTTAATTAAATAAAAGGGGAATTTTATTTACAATAGTTCAAGTCATTACAAAACTCTACAAATTTTTCTTTCTCCACTATCCTCATTATAAAGTTGTTTTTCTTCTTAAAATATCAACCCTCTAGTCCTTAAATAATAAATGGTATGATATGTATGGTTATAGTTATAAATGAATAATATATTGTATGATATATATTTTTATGGTTCTTTAATATATGAATAATAAACATATCATTATTTTAAATGAGGTTATAAATTATACGAAGGATGTCAGACCTAAGGTATAGTATTTTCTTCTCAATTTTATTTTCTATAAGACACATGTCATATTCACAACATATTTATTTTATATAGTGTTTTTATTTATAATGAATCTATTTTATGATTTATATTATGAAATTTATGGGTATTTAAATATCCATATAAGATTCCTTATTTCATGGGGAATATAACTAAAAAGATACAAAAGTAGTAAGGGTGTTATGTTACAAATTTTCTATTTTCAGTGTTTTTTATGATTAAGTATACAATGATGAAGCCTTATTATCATTATATTAATAAAACCATGAAATTTATTGTCATTTAGTTATTTATTAGGAATAATTATTTTTCATTAATTTTTCTCATCTTATGTACTCATGAAATAAAAAACCCCCTTTTTAATGAAAATATACATTATTTCTACCATCATCCGAATTTATTTTCCTTCCATATCATGTTTTCATAAATTGATTCAAATAAATATTTTACTGTTATCTTATAACTTTTTGAATTCATTTATACCAATATATGAATTCATAAAAAATGGTTTTAATAGAATGTTATATTAATTTTCATAATGAAATACATTTTGACTTGTTTTATAAAATCATAGAAGGAATGTTTTGTTTTAATGTATACAAGATGAAAACATTTACTAAAATCCTGAAGGACCAATTATTTGAAGATTCCATTAAATGTTTTTATGGTAATTTTCAATGATAATGTTCTTATTAATAATAGAGAAATCATATTTTCAAAATGGTAATTTAAAATATAAAAAATATATTTTTTTCAAGAAATGTTCCATGTGATGTTTGAAAATAATTTTCCATATAATATGACATCCTTTGATTTTACTTAATATTTACATGTATTATGATCTTATGGTATCATCTTTAATCATTCATTGGA
This sequence comes from Viscum album, assembly GCA_963277665.1. Lineage (NCBI taxonomy): Eukaryota > Viridiplantae > Streptophyta > Magnoliopsida > Santalales > Viscaceae > Viscum > Viscum album. The sequence continues at coordinate 1,260,373,517 of OY728166.1, forward strand.
TGAATTATATTTATGATGATAATTTTTTTATTAAACTGGTTTCTTTTATATGGTGTATTTGATGATGAACAAATTATGAAACCCACTTTTTTTATAGATTCTGATATATTGGATGTCTTTTTATTTTTTTCACACATATGTGTGGTTTTTATTATATTAATTTTATAATGTTATAACCTATGATAGTGGTTACCTTATAACCAAGTATAGTGGTTATGTTATAAGTAAGGGAGATGGCCATGTTATCACTAGGGATGGGTAAGACCTATATCTCATTCCAATATAATGGTAAATAGTTGATATATCACGAAAGAAATTATACTAGAATGGGGAGTAAACCCAATTTTGTAAGGGAAAATCTCCACTATAATTATCTTTGGAATGATCCTTGACTACTAAGGAAATTATTTCTTTGCAATTTAATATTACAAATATGTTTTTCTTTTGCCAATGTTATGCTCCCATGGCTCAATTTAATTGATTAATTCATGATTCATTGCATATGAACTATATTGATTCATGTCATGACTCAATATTATGATCCATGATATCAGCAGTGTGATTTTAAAATATTATTCCATATTCTTATACTCTTATATTTATTTTATGCTCAAGTGATAATTGATATCCCCCTTTTTTACCTTTCTAAGAAAATGCACTCATACTTTCTTATGTTTTTCCTAGGTTATGGTGTATCATGTGTCTAAGAATGGTGGTAGTTATGATGAACATAATGGATGAAACTGTAGATATTTCATGTTTATAGTGTGTCAATGTTTCCAATGTCACTAGACCTATATGATTCTGGCATAGATCATAAAGATATGTAAAGAATATTTATATAATAAGATGTGAAATTTACATATAGAATGTGTGGGTATCTATAGGGTCCTCCATCATTTGTACAATCAAACACAAGAATATATTATTTCATGTGAATCTTGTATGATGAATATAGTTCATGGGATGCCACTTACTGATACATACAAGTGTCGAATTCATAAAAAATCACAAACCTAGATTTACATGGGTGTCATACGAGGTGAAATCATTGAATCATAATAGTGCAAGACACGAACAAAAATACAATGCCCTAGTAGATTGTAATTCCAATGGAAAGGTGCTCACGATGGAAAATATCATGTCAAATCATAATATTTGGAAAATTTCTATGACATATTCCTAAAAAAATCCAAATCAGGAAACCAAGATAGCTTTGATACCATTTTAAACATCTCGTCCTGAAGTACTAGGTTTGATTCGGAGTGCCACATAACCTCAATCACGCCTCCTCATATGTCATTGGTTTCCAACTTGAAGAAAGAGTCTAAAGTAATTTTTGGGGAGACTATGTCCTCTATCATAGTGCATAACAATAGATAAATAATCAAAAATTTAACAATATACAATTTTAGAATACAAAAACCAATAAATATACAATATTTAATGAATTAATATAGATTATATTGACTCGAATGTTCATACATGAATATAATAAATTTAGGTGATCACATACAGAATAAATTAAATTAATAAAATAACAAAGGGGTTATACACTCAACTCTATGGCTAAGCTCCTCATAGTCTTCATACTCAAAGTGATATATCCCACTCAATGATCAAACTCAGGGCTCATCCTAACCTGTACCTACAAAAAGTGACTGATACTTGGGTACAAAACTATTGTTACCTTCTAAGATAAGTTAAAATATAAATAATTAGGGAACCACCAACAAGTTATAGTACATAACATGTGAATATAGTGAATGTGAATGTGATATTATTAGTAGAAATATAAAAGGATATACATAAAATGCACAATAATAACATATAATCACCCAAGAATACATAAGAAATAATCAACCACATTAAAAATATTGTGTTCTCATTAAGATTTCATGAACCCGGATTGTACCTTATTCATCTCCATGTAGGAAAGGATATAAACCAACCATTATTTACACATCCCCCTCATCGGAAAGTCCAAAAAAATTATGAACATATTTCTGTTGAATGAATTATATATGATCATGTAAACTAAGTGTATTAAACATCCCCCATAGGGTATATTTCAAATAGCTTAACATGTATCCTCAAATGTAGAAGATAGAGGAACAAAACATGTAATAAAACATATAATATGAGTGATAAAACAACACTTCATTCTAAAAAAGAGTCATAATCATCCCAATCCTCATTAGGGAAAATATGAAACTTAGGTCTCAATCGGAAAACACAGACACATATGATCAATTCATAAAACATGGTCTCATAGGATACTCACATACACACATTTGATCAAGCCTAAACCATGGTTATAAATGGATACACACATACACATGCATGTGATCAAGAATCAATTATTGGTCTCATGGGATCCTCACACAAAGACATGGGATCAAGCATCAAACATGCTTTCATGAGCCACACACACACACAAGGGATCAATCCTAAAAAATAGACTCCCAAAAAAAGTTCTCCTATAGCACAATAATGAACCCAAGTTGGTACATATAATCCAAGGCACTCAAATTTTATCATTCATCAACCATCAATGGTCGACATTAATCCATTACACAAGTGTCTACCCTAGTCCCAACCAATTTATTCAGTTACATTAGGAATACTTCCATTAATTTGTTAAAAATTATATCACGTTAGAATAATAAAGAAATATATGTAACTGATATCTATATTTTGAATTAATTTCTATTTTACAAAAGAGAAGAACCTCATATAACATGCAGATAAACCATGAATAATTATATAGGTTAGAGTAAATGGGACAGCCTTTGTGAAATAGAGTAACCTCTAAACCAAGAATATCCCAAAATCATTGTCTAAGTCCATCCTAGTTCATTAGACCTCCAGCAATCACTATATGTTTCTAACACAAACCGATGAATTAAAAATAATTATTTATAACCAAATTATAATTAATTAAATGATTATATGAAACTTTAAACCAAGGGTGAATGGAATAATTTCCAAAACATGTACTAGGTATAATTTCTTATTTGTATCCATAACTAAAAACCAATGGATGTTTCGTAACACCCATCTAAAATTCGAATGGGAAATATCCCTACGTTGAAAAAAACGGTTAATTTAATATTAATAAATTAGAACATTTACAATCATTCAACCAAGTGATGTACCTTATCTGTTATATAATATGGAAAATTATAGACCCTTTATAACATAATCATGAATGTAAGGTATACTCAACCCCAAAATAAATTCCATTATATGATTTTTTATTCAACTCAAATTGACTAAAAGTTGTAAAAGGAAACACCAATGGACATACTATCAATGAAATTTCCAACAATAACACATGATCATCATCATGGGACATCCTATAACCATGATTATACAAATCCCAATCATTGTTAGAGAATTGCATTGATATGTGATAAAATTAACATCCAATTCTCTAGTCAAAATCAAGAAAAGATCAATCTATGAAACAGATGATCAAGTGGGAGAGGATTGAATTATTATTGAAATATCATATAATTAAAATGTTAGAGACTTTCTAAAATAAATCATCCATTTTTTATCACACTTAAATTCAAATCAGATCATGTGTACCTTCAAGAGGGAGGAATTCAGTTAAATAGACCTCAACAATTTGAGAAAATGAGGTTAAATCCAAGGATATCTGAATTAAAATCAATAAAACTTCCTTATAAAATAGTTTCACAGTGAACCCCACCAGTAAAATGGCCATGGTCCATCGACACACCAGTGGGCCACCATCCACATGGTGTAGGATCACAGGCTAGCTAGTGAGTCCTGATATGTAGTAAGGCTATATCTAATACCATTTTCTAGCCAATGGTAGTTTTAGTAACCACGATTTCTAGGGGGTTCCTCTAGAACAAACTAATCTTTGACTCAACCACGAAGCATTATTTCACATTGGAAATCACCAAATTAATATTTTTAAACATGAAACACATTAGTTCAGTAACCAATTCTATGAATGATCCAACCACTAGATAAAAATTCCACACCCCCACTAAAATTCATTTCCCATAATGAAATTGGTCATTATAAAATTATAAATATTAATTGGTAAGAAAAAGTAAATGTAAATTGTAATTGAGAATGGAGGGAAAATGAACTATAAATTTACTAATCCCCTAGCCCCAAGGCAACCCTTAGGTCTAACAAAATTGAAAAATACTGAATAGATAACTATGTTAAAGACACCATAATAGATGTATGAATAGATTTTTCCATCATGGGATTTTAAAACTATAATATAGGGTTGGTGTTTATAGGTGTTATAATTGTAATTTTATGAAATAAAGTTTGGAATATTTTACTTTTTCACTCTATTAAGTAATATACTAATCCTAATACTTCCATGTTGCCTCAATTAATTATCCACAATACTTTTTAGCAATATAATTGAATTCAAAGACCTATCTTGGTTGGTTTTAGTAATGATTACATATATATGATTTCATATTTACTATATTTCAATGTAATTAAACATTTTTAACATATTTTACTACTTTTACACCAAAAAGTCCATAGAGAATTTCAAAACCTAATTCCAAATATGAAATCCATTTTTCAAATGTCATCATCTAAATATGTAATTTTTAGGTTTAAAATAATAAGGGTGAATTTAATAAAAATGTGATATTATGGTAAACAGCATTTGAATACTAGTATAATTAACATAATAATACTACATAATATCTAGATAAAAATACCATTGAAAAACAAACATAAGACATAAGGGTGAGTTATGGATTGTTGGTTTTTTTCATTGGGTGTTTTTATTCTAGTATTATTTTGGTGGTTATTTCTATTTTCTTGAACTTCTCTTATATAATATTCTTCTTAATCCTTAATTCTCTATGTTTTTCATCAGGTGGGTCTAGGAAAAACCCCGTTTATTTTATAACCAATCAGAGTTCTGATAAATGTAGATCAGAAGGGATGTTTTATTTCGTTAAATTTACAGTTTCATCTATCTACATAAATTATCCTATCTAATTACCCTTAACATGCACTAATTTTAATGGAAATTTTATAATATCAATAATAAAAATAGTAATATAATGCCCATATTTATTTTACAATTTATAAATTCCTTTATACCAATCCAAAAAATAACACTTCTCCATTTTTTTCTTTCAATATGTCTATTTTTTGTCTTTTATTATTTTTCTTAGGTATGTTAGTTGTTAAAATAATTATGTTTATTAAAGAATACATGCCATGTTTAATCTACATTATTTTGGTGCTATTATTTTCTATTATATATTCATTGTTATATAGGTCTTAATAGATATGTATCATTGATATTTATTACACGGTTTTGTAATAAAATATATATTTATTTGTTGAGAAAAAATATTTGGAATTATATATATGATATGATAGTGTCTTACAAGTATATATTTATAAATATTGATGTGATCTATGTCCCCTTATAGGGTTTTGTTGAGGATTGGTGATTCTAGTGTATCTACTGGATAGATCATTATGGCTGGAGACACCTACTAATGATGGTCATCTATTTAAATTTTTTTAAATTATTAGTTTCCCACTATTAAGGATATTTTTATGATTCTATAACATTGGGATAAGATCTTATATTAAAATTAATAGTGTGTATTTTATGTTATGTGATCATCAATGGGTACGTTATTCTGAGCATTTTCATTCCATTAAAAATTTTAGATGGTCTTATAGTAATTGGTGAATTACAAATATTGTGATATGTTAACTATAGTTGAGCTATTAACTATAATTTTTTGAATGTTGGATTTTAATCCTTGAGGGAATCTATAGGATCCCCTCATTGAGGGTTTTAAATTTGTAACATATTTATTTATAGGTTGAACTTGTATCTCCTAATATTTATTCAATAACATAGACATGATCAAGGGTGTTATATGTATTTGGAATTCCTACTGAAAGAAGGATTCAATTGGACTCAGTGTTACCTTTTTTACCAATGGTTTTAGAGGTCTGGGTTAGGTCTAGTTAGTCACATATTTGTTTTCATGATATTTATTCTCAATAGCTATTGTAAAATATTTTTTTTGGACATCTCAAAAATCCAAATATTTTTTTGGGGGTACTGAATTACATTATTAATTATGTTACTCATGGGTTATCTTTTCGTATTATTTTTTAATGCCACCCTCAATTGAGTGAAAATATAAGGAATGAGTTTTTTGTTTTACTCGTCGTTTTCTACTTACACAGGGGATACTGATATTTTTTCAAACTCTCAATGTCCATGTTGGAGTATAGATTAATCCAATGTTTCAGGTGTGATATTAGAGATTATGGTTTAGAGGTTTATCAATGCTAAAAGCATGATCATGATGAATCATGTGGTTAGTTTGTAATAGTAGTGTGTTTATAGAATATTCCACCATTTAGAATTTTTATGATAATTGAATGTTAGTAAAATCAATGTAGCTAGATATTGTTGGGTTGGTCCCCTTGAATATTTTTATGCCTTTTTCTCATAAGGATGGCCGTCATTCCTAAAAATGTGTTGGAGGTAATATATTGGATCTTTAATTATGGGATCATGTTTTATTTAGTGTTTGTAGATAGTTCATATAACAAACACCTTTAAATAATTTGAGTTATTTGTGAGTAAACTTCATCTATCTAGTGAAGTATTTTGAAATTCAGGTTGCAATATTAATCACTCATGATTGACAAGGTGTTATCATAGGATTTAGAGATTAATGAGATGGGTTACTTGAGTCATCTAAATATTCAACTTTATATTGTGGTGGAAGAGGTCACTAACGATCTTCATTTTTTTACAATAGATTGAGGTTGTTGATACCTTTCCATGGTTTGAAGGTAGTTATTTTCACACAAGGAGACCAAAAACCAACCATGTGATTTTCAATAGTTGATTTGAGATTGTAGGGAATAATCGGTGTGGTTTTGTATTATCGATGGTTGATTTTTCAATAAACATTAAATGTGGAGCGAATAATCTATGGTTGTAAAGTCATAGATGTGGATCTTAGTAGCTATTCTGTAATGAAATAGTACCCTATATCTTGGGTTTTTTCTAAGACATGGTTCATATGGATGGTAATTATGGGGAGATGAATAAAATTACAATGATTATTTGTGTTGGGGTAACACATAGTTCATTGAACTCTAGGGGTGGATTGGATATAAATTAGGACATGTTATATTCTTCTTGATGAATTTTCTCAAGATTTTTTATTTAACAACTCTGTATGTTTACATTATAAGGATGAAAAGGATAAATTGTTGGTATGATATAAGGAACCATATATTTCATAAGAGAGACATAATTTATTTATTTTTATGTTTGGTGATCATGCCTCGTAAAGGGGGAAAATGGTTATTATACTCTATATATTGACTATATAAAAAAATCATGTTCCCTTGAACTCATAGTGGCATAATTTTCATTAAATTCTGAGATGGATTAATTTTATCTCATATTTTTTATTTATAAATTATAAAAATCGATATCCTATAACTTTGAAATATAATTCCACATATATATATAATCTCAAATTGAAATTTTCACACCATGTTTGTGTTTTGGAATGGTGTGTCTTCCATATGTGATGTAAAACCTTTATATACATCCATTGATGTTAGGACCAAGAATTTTGTCTTATTTAAATAAAATAAATTATTTTCCTAATATTACATTATATGTATGTTGTTAAAATATACATCCAAGGGTTTTTCATTAGTGATGAAATAATAAAATGGTATAATTTAGGGATCCCTTCTTTTTCGGTTTACCATGGGATCATAGATCAAGGATTGATGCAAAAGTTTTTTTGACTCATCATCAAGGGGAATAAATTTTTAATTAAATAAATTAATTTTCATGACATATTACATTAATTTTGGTTTCTATCTTTTATTTCCATTGTTATGGATACTTTGTTCCAAAACCTAGATTCTCTAAAACTCAATGTTTTTGAGTCAATAAGGTTTTCCTTATAAATTTTTCATTCCATCATGTTTAGGGAGATTGTTAAGTCACTATGGTATCCTTATGACTTTACCATTCCTTTTTGTTTGGGAAATCACAAACACTTTATCTCAAGGAAAATATCATTTTACCCTATGTTTTACTTCTATATGTAAAATTTTCCTTCCCCATGGAAATTTATCCTTACCATGTTTTTCATTTTTCATTATCTTGTCTAAGTGTAAAATTAGGTTTCATATCTAAAACCTCAAAATCATATAATACATAGATAAAGAGCATTCTGTTTTTAGACTCCGAATTCAGACTCTGAGTTCTCTGAAATCAGACTCTGAACTCTTCTAAGTTCTGACGCTGAGTTCTCTGAATTTAGACTCCAAACACTTCTGAGTTCTGACTCCGAGTTCTCTAAATTCAAAATCCGAACTCTTCTGAGTTCTGGATCTGAGTTCTTTGAATGTAGACTCTGAACTCTTCTGATTTCTGACTCCGAGTTATCTGAATCGAGACTCCAAACTCTTATGAGTTCAGACACCGAATTCTAATGAATTCAGACTACGAACTTTGTGAGTTCTGACTCAAAATTCTAATGAATTCATACTCCGAACATTGAATGTTCTGACTCCAAATTCCCATGAACTCTGACTCCGATCTTTGTAAGTTCAGGTTCTAAATTCTTGTGAATCCAAATTTTAAATTTCCATGAAATTCAAACTTCAGAATTCCATAGAGTTCAGGATATGAATTCCTTAGAAAAAAAATCCTAATATCCTTGTATTATAGACACAGAATGTGTTTTTGGTTAGACTCCAAACTTTTATTTTCTTATATTATGAATATTTGATTTTGGTTAAGTGACCATATTTTTTCTTACACTAATTTTTGTTATAAAATGATGTCGCGCATACAGTTACTAACTAACCGTTGTTTGAGTGACACGTGTACAGGTCCCTCCAAAATTTAAGGAACAATATGACCATTGGAGGAGGGAGCCTACTGTTGGAGTTGTGCCTATAAATTTGATCTCATTTGAAAGAGATCACAAAAATTTAATGAATCTAGAGATTACATGATGCTGAAGTGATTTCCAGAGGAGAGGATTTATTGCTTTGTGTGTACTGATCATCTTGTTTATATTTTCTTTGTGGAACTCCGATTGTTGTTGTGTACAATTGAGGGCTTCTGGGGATAGGCACACAGAGGTACTTACTACCTTGAAATAGAGGGCTTCCTTGGTGAGGAAGACATAGGTTACGACTACCGTGAATTTGAGGGATTTCGGGGATAGAAAGACAAACTCTGGTCTTCGTATCGAGGTCTTACCATGGTGTGGGTAAGATGGAATTTCTTGAAAGTATAAATCAAGGGACCTTTATCCAAGGTTTTTGGATACCCTTCTCTTTGGGATAAAATATTTACTACAGGTTACTGGTTTTTTTACAAGTTTTCTACTGTTTTTAATTGTTGAGGAAAGTATAACTATCTTATACTTCCTTATACTTGTATACTCTGATTTAGTAAGATTCTATATGCATTAAGGTAGAATCTTTATCTTTGTAAACATTCATTATGTTCCATTTTCCAGAACCATCTTTTCCATAATCACATTCTTGTAATCATATTTCCAGAATCATACAAGTGTGTAAAACTATAGGTTTTTTGAATTACCTTGTTTAACCTTTTTAAACATAACCATCTTTAAAAGTTCCAAATGAATTTTTTAAATGATACAATTCACCCCCTCTTGTATTTTGAGCATCATTAGATACTTTATTCTATATCTCTATTATTTCGATCCTACATTTGGTATTATAGATCATATCATACTCTCACATACCATCTCAACAATTGGTATAAGAGAAGGTCTCTGAAATACGTATATTCACACATAAGTTTTCCTTGCTCAGTTTTCATTATTCTATTTTTTCCATGCTTGGGAATATTTTCCTTGAATCTGAACATTTTATATTAATAAGTTTTTTTGGAAATATTTTTCTTAAATATGTTAGGAATCAATGTTGGTTCTATATACAATCTCAATTCAACAAGACCAACTATTTTTATGGGAATGATTATGAATATTAGAGAGATCTCAAGAAGAATTTTATTATCAATACTAGAGTTAATAATTTTTTATGCTTACTAGAGGACATAAAATCCATGACAAGGAAGTTAGTACCTTCATAAATCAAGAAAATCATGAGTATCAACTGAATTATAAGGTACGCAATACCTTTCTTTGTTCCATGACTAGAAATATATTTATATATATCCAAATTTCATCTTGTGAAGTAGAAAATTTTATTTGGATGAAACATGAAGTAACTCACTTTGGAAATTCCAAAGTTATCGAAACTAGAAGAGCCATGCTCAGAGCAGAATATCATGGTTTATGCTTTACTTATGGAGAAACCATATGTAAGGTGAAACAAGGATTCATGACTATTGTAAATGGTTTACAATCCATGGGTGAGATAATATTAGATGATGAAGCACTTGTTGATAAGATCATATACATTATTCCAAATGAATGGGAATCCAAGAGGACTGCTATTGATGAGAAAAGAAAGTTTACTCAAATTTTTCTTGAGAAACTTTTTGGAACTCTTCTTTAACAAGAAACCAAAATGAAGAGAGATGTTGATAATGTAAAGAAGAAGAATGGGAATGACAGTGTTTCTTTTACTATAACTTCAAATCATATGAAATCCAAGACTCCTGGGAGAGTTACTAGAGCCAAATCTATGAATATTATTATTCCATCCGAATCTAGTGGATGTTAATCTTCAAAAAATCAGTTATAAAATCTTTCTCGAAGGATGAACATTATATTTGGAAAGAAGAACTTTCAGTACAGATATAAGAAGAAGGAAAGGAAAGACAAGAAAAATTCAGATGTTACATGTTATGAATGCAAGAGAGATAGACATATATGACCTGATTGTCCTATACTTAAGAGAAAAGAAATAAAGGAAAACCATTCTGAGAGAAACCGAAATAAGTACTAAAAAGATAAATCTATGAACTTCTTGAAAGCTAACGACACCCGGAGTCCCAGTGGTGGTGACTCTTTAGATGAATCATCAGATTACGAATCATCTGGACAGAAGAATCTTGGCCTAATATCCAGAATACCTATTGACAATCATTTTTTAATGGCTAAGGTACACAACGCTAAATCAATAACCAATGAGTCTTTAAATGAAAATTATAATAAGTATAAATATTATGAATCTTCAGATGAAGAATCTTCTTCTGATGAAGATAATGCTTTACCTACCTATGAAAATGTTTCTATGTTTGCTAAGCTCCATGAGATTAATAATTCAAAACTGATGAAAAGTTTTGATAAGGAAAATAATATGAATACTATTCTTACTAAAGAAATATCATATCTTTATAAAGATCATGATAAGAAAATTTTTTATTTTCAAAGAATTTAAAAAAATCTCGAGGAAATAAATTTTGAGAAGAATAAACTTTCTAAGGATCTAGAAAATGTAATTTCTAAGAAAAATGTCTTCAAGACTAACTCTAGTTCCAAATAAAATGTGTTAGAAGGAAAGAACATGGTTATCAAACTGAAATCCGAAATTTTTTCCTTGAGGGAGTTTTTTTCAAACATTACCTCAGGTACGGAAAATTTTGATAAGATGTATTCATAAATCTGAGCTCTAAGGAATAATTCTGGTTTTGGTTATACTAGTTCTAAACTGATTTTTAGTAACAATTATTTTGTTCCTCAAAGCGCTTCATTCTGTGCTAAGTGTCAGTGCGGTGGGAATTGGGCAATAAAATTGTTCATTAAACAAAAATCAGTCTTTAGGATTTCATAAATCCTATTTTTCTACGAAAATGTGGGTGCCTAAGATTTTGCTTTCTGAAATTTCCGGATCCAAGAATGTTTGGGTTCCGAAAGTCTCACTCTTTTGTTTTCATTAAAATAGAGAAAATACCAATAGAAATACTTGGTAAATTTATATTGGATGTTCCCGGCATATGGCTGGTATCAAAAACTAATTTGAAAAGATTATCAAGACGAAAGGAGGAAAAGTAACTTTCAATGGTAATGATCATGGAGAAATTATTGGTATAGGTAACATCATTCTTCTTGAAAAAACATTGATTTCAGATTTTTTATTTGTTAAGTGTCTTAAGCACAACCTCAATAGAATAATTCAATTATGTGATGAAGGTTACCTTGAGAATTTTAGGACTAACAAGTGCTTAGTACACAATTCCAAGTAAGAGTTTATTCTTTCTTCCCATAGGCAAGAGAATGTATACACACTAAACATAGACGACCTTAGGATCCAAGATCTACCTTCCCATAGTTCAAGGGAAGATCATTCTTGGTTATGGAATAGATGGTTAGGTCCCTATATCGTTAAGAACATATGAAAAGTTTCTATGAAAATATTAGTTAAGAATCTTCCGGAGCTTAGATTTGATTCTTCAAAAGTTTGTGATCTTTGTTAATATGGAAAGAAACATAAATCAAGTTTTAAATCATTCGGTGAAGTCTCAAATATGGATGCATTATAGTTAATTCATATGTATCTCTTTGGTCCTACACAAACTGCAAGCATTAGTGTCAAATATTATGTATTTGTCTTTGTGAATTATTACACTAGATTTATGTGGGTCTATTTTATAGTAAATAATTCTGATTCTTTTTCTTATTTTAAAAGTTTTATATCCCAAGTAAAATATGAGAAAAACCATCCATTGAAATCTATTCATACTGATCATGGTGGAGAATTTCAAAAATATGATTTTGAAACTTTTTCTGGTGGAAAAGGAATTACTCACAATTTCTTAGCACTGAGAACTCCTCAAAAAAATGGTGTTGTTAAAAGAATAAATATAATTCTACAAGAGATAAAAAGAACCACGTAGAGTGAATATTCTATAGCAAAAAACTTTTGGGATAATGCTGTAAGTACTGCTTGTTGTACTATAAATCGAGTTTTAATTAAACATTTTCTTAATAAAAAACATTATGAGTTATGGAATGGTAGAAAACCTAGACATTCCTACTTCAAGGTTTTTGGTTGCAAGGTAGTCATCCTGATTATTAAATATAATCTACATAAATTCAGATCAAAATATGATGAAGGAATTTTCATAGGCTCCTCCACAACTTCTAAGGCTTATAGAGTTTTCAATAAAAACACTTGTACTGTTAATGAAACAGTACATGTGAAATTTTATGAATCTAATCCCTTTGTTTTTAAACAACCACAACCTACATCTTCTGATGTGTTTTCAAAAACTGATTATCAACCTTTGTTAGAATATCCTTCTGATAAGGAAAATGTCCAAGAAAATGTTTTGGAAGCATTTACCCCAGAAGATTTCATACCTTATGTTGATGAACAGGTTTTACAAAACCCAAATCACGCATTTCTTAAGAATAATCCCAGTGATAGTATCAATGGTGATGTGAATCAACTTGTAAGGACTAGAATTTCCTTAAGAAATTAAGTAGAACATCTTGCATTCCTTTCCCAATTAGAACAAAAAATCACTGATGAAGCTTTAGGTGATGATGATTAGATTAAAGCTATACAAGATGAACTAAATGAATTTGATAGGAATAAATTCGGGACCTTGGTTGAAATACCAAAGGAAACTTTTATCATTGGTGTTAAATGGGTCTTCAGAAATAAGTGTGATGAAAATGGAATCATAGTAAGAAATAAATCTAGATTGGTTTCTAAAGTCTATAATCAACAAAAGGGAATAGGATATAAATAAACCTATACTCCAGCATCTAGACTTGAATCTATTCCTATTTTAGTTTCCTTTGAAGCATTCTTTAATTTCAAGCTTTTTCAAGTGGATGTGAAATGTGCTTTCTTTAACGGTTATGTTCAAGAGGAAGTTTTTGTTGAACAACCTCATGGTTTTGAAGATACAAAACATCCTGATCATGTTTTTAGACTTACCAAAGCTTTGTATGGACTTAAAAAATCCCCTTGTGCCTGGTATGATAGATTTACAAGATTTTTTCTTCAAAATAATTATGTTAAGGGAAATGGAAATCCAACTCTTTTTATAAATAAAGATAAGGAAAATGTTTTGATTGTTCAAATTTAAGTTGATGACATTATTTTTGGTTCAACTCTGAAATATTTAATGGATCTGTTTGTGAATCTAATGAAATCTGAGTTTGAAATTAGTATGATGGGTGAGTTAACATTTTTCATTCGTTCTGAAATTTCTCAAAAACGAGAAGGAATCTATATATCCCAACATAAGTATATTACATAACTTTGTAAAAAAAATGTATATGAAAACACTAGGAGTATAAGTACTCTAATTGGTACCACAAATACACTTTATCTTGATGAAGTTGGGAACTCAGTAGATCAAACATCTTTTAGAGGTATGATAGGAAGTTTACTTTACTTGAAAGCTAGTCGTCTAGACTTAATTTTTTCATTATACGTATGTGAATGATATCAATTCAATCTTAAGGAATATAATTTAAAAGCAGTGAAAAAAGAATCGCTACTTAATGGGTACCATGGATTTAGGACTCTTCTATACTTCTGGAAAAGATTTTGTTTGGAAAAGTTTTTCAGATGGTGAATTTGGCGGATGTAGAATGGATAGAAAGAGTACATCCAGAACTTGTCACTTCTTAATAGATTCATTAGTTTCTTGGTCATGCATGAAGCAACACTCAGTATCACTTTCCACTACTGAAGCTGAATATGTAGCATTTAGAAGTTGTTGTGCGCAAGTGTTGTGGATGCAACACACACTCATAGACTATGGTATGAGTTTTACCAAAAAAGAAATTTTTTGTGATATTAAAAGTGCTATTTGCCTTAGTAAAAACCATGAAAATCACTTTTGTGAAAAACACATAGATATTAGACATCACCTTCTTAGGGATCACACACAAAAAGGATATATCATTCTTCAATTTATCGGTATGAAAGATCAACTTCATGATATTGTCACAAAATATTTACCCTCCAATAGATTTGAATACATTAAATATAAGTTAGGAATGATAACCATAAGGTAATCCTCCTTGTTAAATTTTTTTTGAACCAATATTCTTACAGTAATAAACTCCATTTCATAGGGGGAGTACATTTGAATGTTGGTTTTTCATGTTTTTTATAATGAAGTTTCTAATGTTTTTCATAATGATGTTTTTTTTCAAAAATTTCATAGTTAGATTTTTCATACCTTTTCGTAAGGAAAATTTTCGTAGTCAAAAAATTTCGTACTCAAAATTTTCGTAATAAATATTTTCGTAATAAATATTTTTGTAATTGAGTTTTTTCATTTTCTTTTTTTTCGTAATCGAAATTTTCAAAATCTAAATTTCTTCAAGAAGAATTTATCCTCTATACGAATAATCTATCTAGTAATCTAAAATATATGTTTTCTTTCTTATGTTTTCATAATCATCATTTACTTGCTAGAATTTTCTTTTGTGTTTAAAATTTTTCAATTCTAGTTTCCTTAAATCCGAATTTCTTTCTTAAAAACCTCAAAAGGTCGGATTCTATCAATATTTCATTACGGCTATCATATCAATCGTCAAATCTGATCAGAAGGATTTTTAGCCATTGGATCGAGTTTGAAAGATGAATTGTTACTTCAAACACCTATATAAAGGACCCCTGAAGGGTTGTCCCACATCGATCTCAAGCTCTCACGTGCTGAAGTTCTGACCTTCTACATAAGCTCGTTTCGAACATCTCAGAGTTTTCTCAATTCCGAATGTATGCGTAAGAATCATCCCAGAAAGATATTATTATTGTCAAGACAATTTTGGAATGGAAGGTACATAGAGAAAGGCTGGTGCATCTTAATTTCTTCAACAAGTATGCTTCTATTATTTCTAAGAATATCAAGTTGAACGGATGGAAGAGTGTCTCCATATCAAAGCCTAGTGCTCAAGATTTGGTGTATCCGGGTCTGCTTATTTATTTTTATGAATCAGTCAGTTTTTTTAAGGAAGAAGTCAGAGAGAATATTTTGTTTAAAAGCTATGGAAAAACTTATGCTCTATCATATACAAAGGCATCCAGTTTGGTTAGTGTTCTATTTGAAGGGGAAGATGAGTTTTGTTCCCATAAGTTACCGGAAGTACAAGGAAGTTTTTTCAATGTGAAAGCTATGGAGTGTCTCTATCTTACAGATGTTAAGACTCTGAAGATTCCTCAACTCTCTAAAAATAACCAGATCCTTGAATTTTGGGTTTAAGTTTTTATCATTCTGAGAAAAGGTGATAAGGACACCTTGAAGAAGAGCGCCATATACATCCTAGATTTTTCGGTGAATCTAAGGAAGATAAATTTGGTTAATCATATTCTCATTACAATAGAGAATATCAAGAATGTAAACTTGAAGGATCATATCATAATATATCTGCCTATTATTTCCTAGTTGATTGTTCGGTGTCTAGAGTTTTTCAAAATCCCTTGCAGTTCAAAGTCGAGGAATTGCAAATACATGCTGACCAGTGATGATAATATCAAAAGTATGAAAGTCTGTTTTTCTAAGGAAACTGAAGAATTATATGATCTACTAGTAGAAGAGGTTGAATATATTATGAAAGAACAATAAGTTGTTGAACCATCGAAAAAGGCGGGAATGAAGAGGAAATTGAAGGAAGTAGAAGAAGAGGAGAAAATACATAATGCTAAGGAAGCTCAATCAGCACCTCCAAAACCTAAGTAATGAAAAACCTATCCAGATGAGGTTATAGAAAAGTGGTGGGAAAACAAGAAAATTCAAAAGGAAAGAGAGCCACAGTTTTTCTTGGATCCTGCAGTAGCTAATGCTTGAAAAGAAGACACAGCTGATGAGCTTCAGAAGAAATCTAAGGAAAAGAAGTAAAATAAAAAGATGTTGGAGGCTGAAATTTTTCAATCCCTTCTAAGGGATACTAAGAAAGCATCCAAGAATATACATGTACTGAAATCCTTCTTGGTAGAGGCCTTACCTGAGAAACTGGGGAATAAATTTCTCACTCCGAAAAAGTACAAGAAAATATTGTTAAAGAAAAGGATGTTGTGGAAGAAGTGCAAGAAGCATAAAGTAGTGGTGACATTGAAGACCTCATAAAGCAAGTTGAATACTTTCATGAGAAGGAAAGGGCATCCAAGAAATTTTCAATCTAGACCTGTCAAGTTAGATCTTCAAATATTGATATTCCAGAGTTAGATAAAAAGATTAAGATTAAGTGAATAATCTCTCTGAGGAAGAAAGTTATAATCATCATTTCATTCATCCTGAAGATGCAGACGTAGGATATAAGAAGGAGAAGATAGATGGAGATAGAATTGTTCAGCTATCTGATAGTGAACATGAGTCTCCAGATGAGGAATCTATTTTGAGAACTGATATGGGGAAATAGGTGATTGTGGATACACCTACTAAAGTTGTTTTAATGAAAAAGGAAGCTGGTGGATCTTCGAAAAGGAAGCTTGTCGAGCTAGAGAAAGAGCCCCCACCAAGAAATGTCTCAGATTCAGAATCATCATCCCTAGGACATGATTTCATTATTCAATCACTGAAGAAGCTTATTGACACCATTTTGATCTTTCCAAGCATTGATTCGAGATGTCAGATGCTCCAATACAACTTAAATCAAAAATCGGATTCAGTATCATTGGTGATCGATAAGTGTGTAAAACTTGAGGCTGATTTAAATAACTTCTTCATTAACTGTGATGCCCACAAAAATCTTATATGAAATTGATTAGCTGGTCAAAGAAAATATTTGAATATTTGAGAGATCTTGATGAGTTTCAACATGAAGTTAAGGAAGCTTTTGATATTGAACATAGTAAAATCAAGGATCAGAAGACTATATTTGAGGAAAAGCTAACTCTTGAGCAGAATACTCGGATTCAAGAGGTGAAGGATCTGAATAGAAAGCTATAATATTTTTGTCAAAGATGGAAGAGAGAAAGAGATATTCAGATTGAGATTGAAGAAAATCTTGTTAAGATGGAAGAAGTCTTAAAGGCTTAGACAGAGGTTCTTAAGGCTCAGGATGAACGAATCATGGCCTTAGAGAAGAAATCTGAGTATCAAGGTCAACTCCAAATGAAAGAAGAGGAAGACCATAAGGAACTAAAAAATCTAAAAACCATAGTGAAAAATTTGATACCCAAGGAGAATGAAGGAAAATAGATCCAATACGATCTTTTATAGTCTTCTTTCCTTTTACAAATTCTTCGAATCTTAATGAAATTTTGGTTATTCATTTTTTTTGGATACTTTGTACAAATATTTCAGGTACTATAATTTCTTTTCCATTCCCTCAAATTCTTTTTCAAAATCACAAAGGGGGATAAATGAAAAAAAGAATACTAAGAAAAGAAGAAATATCCCTATATAAGGGGGAGTTTATCTAATGGGTAATTTTCATTAAAAAGATTTCGGTAATCAAGATAATGAAAAATATCATTCCTGAAATCTAGAATACGATCCTAAGTATTCCAAATCCTAAGGGGGGGTTAGTCATATTCATCTTTCCCTATATGAAAAGGGATATGAGTTTTATTTTCAAAGTATAGAAAAATATTTTCTAAGTTCTTTTATTCTTTTTCATAAGGATATTTATGCTTTTCAAAAAGGGGGATATTGTTGAGTCAATAATTTTTTCCTTATGATTTTTCCATTCCTTCATGTTTGGGGAGATTGTTACATCAATAATGTATCCTTATGACTTTACCATTCCTTTTTGTTTTGAAAATCACAAACACCTTATCTCAAGGAAAATTTCATTTTACCTCATGTTTTACTTCTATATGGAAAATTTTCCTTCCCTAAGGAAATTCATCCACACCATTTTTTTATTATTCATTAACATGTCTAAGTTTAAAATTTGGTTTCATATCTAAAACCTTGGAATCGTATAATACTTAGATAAAGATCATTCTATTTTCACACTCTGAATTTAGACTCTTAGTTCTCTGAATTCAGACTCTGAACTCTTCTGAGTTCTAACTCCGAGTTCTCTGAATTCAGACTATAAACGTTTTTGAGTTCTGACTCCACGTTCTTTGAATTCAGACTCTGAACTCTTCTGAGTTCTAAATCCGAGTTATCTGATTTCAGACTCTAAACTCTTCTGAGTTCTGACTCCAAATTTTAATGATTTCAGACTCCGAACATTTTGAGTTCTGACACCGAATTATAATGAATTCAGACTCCAAACCTTGTCAGTTCTAACTCCAAATTCTCATGAACTGTGACTCCGAACATTGTAAGTTCATGTTCCGAATTCTTGTGAATCCAGATTCCGAATTTCCTTGAAATTAAGACTCTGGAATTCCATAGAGTTTAGGTTCCAAACTCCTTGTAAAATAGAATCTGAATATCCTTGTATTATAGACACTGAATGTATTTTTGGTTAGACTCCAAACTTTTATTTTCTAACATTCCGAATATTTGATTTTTGTTAAGTAACCATATATTTTCATACACATATTTTTTTTATAAAATGGTGTCGTGCATTCAGTTACTAACTAACCATTTTTTGAGTGACACATGTACAGGTCCCACCAAAATTAAAGGAACAATATGACCATTGGGGGAGGGAGACGATCGTTAGAGATGTGCCTATAAATAGGAGATCATTTGAAAGATCTCACAACAAATTGATCAATCTAGATATTACATGTTGCTGAAGTGATTTCTAGAGAGAGAGGCTTTTTTGCTTTGTGCGTACTAAACTTCTTGTTCAGATTTGCTTTGTGGGAATCTGATTGTTGTTGTGTATCATTGAGGGCTTCTAGGGATATGAAGATATAGGTGTTGAATACCTTGATATTGAGGGATTCCTTGTTGAGGAAGACAGAGTTGCCAACTACCTTGATGTTGAGGGCTTGGAGGGATAGAAATACAGAATGCGATCTTCGTATCAAGGGCTTAACCTGGTGCGGGTAAGATGTAATTTCACGAATGTATAAATCAAGGGACCTTTATCCAAGGCTGTTGGATACCCTTCTCTTTGGGTTAAAAGATTTACTACTTATTACTTGTTTTGTTACAAGTTTTTTGCTGTTTTTTAATTGTTTAGGAAAGTATAACTATCTTATGATTCCTTATACTCGTATACTCTAATTTAGTGAGATTCTATAAGCTTTAAGGTAGAATTTTTATCTTTTTAAAGTTTCATTATATTTCATTTTCTGAAACCATATTTCCCGGAATCACTTTCTTGGATTCATATTTTGGGAATCAAGAAAGTGTTTAGAACTAGAGAGTTTATGAATTACCTTGTTTTACCATATTAAACATAACCATCTTTAAAAGTTTCAAAGGAATTTTTTAAAGGATACAATTCACCCCCCCCCCCCTCTTGTATTTTGAACATCATTAGATAATTTATTCTGTATCTCTATTATTTCGATCCTAAATTTGGTATTATAGAGCATATCATACTCTCACATACAATCTCAACAAATGTTATGTTTTCATGTGATAGAATTAATTGAATACTAAATCTTTAGAAATAAAATGATAATGAATCTTGGTGATGATAGAAATGTTATAATGTGTTTTAGAGTTGAATATAATTATTGATTAAATTAAATTTATTATTTTATTTTTTTTATAAATATTTTTTTTATGATTTCATGATTATGTCTGTCTATTGAATTATTTGTAGACACATAAAATAAGGAATATGTTACATGTTAAGCTTATTTCATCAAATATTAAGGAAAAAATTTTATGTTAATTATTCACTAATATAAGAATACATCATATATATTTATTTAATTTCCTTCCCTAAACATAAATTCAATCTCATTTATTGTGGTCAGGAATTCCACTAACGACTATCCTAGGACGATTACTCTAATAAAATTCTTTTTCATTCCTGTTATGGATCAATGAGAGCGGCCCAACCAAATGTTTTGGATTTTTTAGGTGATTAGGATCCATAGTGGATAAAATGTGGAAAAATAGAGTATCAAATAGAGGATGGAAGCAAGATGGTGGTGGTTAGAATGGCTATCAAACATCGGGTATATCTTTGATGAGATTGAATAGTGGCTTGGTTTGATGGAGGAGATGCCAACAGAATGAGTAGTGAAGGACAACCTAGGATTATTTGGAAAGGGAGGATATGAATTATGAATTAATAGGTCGCATACTAAGAATTATTTTTAGTGAAATTTATATACAAGGAATGATGAAGATGATTTTTGAGGAATTTATGGATCTCATGTGAATTATCAAACACGATGTGTAATCACTATGTAACACATCATGTATGTCAAATTCCTTGGAGGATAGGGTTTAGAATAGCTATTAATATCATATCATTTGTGATTTTTTATAACATAATTTATAATATATCACATGTATTGGGAAATTTATACATAAAACGAATTTAAAAGAAATGTATATTTCAAGATATAAAGCATTGATCTAAAAAGAACATCAAGATCTTTTAATTTAAATTTGACCCTTATAATTTAGACATTAGATTAGTGAGAATGAATATTATTTACCACATTATGAAATATATATTGGTATTACACATTTCTAATGAATTATTTATTTATTTTTAATTAAGCACAGAATTTTTGGGAAAGTCATTTTATTCATCAATAAAATATTTTTCTTCAAAATTGATTTTGATTCATTTTTATGAGTTATTATTATAATTATTTTATAAAAAATATAGAAAATTTATTTTAAAAAATAAATACCATTTTTATATTCATCATATCCAAATAATCATAGAATAAATTTCATTATAATTTTAATAAAATATTTATTTTTCAAGGTAAATTGAATAATATCGCTTCTTATTGTAAACTATATTTTATTTTAGAGGATTTACATGGTAAAATTATGATTTGTGGTAGTTGTAAATTTTTATATGTTAAATTTTTTAAAAAATAATTTAATTATGGCTATATAAATGGATTTATACTTGAATTTTGTAAGGGTTGGTGTCCAGAGAACCAACAGTTTTGTACTTTGATTACATTAATGTTCACTTACTAGATATCGTTCATTGTTCTGCATGACTATAATATAATAATGTCCTGAAATATTTTTTGCATTGATAAGGTCATGGCAGATCCCCACTGTGATGAGAACCTTGAAATTCTATAACAATATTCTTAAATAATGTTCTATGGTTGGATGACATACTATGATAGGACACATAGTACACAGACAGTCATGTGCGAGTACTCATAAGAAGACGAGACACTCTCTCATGGAGTTCGCACTTGGTAATCTCCAAGATGGGAGATTATGAGAATAGACCCGCCAGTAGCAATTCTTCATGTCTTGGTGTCATCAGACATTTCTATCTACAAGCGTTTGTAATGGTCCTTAGACTGGAATATTATCATTAACTCATGTCATAACTCGTGCACTTAGATTTACTGATGAAAACCGCCACGCAAGAAGTTGGCGGGAAGTAGGGTACGTTGGGTGCGTCATGAGTGACATGTTGTTAATAGATAAGTCGAGGAAGGATTTGTCCCTTCCATTTATGGAAGTTTATATCTCGTCCCTTTGATTGAAATAGAACTGTCACATTAAATTCCATGGACATGGTGTGAACGATGAGTTTATTTCAGGTAGTCAAAGAAAGACGGATCAAGCATATAGGTTTATGACACTTCCATGAAACCTGCTTGATGGGATATCGAGACAAAGGGATTAAATTACATAGTAAGTGTTCGTATGAGGTGATACGTCAATGCGACACCAACTTATTCCTCTTTGGTGCCTTGACTTGTTTCTAGACAGTAATCTTGGACTTTAGGCAAACTCGCTTAATGCCAACGAGAAAGAGGCCTAGAGGGTCACACACTAAGTATATTCAAGTATCTTAAGTAGAATAAAGATTATTCTCGTACGTGGTTTAATAATTATTCAAGGAAGCCTAAATGGTTTTAATGATGGAGGAAGAAGGAAATGAAAAACTAGTACACATCGTGTATTAATTATTACACGCCGTGTAATTTTATTTATGGAAAAGAAATGAATAAATTAAAACAAGATATACATGTCGTGTACATTGAATTTACATGCCGTTTAGTTTTCAATGAAAAACAAGTACATGCCGTGTCTTTATTAATACACGCCGTGTAGTTTTTCCAGTCGGTATTTTGAGGATATAATATTATTTTAAATGATATTTATTATAATCAGCGTGGGCACATGTCAAGGAATTAATTATTCGACATGGGGTTTTAAATAAGAGTCAATGAAATAAATAAAACGTGTAACGCGTTTATTTATTGTCATAACTATACAACCTCAAACCTGATTATAAATATCCTCACAACCCCAACTCTTTTCCTACACACAAGAGAATCGTTGTGCACAACAACTCTGTAGAATTCTATCAAGTCTAAAAGAACCTCTTCCTCCAAGAACTCACTCAAGGCCGAGAGAGATCCTCTTCCATCAGATCAAGGCGATCTATGGTGGACAACACAAGCAAAGGTTTCTCCATGCTATCACCTGGAGACTCCTTTGGTGACGTCCCGAGATACGAGGTACACGTGTGGATCACCGCTAGAGGAAGTCTACACTTGGATTCTGTAACCCAACGACGAATCACATCAGAACGTGATCAAGAACATAAATGAAGAAAGAACACCCAAATGGTATTTCATTTCAATTAATTAAATTAACTATAATCAACATGTAATGATCCTTATTTGTGGTTCCGGGACAAACCTTTTTCTTTGTCTATTTCTGTGATTCGATCCATGGAGACTGACGTTTATCATCGTATTTATCCCGGATTGATCATTATTAATGACAAAAAAATCCAAGTTGGCACATCCACCCATGCGCTTCCGCTGCGCCCGGAACCTTCAAATGGTATCAGAGCAAGGTTACAACTTTGATTATAGTTATTTAATTTTCATTGATAAGTTACGCATTTATATTTGATTCAATTCGAAATAGATCATTCTATAAATCTGAATAAATGAGATCTATTCTTCCTCCTTCGTTTCTCGATTCATATCTCAGAAACAACCTTTTAATTTTAATTTTTTATTAAAATAAAAATGAGTAATTAATCCGGAGGAGCCGTTCATTCTATCTGTACAACACGGGATTACACGGTGTGTAATTAAAACTACACGCTGTGTACTTAGGTTTAATGAAACGGCACTGGTCGGCCAAACCGTGCCATGTGAATTGAATATTCCTAAGTATTAGTCATGCCATGTTGACCAAAATTGAATGGCGTGTGGAAACCGGAATACACGGCATGTATGTTGAGGTAACACTCTGTGTAGTCCGCTCCGGCCTAGGTGAAACCGTATACAAGGATAAGCCACATACTGTGTACACAGGATCGCCAGGCTAGTTACCACATAATAAGGAAGTACACGCTGTGTATGATTTATCTACACACCGTGTACTCCAAAATTTCCAAAGTACAGAAAAACACGCCAAAGCCCCCGGCGTGTACTTTGGATAAAAGGTGAAAAGAAATAAACGCCGTGTAAATATAAACTACACACCGTGTACTTTCCATAAATTTCACCAGGTTTCCTCCAAAAGTACAAAGACTTGTACAGGGAATATGGATGAAAAGAATCTCAAGGAAATTCAATAAGGAATTTAAGATAAAGAATTGATTAATTATAAGATCATAATTAATTGAATTCGAGCACGACATATCTTAAATGAAATAATGATTAAAAGAATTTGAATTCTAAATATGTGTAAATGTCGTTGCATGCTATGGATGACCATGAGCTAGACCAAAGACCCTTTGTATGTGTATGGTTTCATTTAAATTTATTTAATTTAAATTTTTTGTCCTACGAGCCTTCATCCAATAAAATGTAAGGCCTGCGTGCCCATGGTTTATTTAATGTAAACCCTTGTAATGGAGGATCTCTCAAGCCAGCGGAGACGGTTCAAATCCCGAAGCCGAGGCGAAACCGACGTAAGAAGATACAAAGGTGGACAGGTGAGAGATGTAAAACACGAACCATCGGGTTCAATGTGTTTTCCCTAGGTTCGGTTTAGCTTATCAAAAAACGCTAGATAAGCTAACCAATAGAAGCTCATGATCATGCCATCATATTTTTATTTCTGTCTAAATTTCATGGTTTATTTATTATGTATGTGTTGTCGCGATCACATAGTTAATAAAATGAACAAGCATGAAAAGATGGAATAAAATAAAAACCGGACTATGCGTAAACATTATCATAACATGGTTAATCACTTAAGCAAGCATCACTTAATATTAAAAAGAATGTGATAATGAAAAACTATTCATAAAGGATTAAAATCCCTCAATACCGTATTAAGTCAGACTTAGCCTTCCGTTACTTGATTAAGGGAAAGACTTAATAAAACTATGTGTTTGACCAACCCTTTTTGGGACACTTACATTGATAAAGGAAGCCCTTATGAAAGGTTTCGGGTTGACTTAACCATATTACATCAAGAGGAGTAACCCTTTCTAGACTTGATGTAATATTGGAGGCAAGAGTTGAGGAAATCCATGTCAGGATTTCAGGATTGGGGAGTCCACTCAACGGATCAAGGAACTATAAGATCACAGTTGGAAAAGACCTGCAAACCTAAATACCTTCAAATAGCTTGACCAACCCTTGTTGGGGTTATGCGAAAGGGAATATGGATCCTTTCTACTAGAATTTCAAAGCAACTGGACATTCCGAGTTCAATGGTGAGGAACATTGGGACCTGATAAAATAATGGGAGACTTAATAATATTTATTATTTCTCATAAAATGTATTCAAGAAAGTACAAATAAATATTCTCTTTTAATTTGTAGAATCAAAATGACAAACACATCAACTACATTTTCTATGCGGTCAATTCTTGATAAAGACAACATCCTCACTGGAAGTTACTTTCAGGAATGGTTTAGGCACCTTCGGGTTATCCTATACCATGAATGAAAGTTTTACGTGTCGGAGTCCTCACTTCCGGATTCCCCTACCCCATGGGCGAGTGATGAAGATTTCCTGGTCTATGATCAACATTTGAACGACGCTCTCATCATTCAATGTTTGATGCTATCATCTATGTCTAGTGAGCTCATGAAGTCTCATGAATACATGGATTCCTATAGCATGCTCGAGCACCTCTGTGGTCTATACCAGGAGAGAGCAAGACAGGAAAGGTTTGAGATCTCCAAGGCTCTATTTTAGAGCAATCATGGAGAGGGTGCCCCAGCTGGGCCTCATGTAGTCCAGCTCATTGGATACATTGAGCGCTTGGAGGTTCTAGGGTTTAAACTCCCTGAAGAACTGGGCACCGATCTCATTCTCGCATCACTCCCCCAGAGCTTCTCAAACACTGTTGTGAACTTCAACATGAACAACATTCAGAATTCTTTGTCTGATCTTCTTTTCCTTATTCACCAAGTGGACAATGACATGAAGCGTGAACAGCCTTCTGTCCTCATGGTGAATAAAAGCAAAGGGAAGGCGAAGAGCTTTAATCCCAAAGCTTCCTCAAGTCCTTCCACGAAAAGGAAGATCAAAGGGGAGGTAAAGGAACAGGATACTGTTTGTTTCGCATGTGGAAAGAAGGGCCACTGGAAGAAAAACTACACTCACCTAAGGAAGTAAGTGGAAACTTCAGGTGCATTTTTTATTGAATGTAATCTATCTGTTTCTACTAATTGGGTATTAGATACTGCTTGTGGTTCTCACATCCGTATCCAAATACAGGAACCAAGTAGATTTCGGAAGATTGATTGAGGTGAGGTAGATCTTCGAGCAGCCAATGGAGCCAGGCTTGCTACTGTAGCTATCGGAGACTACCACCTCACATTGTGTACAGGGATGGTCTTGGTTTTGAAAGGATGTTATTTTGTACCCTCTGTAACTGAAAACATTATTTCAGTATCCAGATTAGATACTGATGGATTCATCTTCAAGTTTGGAAGTGGTTGTTTCTATTTTTATAAAGATAGAATTTTTTTGGTAGGGAACATTTATATAATGGTCTTTATGTGTTATACTACACAAACCAAGTAATGACAATCGACAACAAAGTTAATTCAAATGACTCATACCACACCCATCATTGGAATCACCAGCTAGGTCATGTCAATGAGAAACATTTTACAAAATTACATCAAGATGGGTATTTAGATTCTTTCGAACTAAAACCACTTGGTGTATGTCATGAGTGTCTACAAGGAAAAATGACAAAAGCCCCATTTAGTGGTAAAGGTGAAATAGCTAAAGAGATTCTAGAATTAGTTCACACAGATGTGTGTGGACCATTTCTAGTTGAAGTAAGGGGTGGGTTCTCGTACTTCGTATCTTTTACTGATGATTTTAGTAGATATGGATATATCTACTTAATGAGGAATAAGTCATATTCTTTTGATCGGTTCAAAGAATAAAAGAATTAAGTTGAGAACTAGCTTGGTAAGAATATTAAGAAACTATGCTCAGATAGAGGAGGAGAATATCTTAATCAGGACTTTATTGATTTCTTACTGGAGTTTGGGATTCTATCTCAACTCACTCCTCCTTACACACTGTAGTGGAATGGTGTAAATGAAAGGAGTAACCACACCCTGTTAGACATGGTGAGATCAATGATGAGTCATGAGAGTCTTCCATTATCCTTTTGGGGATATACATTACAAACAGCAGTGCACATACTAAACCATGTACCAACTAAATCGATAAATGGTATTCCATACGAGTTCGGGAGTGGACGTAAAGCCATGTTATCGAATTTACATGTGTGGGGTAGTGAAGCATTTGTTAAGGCCTCTTCAGGTAACAAACTTTCACTCCAAGGAACAAAGTGTATCTTTATAGGATATCCCAAGGAAACAAGGGGATATTACCTATACAACCTCTCATAAAAAAAGGTTACAGTGGAAAGACACTCCATATTCCTTGAGAGGGAGCACATCTCCAAAAGTGATAGTGGGATAGATATATACTTAGATGAATTTGAGGCTCAAGATACATAGGAGTTGGTACAAGAATAGATTCCACAAAGCCCCGTGGAAGAAAAATCTGTTCCAGAGACAGAAGAACTGCGTAGGAGAAAGAGAGAGGTTAGAGAATCAGAATGATATGGTTTTCTTATCACCAAGGATGGTGACTCATTATTGGTTGACAATGATGATCCTCTTACCTACATGGAAGCAGTTGAAGGCACAGACATAGCCAAGTGGCAAGAAGCCATGAATTCTAAAATGGATTCCATGTACCAAAACCAAGTCTGGATTTTGGAAGATCCTCCAGTTGATGTAAAGCCTATTGGTAATAAATGGGTATTCAAGAAGAAACTGGACATGGAGGGGAAAGTCAGCACCTATAAGGCATGACTGGTTGCAAAAGGTTTTAGACAGCGTCATGGAATTGAAAATGATGAAACTTTTTCACTGGTTGTGATGCTGAAATCCATCAGAATCCTATTTTCCATTACTGCTTACCATGACTTTGAAATTTGGCAAATGGATGTCAAAATAGCATTCCTTAATGAGAACCTCCAAGAAGATGTCTACATGACACAACCTGAAGGGTTTGTGACTCTAAAGGATACCAACAAGGTATGCAAGATGAAGAAATACATTTATGGATCAAATCAAGCATCAAGTTCATGGAACATTCGTTTTGATAAAGCTGTATCAAAATTTTTCTTTGTTAAGAATGAATCTGAGCATTGTGTCTACAAGTGGTTTAGTGGAAGTGAAGTCGTTTTTCATAATAGTATATGTTTATGACATATTACTAATTGGAAACGAAGTACCTGTCTTACAACCAGTTAAGGCATGGTTGCATAAATTCTTCTCCATGTAAGGCTTAGGAGAGGCGTCATATATTCTTGGGATCAAAATCCATCATGATAGATCCAAGAGAATGTTGGTCTTAAGTAAAAGTACATACATTGACAAGGTAATGAAGAGATTCAGTATGGAATAATCCAAGAGGGGATTGTTTCCAGTGTCACATGGCATTCATATTTCCAAGAAAATGTGTCCTCAAACACATGAGGAAAGAAATATAATGGAAAGGATCCCTTATGCATCCGCGATTGGGTCAGTCATGTATGATATGATATGTACGAGGCTAGATGTTTCTTACGCATTAATTATGGTAGGCAAATATCAAGCTCATCCAGGAGATCGCCATTGGGTGGTAGTGGAGACTATCCTTAAGTATCTGAGGCATACTAAGGATATGTTCCTAGTTTATGGAGGAGATGAGGAACTAGTCATCAGAGGACATGTAGATGCTAGTTTCCAGACTGATCAAGATGACATGAAGTCGCGGAATGGATACATCTACAGTTTGAATATAGGTGCAATGAGCTAGAAGAGATCAAAGCAAAGTGTGGTGGAAGATTCTGCAGCGGAGTCTAAGTATATCGCAGCTTCTGAGGCAGCTAAAGAAGTAGTATGGATGCAAAGCTTCATCCAAGAGCGGGATGTAGTACCGAGTAGTAAAGATCATATCACACTCTATTGTGATAATACTACAGCGGTGGAACTTGCTAAAGATCTAAGGTCACATTAGTGGGCAAAGCACATACTTCAGAACTATCATCTCTTGAGGGATTATTCTCAGAGAGGTGAGGTTGCAATTAGCAGTATTTCCATGGAAGACAACATGGCAGACCCCTTGACTAAAGACTTGACTATGCAGAAACATTATCATCATGTGAGGTCTAGCGGACTAAAAGTCATAGGTAGTTGGCTCTTGTCCAAGTGGGAGTTTGTAAGGGTTGGTGTCCTGAGAACCAACTATTTTGTACTTTGATTACATTAATGTTCACTTATTATATATTGTTCTTTGTTCTGCATGACTATAATATAATAATGTCCTGGAATATTTGTTGCACTGATAAGGTCATGGAAGGTCCCCGCTGTGATGAGAACCTTGAAATTCTATAACAATATTCTTAAATAAAGTTATACGGTTGGATGAAATACTATAATTGGACACATAGTATACAGACCATCATGTGCGAGTACTCGTAAGAAGATGAGAATCTCTCTCATGGAGTTCGCACTTTTTAATCTCCAAGATGGGAGATTATGAGAACAGACCTGCCAGTAGCAATTCCACATGTCTTGGTGTCATCGGACATTTCTATCTACAAGCGTGTTTAATGGTCCTTAGACTGGAAGATTATCATCAACTCATGTCATGACTCGCGCACTTAGATTTACTGATGAAAACAGTCACACAAACAGTTGGCGAGAAGTAGGGAAAGTTGGGTGCATCACGAGTGACATGTTTTTAATGGATAAGTCGAGGAAGGATCTGTCCCTTCCATTTATTGAAGTTTATATCTCATCCCTTTGATTGAAATAGAACTGTCGCATTAAATTCCTTGGCCATGGTGTGAACGACAAGTTTATTTCAGGTAGTCAAAGAACGACAGATCAAGCATATAGGTTTACGACACTACCATGAAACCTGCTTGATGAGATAATGAGACAAAGGGATTAAATTACACAGTAATCGTTCATATGAGGTGATACGTCAATGCGGCGTCAACTTCTTTCTCTTGGGTGCCTTGACTTGTTGCTAGACAGTAATCTTGGACATTAGGCAAGATCGCCTAATGCCAATGAGAAATAGGCCAAGAGGGTCACACACTATGTGTATTCAAGTATCTCAAGTAGAATAAAGATTATTCCCATATGTGGTTTAATAATTATTCATGGAAGCCAAAATCATTTTAATGATGGAGGAAGAAGGAAATGAAAAACAAGTACACGCCATGTATTAATTATTACACGCCGTGTAGTTTTATTAATGTAAAAGAAATGAATAAATGAAAAAAAGATATACACGCCATGTACATTGAATGTACACGCCGTGTAGTTTTCAATGAAAAACAAGTACACGCTGTATATTTATTAATGCACACCATGTAGTATTTCCTGTCGGAATTTTGAGTATATAATATTGTTTTAAATGATATTTTTTATAATCAACGTGGGCGCATGTAAATGAATTAATTATTCAACATGGGGTTTTAAAAAAGAGTCAATGAAACAAATAAAATGCGTAACACATTTATTTATTATCATAACTCTACAACCTCAAACCTGATTATAAATATCCTCACAACCCCAACTCTTTTCCTACACACAAGAGAATCGTTGTGCACAACAACTCTAAGGAATTATTTCAAGGCCGAAAAAACCTCTTCCTCCAAGAACACTCTCAAGGCTGAGAGAGATCCTCTTCCATCAGATCAAGACAATCTAAGGCAGACAACACAAGGAAAGGTTTATCCATGCTAGCACCTGGAGACTCCTTTGGCGATGTTCTGAGATACGAGGTACACATATGGATCACCGCTAGAGGAAGTCTGCACTTGGATTCTGTGATGAAATGATGAATAACATCAGAACATGATCAAGAACATCAACGAAGAAAGAACACTCAAAAGGTATTTCATTTCAATTAATTAAATTAATTATAATCAACTTGTAATGATCCTTTTTTGTGGTTCTGGGAAAAACCTTCTTCTTTGTCTATTTCTGTGATTCGATCTGTGGAGACTGACGTTTATCATCGTATTGATCCCGGTTTGATCATTATTAATGAAAAAAAATCCAAGTGGGCACATCCACCCATGCGCTTCTGCTACACCCAGAACCTTCAAATTTAACATAAAAAAATTCTATACATATAAATTTAATTTTTTTCTAAAACATTGTTTTTCTATTTATTTTTCAGAATTAATTTCAAATTAAACACATAAATTTATATATTTTATTTTTAAAAATGCTATTCCATAATTTTAATCAGTGGGTTCAAATTTAGTGAATTGGTCAATTTTTATCTTTCTTTAATATAAATAGTAATGATAATAATTTTGTTAACAAGATAATGGGTAAATTGTGTATTTAACAGTATAAAAAATGATAAGGATTATAATATGACCCTAACACTTTCAAAAATTTAATTTGATGAGTAATTTTCATCAATAATCATTCAAGATTAAGTTATATTACTATTTAGTGTGATTTGGATATTATTATTACATTAATAATATTTTATTCAAAGAAAAGTCAAATATGACACACACTTGTTTTATTAAATGTAATACTATTAATAAGGTGTTATATATCGGATATTGTAACACCCCTTGATTTTTTGAAATATATTTTGGAATTAATTTATTCTTGTTGATATTTTAAATTTGATGAAAAAATGAATATAGTTTTTATATATTAATGTACTATGTTTGTCTTGAGTGCACTACACACAACACATAGATTATCTTTTAGCGAATGGAACACTAAGTTTGTTCTATATTAAACACAATAATGAGTCCCTTTGATATACTTATTTATATTCAAGGTTTTTTTTAATGAACTACAATATACTATAAATAGGATTGTTAAAATATTATTACAGCTATAACCTAAACATTGGAATAGAATTTATGAACATGATTAAATCAATTGTGAAAATATGATTTCCACATGTAATTAAATGAATACTTTGGTTATCAAATAATATAAGTTAAAGTAATAATTTTTTTAAAATTAAAAAATTCAATTTCTAAGAAAATTATTTTTCAATGTACAAACACCATTTTTTCACAGTAAATTCAACAAAACACTTTTGATTAATGTTTTAGATAAAATTTATATAAAATATATTCAATTAATATTTATTATACTAATCTAATATATTTTTTTAATTATAAGATAAGAATAAATACAATTTTATGAATAAAGTATGTATTCTTCTAAAAGTTAATTTTACAACCTTTTAATTGAGAAACTATATGAAATCATATTTTTTACACTTTTATTATCCTTACTCGAAAAATAAACTTCCATTTTTAAATATGAACTTAAAAATAAGTATAATATTGATTATTTTTATTTTTATCATAAAGATTCAATTTTTGGATGAATAGGGAAAAGTACTAAATTTTAATCCAATTGTTATTTTTAAAATAATTTATTTATAAGGATAAATTATATTTTTATTTATTTTAACATTTAATATGTTCAGTTTTACATTTATTAATACAATTAAGGTCATTATAACCATTTTTTGTTTGAAATTTTATATCGAAACATAGAAAACGTTTGGATTATTTTATTTTAAAAACCCTCATTGTTCTCCCATCTGTAGGATTAAAGATAATTAATTTATGAAATTTGGGTGTTTGGAATTTAGAAAAATTTATTCCATATTTGGAATCATTATATTATATAATTCCAAATATTGTTAATTTATTTTTGAAAAAACATATTACTGAAAGTAATTAAAATTTATTAAAATAATTAAAAATAAATTTATCTTAACCAGAGACTAAACCTTAAACTTAAGGCCCAAAATGACAAATAAACTTTTCCAAAAGCCATTTTATGACCATTTTTGGACCCTATTATCTATTTTAATGAATTGGTCCCATTATGGGATCCACTATTCATAGGCAAAACATGGTTTTAATACAATTTTTAAAATTTTATAATAATGTCACTCCTACAATATAAAAAGTAACTCACCCACCCCACTTATCCACACCCTAAATCCCGTTGAATGTCCTAATAATTGATAAAATAATCACCTAAAATCCCTCCATTCCTCATGTAATCCTACCTTTGGGCATAAATCCAGCCAAGGAAGCAATTTTTGCAAATAAAAAAGAGTTACCCAAAGAATATGTATTATCCTTCCTCAAACACCTTTATTTAATTTCTTTATGCACCACATAAATTATTATAGTCAACATCATATAAAATAAACTCTTTTTCCTAAATTCACATATATCATGTTATTATAATGTGTTGAACTTCACATATATACACATCTATAAAATTGGTAACGAACTTAACTTTTTTGTGTACGGTGAACTACCACCTCACATTACATTGTTGTATGTTTTTTCTTATCCATATCTCATGGTTGGGTAGTGTGATAAAAACTCTATTTTTTATTTTATATTATATATTTATGATTTATTTATTCTTATATAAATATTATATATAAAATAACTTCAATATTTCCATTTTTTCTAAATACGATAACTTTGTTTTGGGAAGTCTGGACAACCGCCTCCTCAAAGTGATATGATTCCTTAAAAAATTACATGGAATGTATTGAAGATGGTTTTCGTGAAATTATATAATATATATGTGATAATAATTATACTATAATTATATTATATATATATATATCATTTTCTATATTTCTTTTAATACGATAAAAAAATGGAATTAGTGTTCGAGCTTACGTACGAACTACCATCTCTGTGAATAGTGTATTTCATTTAATACTTAAAAATTATATAAATTATTATAATAAAAATATAATAAATATTAATGTTATTTATATCATGTATTAATTTCTAGAAATCATTATATAATTATAAGGACAAGAAAAGTAACATTTTATGACATATGGGAAAAATAAAGAATAATTTACCCGAAACAAATCTTGACATAGAAGTGGTAATAAGAGGGTGATATAAATACATATATGGTATTAGATATAAGAATGTTTTTATTTTTTAGATCTATAATAAACCTATATATATTATACAATATTTTTGAATGAGTACAATTAAATTCAATACATAATGTTAGGGAATATCATCTCTCTTTTTATTTCCATGGGATACATTCCTTATTAACCAATAATTTATTTTTTGTGGTGTGTACAATGTCCATGAATATATTCTATTATTCTTATAATAAAAAATATCAGTATTTAAATATTTATTTTATTATCTTCACTTAATGGTGTTTCGGTTTCAAAAGTTACCAAATCGGTAAAGTATTTTTTTTCTTAATGTGTATTCTTTGAGAAATATTCCATGTTATGAATCGATATTTTTCATTGAGGATTATATACATACATTGATATGTTATATCCTGTATTTCATTATTTTCATGATATCTAAATATTCATGTAGATTTCTTATTTCCATTTTATTAAGATTCAATGTTACCAAAGTGATAACAGTTTAGAGATACAATATCATCATTTATCGAGATTGTTTATGATTATGCTTCCATTGATGAAATATTACGATACACTTCTTAAAAGCTCTCATAAATCTTCATACCCTACTTTAATCCATTTTAGATACAAGTAATGATAGTATTTTCTACTCTTTGGTACATAATAAAAATTAAAGAAACTGTTTTTATAAATATTTAACATTATTTATCCTTTCGGTCTGAAATCTGTGTACTTTATAAGTCATATTTTCAAAAAAAGTTTTCATACATATTTTAATATTAGTTTATAATGTTGAAACGTAGTTTTAACACATGGGTTACCATTTTAAAAACTGTTTTAAAAGTAATATTCTTTTTGTTTTCTGATCCAAGCACTTTTGTAAAAACAATTAGTGCAAAATGAATGTTTGGAATGTATGAAATTACCCAGTTCCATGACCATAATTTTAGTTATACTTATTTTTTATGTTTACGAGGTTAGTTTATTAAAAAAATTCATAATATTATGGAATTTTTTTAATTATTTTCAAATAAATAGTGTTCTAAAAAACTATTTTTAATGTAAAATGTATTTTAAATGATTTTTAAAACATCCACAATATGATTTTAAAATGTTGTTTTTGATGAAAATTATATTAATGATTTAAATTATTATTTAATTATTCATCAAATTATTTTCTAATAAAATGTTTTTCAAATCATTTTCACGATTTCTTAATAATTTTTAAAGTGTTTTCATGGAAATGGTTTTTGAAATGTGTACAATCATTCTTTATAATTATTGGATGTATTTTCTAATAAATGGTTTTCAAAATATTTTCAAGAATTATTTATAAATTTTCAATTAGTTTTTAATGAAATGGTCTTCAAAACATTTTCATTCATTTTTATATGATTTTAAAGTGTTTTCGAAGAAAATAGTTTCACAAATGTTTCATGTATAAAAACAAATTTTCTATGAAGAAATTATATTTTCCTCAAGAATTTTTTTTAAAAGATATTTCAAAATTGTTTTCCATCATTGATGACATCTGTTGGTGCTACTCATTACTTTCAAGGTAAATGATCCAAATTATCAATTCATTTTCGTTATTTGAAGATTTTATGTTTTGAGGGAATTATGTTTATAAAACTGGTATATTTTTCATGGGTTATATGATAATGAAACACACATATATTATTGGGTTATACTTTTGATGAAATAATTATGAAACCTATATATATTCGATAGGTTATTATATTATTACATGTTTAGGTCACCCATTTCATTTCAAGTGTTATGATAAGAATTTTTATGATCTTATGTTATATGTTTGTATGATTAAATTATGAGATGGTTGGGAATTATATCTCCCTCTAATGAATTGGGTAACGATATATAGCTCATGATATAGTGTTGGTATTCAAGTCAACGGGCCTGGTCCACTATGGAAGATGGGGAAACCCAATACACTAAGGTATTATGGGAAAACCCAATCCACTATGGGAATATGGGGAAACCAAATTCACAGTGGGAAGATGGGGAAACCCAATCCCATGCATGGAAAAGACTGTAACTGTGGTTGGTGGTGTGTCCCACCTAGAAGGTGTAGTCCACCTGATGTTCACTGTTAAGTTATAGAACATTGTATTTACTTATAGGGAATGATATTACATGTTTATTTGTATAACACAATTCAATTATTTACTCTTATATTATGATTTCATGGATTATTCTCTTGATTTCCTTATGATTTGCGAGTATGAAACTACAAACATTGTTTTCATGATTCATGCTTATGATCTTTGAATTGAAGGTTATGATCTACTAATGTTATTATCAAGTTATAATTCCCTTATTATCATGTTTATTCTTATATATCTCTCTTTTTTACCCTTAATTAGCATCTTATCTCACCTATTTTTATGTTTACTTCCCTAAGTTATAAAGAAATATTTTATGTGTTATATGTTAAAAAGGGGTGCAAGTATTGGAGAACCTTATGGGAGATAATGTATATCACTCTTGTACCAAAGTTTATGTTTCCATGTTTCCATAGGAACTAGACTAATATGGTCTTTGGGAATCTGTTTTTATAATATTTTCAGTATTCTACAAAAATGATGTAATTTCTACGTATGTTAATCCTGGGTTGTTATAGTTGTTATTAGAGAAATATTTTAGTCATCCTTTGGAAACTAATATTCCAAATATTTAGTGAGATCCCTTATAATTTTTCTAAGGATATGTATAGATATTTATTTAATGCTTTGTTTAATGATTAGGAACTTTATAGGAAAATATTCTGGAATTTTGGAAACGGATATAGTGATTTTTCTCCTAGAAATAAATCCATGTTTGAATACAACAAGTGTATTTGGATTTGAAATAGATGTACCAAGGAGTAAAAACTATTACATGTTGTGTTGGGAACGACTCGATCGTAACCTGGTATATGAAAATGGGCATTAATTTACACTTGGTTTGATACTCTGTGTGGATACTCTTTGGAAAATCACAAACTCTTCATGAACCATGTTGAAAGATTTTAATAGTAGTTGGATTTTAATAACCTAGTATAAGCCTATAGTGTCATATATTAATGAATGTGTCCTCATATTTTACACTTTATATGTGGTTTTTAATGATTATGTGGTTTTCTGCTATGAGATTCCATGTTTACACTATAATTTCTTATTTTAGTAAATAGTGAGAACTAGAAGGAATTTTATTAATGTTGAATGTAATGGAAATTTTGATGATGAGTAGTCAAATGGTATCATCACTGGAGTGAATTATATTGTGATCATTCCTAATCATTTTGCATAGAACAAGATTAATAATGTGTACATTAACCAACTCTTGGACTAACCAATGAAGAGGAGGAACATTTTTACTGAGATTTTGGGTAATAGATACTATGGAAGAAGGAATATTTGATTTCCTTTGTTTTAAGAATAAGAAATTATTCAACTAGGTGAATTTATTGGAGGAACAAAAAGATGTTTTGATTATTTAAAATAATGACACAAGTCGATTAAATATAAAGGAAAAATAAAGGGTTATGTTAATGAAATGGATTGGAATGTTGGCCTCCCAAAAACATCATCAATAGTTATGTGGAATTAATGGTCATTATTAAAAATATATTTCTTATGTGTAAATATAATGAAGAGAATCAGTAATGTTGTATGATTAGGGATGGTATTACAGATGATGATGAGACTATAGATGAAATGTAAAAGGAAAGATCCATTAAGTAATTGAATGAGGTATCCATCTTTTGATTTTTTGATGAAGTATAATAATCAAAGTATTTATGGGTTTTTGATTCAATAATTGTGCAATATGAATGGTGAAATATACAAGTAATGTTCATTTTATATTCTTCCCTAAATATTTACAAGACTATATTTAATGTTTTTGATGGACTGCATAGGTGTTTTAATGGCAAGGTAAAAATTTTACTAATGGAAGATAACTCTTAATATTTTCTTTATTTTATTATAATACTTTTTGGATAAGGAAATGTCAAATATGAATAAGTAAATTGTATGATACTATTTACCTTAGAACTAGTTAAGGAATTTTTGACAAGTGGTTATTCTTTCATTGATGAAGTTTACAAAAAAAATTTATTTAAGGAATATATTCAATATACATTGGAATAAGGAAACATTAATGTTTTCAATATGGAATTTTGGTAACTTGTGATTATTAACATGTCTCAAGGTATTTCAGGAAAATGGTATTCACATGTTCATTATAAAACAACCAAGATCTACTTCATGGTATATGTGTGGATCAAGGCAATGTTTTATAGGAAATTTAGTGACATTATTTCTATGGTTTTAGAATTACATCTTCCAAAAGAGTTATGAGGTTAACTATTTATGGAATGGTTTATGTTAAAATTTGGATATGATTTTATAGATTAAATTACTATATAACCATATGAGGATTTATGCATATTTCATACCTTGTACTATAATTTTATTGTGATAACATTTATGGAATGACCTGTTAGTCTATTAATTCATCTCATTATATGTTAATGCTTTAAGAATGAAAAATTTACCTTAATTTTATAGAATAATGGATGAAGTATAAGTTGATCAAGTTACAAAAATGGTACGGATTTCCAGAAATCATGAAGGCATATATTTTCATGAAAAATATGAAACTTTAGGAAAATTATCTATAAATAAATGGTTGTCATAATACCTAAATTTTTGTTCAATTTATTTCCTTTTATATCATCATAGATATATGAATTTGATTCCCTAAACATGCAATTGATTATTCATTTTTTTGTGATTGATGACCCCAATCACTCCCTATAAATTTTATACTTTTTCTGTATGTCCATATTTTAACTTTCCACCATTTTTATCCTATGCAGAATCATATTTACACGTTACTTTGGGTAATCATTATGTTTCCAACTTTCCTTTTTTTTTAAAATTTGTAGTATTCATTTTTAAGATGTGGTGTAAGGACCTGAAACCAGTTTCCCAGAGCCGGTGCCATATTTGATTACGTTGGCATACATAAAAGGAATAAAAATCTCGAAATACTGAGTTGTTTAGTATTATTGGAAACAAGTTACATATATTAGTTTATCATTAAAACATGAAGGGAAACAAAAACACTATTTTATTCCACTAGAAACATCATGTATCCTAGATTATGCTTGCAAGTCATTCATAAATTACTTCTTCATATCCTAAGAAAATGAAACATAAGAAAGGGGTGAGCTCAAACGCTCAGTAAGAGTAAGAAATAAAGCGGAAGATAATATAAACATTAGACCTGGTGAATAATTTAAAACACATGCCTTTAATAATAAATATGAACACATTATGGAAGGAAAATGAGCAGATTAAATAATGCCATAATAAAACATAATCATGTGTATTATACTAGTCGGATAACCACATGAACATTCAATTGCTAGCTTCATAATGAGGGAAGTTCATATTTCGGACATTCTGAATCATTTTTTCACGGCCTCGGCCAAGACATATAGTGATTAAGGCCTCGGCCAAAATCCATATCTCATTGAGAAAGGTCTCAGCCAATTCCACATCTATTTGTCTCATGAGACCTACCGATGCATCGAGGGGATATAAGGGGCCCCACCCATCACATAATAAGTCAAATTAATTCCTCATATGATCGGGGATAAATATAAAAAACATATACATTCATATTGAAACTATCATATGAAATGTAACTATCTTTCCCCAATCATAAAACATAAAACACTAACCATTCGAAATAATATGGTTAATGGTTTTAGGATAGATTATTCACAATAGAGTTAGTAATAAACCATTAAATCAAATATGGTAGATGAATTCATAAATTATTAAACCCAATAATACCATGGAATCAACAAGAGTGTTGAATTTGATGAAAACACTCTTATAAAATCATTAAGAAATTATGGAGATAAATACTCTTTTATTTTAAAAATAAGAGTTCTTTTGGAAAAATCATTGTATAAAACCATAAGTGAAGTAAGATAGTATTTTTTTAATAAAATTAGTGATTTTATCAAGAAAATGGTTTCCAAAAATAGATTATAGAGTCC
Organism: Viscum album; assembly: GCA_963277665.1. Taxonomy (NCBI): domain Eukaryota; kingdom Viridiplantae; phylum Streptophyta; class Magnoliopsida; order Santalales; family Viscaceae; genus Viscum; species Viscum album. The sequence goes on from OY728166.1 coordinate 1,260,414,034, forward strand.
CCTTCTAAATAGGTAAGAATTTGAGAAATTCCCTTGAATTGGGCTTGTATTTTGGAAACAATTTTGAAAGTTCCTTTTAAAACATGTAACTATCCATAAAATAAGGATGCATTACGGTTTTTAAACATATATATGACACTCACACAAGATATATGAGGAGTACATAACAATACATAAGAATTTCATTGAGGTATTTAGATAATGAAAGTATCCCGAATGAAAATCGAAGTTCGGGTGGAAAACCCTTACCTTAACTCCAAACGTGTTCCACTCTTTTACTTAAGCTCCAGGAATATGGAATTATAATTTTTAATAAATTATTTCATAACCTATTATACACATATTTAGTTACCATAATTCGGGTTAGTTCATTTACGTCTTTATTGATAAGTTATTGTATTGAACTTCTTCGTTCTGGAGTGTTCGTTTCCTTTATTTTCATATTCGGTTCACTTGTTTTTATGTAATGAAGTTCATGTAGAATGGTTATAAATCTATAGGATTGGAATTATATATTATTAATGAACATAAATAATTTATAATGGTCATTTATATCATTTTTTACATGGAATGAGGATGAATCATTAGATGACCACCAATTCGATTATTCGGCAGTATTTGGAATATTTTGAACATGTTCTGTCATATAACATAATTATATGTAAATATTCTAGTTTATTAATATTAATTAGGTTATAAAACATATATTATAGTCTGGTTCCACCATGAATATGGTTTCATGAACTTTAATGAAGAATAAATTGAAGAACAAAACTTCGTCGTTCACGAAGGTTCTAAATAGGAACCTCATGGACGTCGATTTCATTTCTAAAATAAAAGGGAGGGAGTAAGAATATTTATGATGGTTCTTACATTAACAAGATATAAATTCAGTATATATATGTTAATAGATTTATCATGATCATTTTGACAGAGGAGGAGAGGATAGGATAACAAAAGAATATAAATTGAAATGAAACCAAATGAAAAAGAAGGGTGTTTTACCTCTTGAAATAACCTCCTTGAGAAACTCCTTAAGGGAAGGGTTTTTGGACTTTTGGGAAGACAAGAAGCTTCTTTGAAGTGGAGAGAGCATATGGAAGGGTAATTGGGCTGATCTTTGGGAAGATTCAAGTCTTAGAGTAGTTAAGAGAAGAGGGAGTGGTGAGGGGTTTTTATAGTGGAGGAGAGGGGTATATTTTGAATATTTAATTCATTATTTTATTATTTCTCTCAAGACAACCAATAGTATTGTTTCATGTGAACCCTAATAGTAATAAGATCATGTGAGTTCTAACCAAGTGTCCTTTCATCACTTGTGATGTCATGAATAGTGTATTTAACTGATAAATTGAATATACGGTATTTAACCATATTTCACTATTCATAAAAAAATCAAGAATTTCAGAAAAATCCCAAAAATTCACCCCTACCATTTTTCGATGTGTAGAATTAAAAAGTGAAGTATATTTTTGAAAAATAATTTTCTATATATTATTAATTTAACTTTTAAATAAAATCATACTTAATTCAAAAATTAAGAGTTCTAATTCCACAACTACTTCTTTTTCACAATGAAAAATTAACCAAGATGTTATTATCTTCTAGCCATAAAAATATGAAATAATAATAAAATTTACTATCCTTTAGGGTCATATTACTATTCATATTACTATTCATAAGGGTAGTTTACTATTTACTAGAAAATCATGTTTGTTATATCAGACTCCAAATGACTTTCTGAACACAACTCTAGATGACCATTTTTCGAAATTCAAAACATAAAAGTGGAAAAGTTGTGTTTTAATGGCTATATTATAAAATTTCATTATATATTTATTTTCAAAACCTTGGGGTGTTGCATTCTCCCCTCCTTACAAAAATTTCAACCTCGAAATTCACAGAATATTACCTAAAAATATTCAGGTATGTCTTTAACATAAGCTCCTTAGGCTCCCATGTTGCTTCCTCCATATTATGGTTCCTCCAAAGAACCTTCACCAGATGAGTCAACCAATTTCTCTATACTTGTTCTCTAGTATCAATAATCTTGATAGGCTCCTCATAGTAAGATAGATCGGGCTCAAGTTCCTCTTCATCATAAATGAGTACATGTGTTGGGTCTGGCAAGTACTTTCTTTACATTGACACATGGAACACATTGAGAACCTTGGAGAGACTTTGAGGCATTCCCAAACGGTAAGCTACGGCTCCAATTAGGCCCATAATTTCAAAAGATCTGATGTACCTGGGACTTAACTTTCCCTTATTTCTGAATCGTATAATACCCATCCATGGAGATACATTTAAGAAAATGTGATCACCTTCTTGAAACTCCAAATACTTCCTTCGGTTATCTACATAGCTATTTTTCCTACATTGAGCTAATTTAATATGGTTCTGGATAATCTTTACCTTTTTCATTGTTTCTTCAAATAGTTCTGGGCCCACGAGCTTTCTTCACCAACATCATCCCAGAAAGTTGGTGTACGACATCGCCTCCCATATAATGCTTCTTAGGGTGCCATATGTATTCTTGAATGGAAGCTATTGTTGTAGGAAAATTATACGAGAGGTAAATACTGATCCAACATGCCTTGAAAATCAAGTGAAAAAGACCTCAACATGTCTTCCAATGTTTGAATTGTCCGTTCCGATTGTCCATCAGTTTGTGGGTGGTAGGCAGTGCTCAAACGAAGATCAGTATCTAGGTCCTTCTGAAGACTTTTCCAGAATCATGATGTAAAACGTGGATCACGATCAGAAACGATCCATAGGGGTACTCCATGAAGCCTTACAACTTCATTAATATATAGTCTTGCTAGATGTTCAAGTGGTATATCTTCTCTTATTGCAAGAAAATGTGTTGACTTGGTAAGATGATCAACAATAACCCATATTGAATTGTTCCTTCTAGGAGTATTTGGTAGTCCCATGAAAAAGTCCATCGTGATATTATCCCATTTCCACTCAGGTATGGGAAGAGGTTGTAATAATCCTCCAGGCAATTGCCTTCCAGCTTTCACTTGTTGACAAACCATACATCTTTACAATATTAGAGCATTGAATAATCTTCTCTTAAATTCTTCAAAACATTCTTCACCATATTTTGTCCAAACAAATTTAACCCCTTTATGTGTGAGCTTAGTTAGAAGGTTAACCAGTCGGGAAAAATTCTGTACGAAATGCCGATAATAACCTGCTAAGCCAATAAAACTACGTACCTCAGTTATGTTTGATGGCGGGGGCCAATATTAGATTTACTTTGTCTTTATAGGATCAACTAGGATTCCATCCTTAGAGACAATATGGCTCAGAAAAGAAATATCTTGAAGCCAGAATTCACACTTTCTAAACTTCCCATATAATTCATGTCTTCTAAGAGTCTTTAGTATAATGCGCAAGTGATTTTCATGATCTTCGTAGATTTTGGAGTATACCAAGATATCATCAATAAATACCACTACAAAATCTTCGAGATATTCCTTGAAAACTCTGTTCGTTAGATCCATGAAGATAGAGGGTGCATTAGTCAATCCAAAAGGCATTACTGTAAACTCGTAATTCCCGTACCTGGTTCGAAATTCTGTTTTCAGAATGTCTTCCTTCTTCACAATCAACTGATGATACCCAGATTGAACGTCAATCTTCGAAAAGTGTTGAGCTCTATACAGTTGTTCAAATAAATCATCAATGCAAGGTAGGGGATACTTGTTCTTTATGGTTATATCATTCATCTCCCTGTAGTCGATACATAACCTCGTAGATCCATCTTTCTTCTTAACAAAAAGGATAGGGGCTCCCCATGGAGAAACACTAGGGTGGATAAATCCATTATTACTCAATTCCTCTATTCGTTTATTTAGTTCCACTAATTCCACAGTTTCTATTTTATAAGGGGTTTTTGATATGGTCCTTGAACCAAGAATTAAATCAATGGAAAACTCAATTTCTCGTTCTGGAGGATGTCCAGGTAAATCTTCTGGAAACACATCAACATATTATCTCACAATAGGTACAACCTCTATTTGACCATTCCTTTCCTCACCCACGGTTACTTCTTTATCATCATCCCCAATAATTGAATTTATTTGAGCTACTAGGGGTGGATCTAGATGATAATTAGGTGGTGACTATTCTTCTCTAAAGATAAGGTGTTCATTATTATCGTCATCAAAAATCGTAACCTCCTTCTTATTACAATAAATTTTAGCATCATGATCCTAAAGACAATCCATACCAAGTATTATATTAAACTCAATCATGTGTATGATGATGAGATCAGCAGATGGAGGTCATTTATATACCTTAATGGGAACTGATTGACATAACATTGTTGCAATGACACTTCCCTTAAGAGTTTTGACTGACAACTCCCTTATTAAATCAAATTATAAATATCTAATTTCTTTAGCAAACTAGGAAGATATGAAACAATGCGATGATCCAGAATCAAATAAAGCATTGGATAAACTTGAGGAAACAATTAAAGTACCTGCCACCACGTCATTAAGAACTTCAACCTCTGCAGTTCTGATTGAATAAGCGTGTCCCTGATCCCTTGGCCCTTTCTGTTTCATATTTCCTTGAAGTGTTTGACATCATTTGCATAGTGTCCCATCTCCCGACAACTATATCATTGAACATCATTGGCTTCCGTATTCCACTTGCAATCACCAGCACGATGGCCTTTCTGACCACATATGCAGCACACTTCTTTTCCTTTTAAGCATCCACCAGGGTGTTTCCGTCCACAATTGTCACATGGTGGACATTCAACTCTTCCCTTCTTCCCCGTTTCCTTATTTCCTTTCCCAGGGATTTCAGCAGCCCTATTCTTTTCTTTCGTTCCCATAAAGTCATAAGACGTAGATAATTCTTTTTCTTCCTTGATGGCACATAAAACTATATCCTCATATGATTAAAAACTTTGGGAGACCAGTGACCGTCAGAGTAATGGATTTAGGCCATCAATGTATCGATCAATTTTGCTCCTTGGATTTTCTATGTAGTCTACAACAAATCTTGCTAATATTGTGAAGTTATCTTCATACCTTGCAACATTCTGATCTTCCTTCTGCCTCAGATTCAGTAATTGTCTCTCCATATCTACTCGCTACTCATGAGGAAAATATTTTTCTAAGAAGATTTCCTTAAAATCCCTCCATTCCATATCTTCTATCTCTTCATCCTCCTTTGTGTTTTGGATTAATGACCACCACTGATCCACATCTCCTGATAGACAATATACTTCCATGACAACCTCCTATCTTTCATTACATCCCAAAGTGAGAAATATCTTCTAAAGGGAACATATCCACATCTCTACTACAAATGGGTTTGTAGTCCCGTTGAATGATGGAGGTGTATATTGCATAAAGCGATCTAGCATGGATCCTCCACATGGTGGATCCAGATGCTCCATACGGGTAAGGTTATTATTCATAACCTATGTAAGTTGTCCCAGTATAGTTATGAGTTTCTCAGAACCAGTCACAGCACCAGAGCCAACATCATTGTCTTGCATCGGAGGAAAATCCCTACAGGGGACACGTGCATTCATGCGATTTTCATTCCATCCACTAGGCACCATATCTAGAAAATGGAATACACTATATTAGGTTATGAATAATAATGTATAATCTTAACATAAAAATACTCAGAAAAATTGAGATCATATGCATGGCTAATCCCAGATTCACAAAAATGATTTCTTTGAGGAATATTTACATTAAACTCCTTCATAATGGCTTGTAAAGAAATTGTGAATTATCCTAATAATATCCCCTGGGAGTGTCGTAACCAAGAGTTCATCATGTCCCATTTTCATGCTCTAGTTCCCATTCGAGTCTAGCTCAAAGTGGTGTTTTTAGGTTTTACCCCTAGATACATCTGTGCCAGATCCGCCCCTACATGCTCATAGCCAGACAGGGATGTATTTCTTGAAATATCCACATAATATATTCCTTACCAAAATACCAGGACGTTATTGTATATATATCCTCAATGACTACCATAGGGACTTTTCCCTAATTTTACATTTTCTAAATCTAGTTTCCAACTATTCTACTAAACTTCCTCTGATAAAAACTGTAAGGACCCGGCCCCAGTTTCCCAGAGCCGGTGCCTTATTTGATTACGTTGTTATACATACAAGGAATACAAATCTCAAAAGGCTGAGTAGTTTAGTATTATTGGAAACAAGTTACATACATAAGGTTATCATTACACCATTAAGGGAAACAAAAACACTATTATATTCCACTAGAAACATCACGTCTCCTAGATTATGCTTTCAATTAATTCATAAATTACTTCTTCATATCCTGAGAAAATGAAACATAATAAAGGGGTGAGATCAAACGCTCAATAAGAGTAAGCAATACAATGGAAGATAATATAAACATTAGACATGGTGAATAATTGAAAATACAACCCTTTAATAATAAATATGAACACATTATGGCAGGAAAATGAGCTGAGTAAATAATTCCATAATAAAACATAATCATGGGTATTCTACTTGTCGAATAACAACATGAAATTTCAATTACTAGCTTCATAATGAGGGAAGTGCATATTCCGGACATTCTGAATCATTTTTCCATGGCCTTAGACAAGACATCTAGTTATTATGGCCTCATCCAAAATCCATATCACATTGGGAAAGGGCTCGTCCAATTCCATGTCTATTTGTCTCATGAGACCTACCGATGCATCGAGGGGCTATATCGGGCCCCACCCATCTCCTAATAATTCTAATGCATTCCTTATATGAGTGGGGATAAACATAAACAACATATAAATTCATATTGAAACTATCATATGAAATGTAACTATCTTTCCCCAATCATAAAACATAAAACACTAACCATTCGGAATAATATGGTGAATGGTATTAGGATAGATTATCCGCAATAGAGTAAGTCATAAACAATTAAATCAAATATGGTAGATGACTTCATAAATTAATAATCCCAATAATACCATGGAATCAACAAGTGTGTTGAATTATATGAAAACACTCTAATAAAATCATTAAGCAATTCTGGAGATAAATACTCTTTTATTTTTAAAATAAGAGTTCTTTTGGAAAATAATTATATAAAACCAGAAGTGAAGTAAGATAGTATTTTCATAATAAAATGAATTATTTTATTAATAAAATGGTTTCAAAAAACAGATTATAGAGTGCCCTTGTAAATAGGTAAGAATTTGAGAAATTCCCGTGAATTGGGCTTGTATTTTTGAAACAATTTTGAAACTTTCATTTAAAATGTGTAACTATCCATAAAATAAGGAAGTATTATGGTTTTTAAACATGTATATGATACTCACACATGATATATGAGGAGTAAATAACAATAAATAATAATTTCATTGAGGTATTTATTCAATGAAAGTATCCTGAATGAAAATCGATGTTCGGGTGGAAAACCCTTACCTTAACTCCAAACGTGTTCCACTATTGTACTTAAGATATTGGAATATGACATTATACTTGTTAATAACTTATTTAAAAACATTTTAGACATGTATATAGTTACCATAATTCGGTTTATTTCATTTATGTCTTTATTGATAACTTATTGTATTGAATTTCGTCGTTCTGAAGTGTTCGTTTCCTTTATTTTCATATTCGGTTCACTTGTTTTTATGTAATGAAGTTCGTGTTCAATGGTTATAAATCTCCAGAATTGGAATTATATATTATAAATGAACATAAATAATTTATAATTGTCATTTATATCATTTTTTACATGGAATGAGGATAAATCATTAGATGGCCACCAATTCGATTAGTCGGTGGTATTTGGAATATTATGAACTAGTTTTGTCATATAACTTAATTATATGTACATATTCTGGTTCCTGAATATTAATTAGGTTATAAAACATATATTATAGTCTGGATCAACCATGAATATGGTTTCATGACTAGTAATGAAGACTAAATTGAAGAACAAAACTTTATCGTCCATGAAGGTTATAAATCAGAACATCATGGACGTCGATTTCGTTTATAAAATAAAATGGACGGAGTAAGAATATTTATGATGGTTCTTCCATTCACATGATATAAATAAAGTATATAGATGTTATTGAAGTTATAATGATCATTCGGACAGAGGAGGAGAGGAGAGGATAGCAAAAAAAGATAAATTGAAATGAAACCAAATGAAAAAGAAGGGTGTTTTACCTCTTGAAATAACCTCCTTGAGAAACTCTTTAAGGGAGGGGGTTTTGGTCTTTTGGGAAGACCAGAAGATTTTTGAATGTGGAGAGAGCCTATGGAAGGGTAATTGGGCAGAACATTGAGAAGCTTCAAGACTTAGAGTAGTGAAGAGAAGAGGGAGTGGTGAGGGGTTTTTATAGTAGAAGAGAGGGGTATATTTTGAATATTTAATTCATTATTTTATTATTTCTCTCAAGACAACCAATAGTATTGTTTCATATGACCCCTAATAGTAATAAGTGAATGTGAGTTCGAACCAAGTGGCCTTTCATCACTTTTGATGTCATGAATAGTGTATTTAACAGATAAATTGAATATACGGTATTTTACCGTATTTCACTATTCATCAAAAATTCAAGAATTTCAGAAAAATCCCAAAAATTCACCCCTACCATTTTTTGACGTGTAGAATTCAAAAGTGAAGTCAATTTTTTAAAAATAATTTTTGAAATAATTTTAATTTAACTTTTATATAAAATTATACTTATTTCATAAATTAACAGTTCTAATTCTACAACAACTTCTTTATCACAATGAAAAATTAACCAAGATGTTATTATCCTCTAGCCTTAAGAAAATAAAATAAAAATAAAATTTACTATTCGTTAGGGTCATTTTACTATTCATATTACTATTCATAAGGGTATGTTACTATTTACACAAAAATGATGTTTTTTCTATCAGACTCCAAAAGCTACTTAACACAACTCTAGATGACCATTTTTTCAAAATTCAATACATAGAAGAGGCAAAGTTGTGTTTTAATGGCTATATTATAAAATTTCATTCTATATTTATTTTCAAAACCTTGGGGTGTTACATGTGGGTCTTGAAGAATAGAAATTTTAACTATTAAAACATGATAACCTTGTTGAATTTCATGGTAGAAATTCATTTTAATGGGGGTAGAATGTTACACCCCATGATTTTGTGAAATATTTATTCAAATTAAATTAATATTTTTAATATTTTTCGTTTCATGCAACACTAAATATAGTTTTCTTATATTAAGAAATGAAATTTTTATCATGTTCACTACACCCAAGACTAATATTATCTTGATGAACATGAAACACGTTGTTTTCCTTTTATTAGATACAATACTTAGTACCGTCGATATCTTGTGTTACACCAAAATGTATGTTTTTACCAAACTAAAATATATAATTAATATTTTTATTAAAATATTATTATAGCTAAAACCTAACAACATGAATGGAGGTTACAAATAAGATTAACTGAAGGGTGAAAATATTATTTACACATATATATAAAATAAATCCTTTGGTTTTTAATCAGTAGACGTGAATGAAATAACTGTTTGAAAATAAATAAATTACTTTTGTAATAATACATTTTGTTTCTATGTACTAACATTGTTTTATCCCAATAAGGTAAAAAATCACTTTTTATTAATTTTTTCTTTAAAAAATATAGATAATTTATTCAATCAATATTTTTTATACTCGTCCAATAAATTTGATAAGTATAAGATAAGAATAAATCTAATTTTATGAATAAAAATATGTTTTCTTCTAAAAGGTAATATTACCACCATTTATTTTTGAACCTATTCTAAATATTATTTTTGAAAGGTTTATAATTTCTATTTGAAAAATAATAAATTAATTTTTGAATGTGGAATATAAAAATTATTATAGGGTGAATTTTTTTTATTTTTTGTGAAGTTTTATTTTTTGATGAATAATGAAAACTACTGAATTTTAATTCAAAACTCCTTTTTTATATAATCTATTTACATGGATTAATTATTTTTATAATTTTTTTTAAAGTATAATTATATAATATTTACATAAATTAATCCAATTTTGGTCATTTTAATCAATTTTACATTGAAATTAGATATAGAAAATGTCAAACCTTGGACCATTTTTACTTTAAAAACCTTCTTAGACATCACATAAACGATATTAAATTTTAATTAATTTCTTATATTTATGTGTTTTGAATTTGAAAAAATGGATTCCATATTTGAAATTAGAATAATTTATAATTTCAAATTATTTTAACTTAATTTTAAAAAAAAAATTATTAGTAAAAGTAAGTAAAATTAATTACAACGATTAAGAGGAATATTAGCTTGAAAAGGGACTAAAACATTATCATAAGGCCCCCAATGACCAATATACTTTTCTAAAAGATATTTTTTAGATATATTATGTCTATATACTCCATTTTCTCAAATATTTACCATTATTCAATCCAATTTTCTATGAAAATCATTGGTTGAAATACCCATTCAAAAATTTACAAATGTCACTCCTCCTCCACAATAAAAATAAAATCACCCATAACACATATAACACCTATAAATACATTTGAATCATCAAAAATCTACTCAAATAATCTGCCAAAATTTGTAAATTACTCTTTCAATCCTAAATTTTTTAATAAATCCAAACAAGGAATCCTTTTTTTTACAATTAAAAAAGAGTTACCCAATGAAGAGGTAGCATACTTCCTCGAGCTCCATTCATTTATTTTCTTTATCCACCACATAAATTATTTTTATTACATTATTATATTATAAAATAAGGATACTAAATATACTTATATGTTTTTATTATAAGTTTCATACCATCACTTAAACACACATCTATATAATGGGTAAAAAACTTACCATTTTTGTGTACGACGAACTGCCACCACACAAAATGATGTTTTTATTTTTTCATTTACCACCGATCATGGGTGGTAATAATGATGGACACAATATTGTTAAATTATATATTTGATATTAATGATTTATTTTTTCTGAATTATTTTATAAAACATACCTTCATTATTTTTATTCTGTGTAAATATAATAAATTTGTTTGTGGAACTGTGGAATACCACCTCCTCAAAGAGATGTTATTTGTTCACACATTACATGGAATGAATTAATTATGAGTTTATTGAAATTATATGATATATATGAAATAATAATTTTGCTATGATGATATTATATTTAACACCAAAATCATACTCTTCTGGACTCTGTTCTTGAAAAATACTGTGTAAAGTTTTTAAAAGTAACATAACAATTACACAAGACTTTATAAAAATGAGACCCTTTTACTGGTCTATGTTTTGGAGAAATTAGAGTACATTTCCAATTTTATCAGAGTTTAAAGAAAAACATTTTCCACTACACTTACATTGCACGAACTCTAAAAGCGGTGACATTTGTATATAAACTTCTAAGATACCTGTGAAACATTATTTTTAAACAAAGTGTGAGTATTCAATTTCCCTATAAAGATATATTAAAACCTTTAATAAATTCCATTAAAAATATTTCTTTGATAATACATTCCAAAAAAAATCAATTAGAAATATATTTGTAAAAAAAACCTTCAGAAAATACTATAACGCTTAGAAAATTAATTATAATTCAAAAATGCTTTTAAAACTAATCGAGTGATTCAGTTGAATATATTAAGAAATCTATTAAAAATAAAACAACTGAGGACACTTGAAACATTTAAGGCTATCTTGCACATACCATCTTGAGGGATAGATTCACGATTCAATTCCCTATAGTATTTACTAAGTTCGAGTATCGGTTTTTATAAAACATTTTTGTCTTATATTTCAATATATATATATATATAACTAGTTTTTTAGTTTTGAAAATATATTTAAAATCGTGTTTGGAACAAATAAATACTATTCTATATTGAAAATTTTATATTTGACATTGTATGATCAGATCTCATGATACCTGACATTGCATAGTCACAAGGTTGTTCAATCAACATCCACCCACTTGAAATTTCAAATACATATTTCTTAAATTTATTGAATGCATGAATTTATAAACTAATAATAATAGAGAACATATAATTATATCTTCTTAATACTAATTTATAACAATAGATAATTATGTGTTGCACACAAAAATTATCAAATCAGCATTTCTTTACTCAATACAAATATCATTTTATATGCACTTATGTTTTATGGAAAATGACTTTTTGTACTTATATATATATTGTATAAATGTTATGATAACAAAATCATTTATGTATAGATATAATCTTGTCTTCTATTTGTCAAGAACATGATAAAATTATTACATTCTGAATTTATAAATTCATATGTTAATTGATACATGATTAATATTTATTTAAAAACAATTATATACTTAAACATCCTATAAGTGTGTGTATGTATATATATATATATATTATAGTTCGCTGATAAATAAAAAATTAAATACATGTTGATTTTGAATTAAATGAATAGGTAATTTTCTTCCACATTCATATTTTATTGATAACATAAACTCAATTAGAATAAAATTATAGACCAAACCTTTTGATAAATTTGTGTAACACTTAATAATATATATGTGTATAACATAGTAATAATATTTGAAGATATGTATTACCCCTGAAAATAAAATTGCTAATAAAAAATTAAGATCTCTATTTCTAAAGAAGTTATAGTTTTATAGAAAAAAATAATTATAAGAATCATTCCGTTTCTAGAACCCATTTAAAAATAAGAAGGTAAATTTTTAAATAATTAGTCTATTGATATCTTAATATAAATTTTTAAAATAGATAATGTTGAATAAAAATATCCCTTACACTAAACCATATTTTTAAACATAAATTTGATAAAATAAATATAATCATGAAAGATTTAATTGGGATAATTCCCTACAAAAATAAAATGGAATTTAAAGTGTAAATAAAGAATCTGATAATAAATAATCCCTTAAGGTTTTTATTTGCGGAGCATATATTCTCCCTTGATAGAAATAAATTTAGGTGGAGGAGATATTTATTTTCACAAAACATCACCCCACTCTCAATTTAAACCCACCGCAAGGTAATATTTAAATTCAACTTGCTAAAAACTTTTAATGTTGGGTTCTGTTGTAAAGCATGTTTGGTCATTTTATATGACTATATAGATATATGTTATAATATAGAATCACCAAATAATACAATGGTGAGAAATGTAATCATTTAAAAATATATATTCAGTTGTTAGTCTATAATCATATTTTTATCAGAAATTTATTGTCTGTAATTTTTAAGTCTAAAAAGATAGTATGGAATTAAATGAGATCGAACCAAATTCATTGAAAAATGAGACCACAATCATTTTAAATTAGTTTAAAGAATCAAACAGTGTTTAAAATCATCCTTAGATTGAATAAACAAATCTACTATAATGGATAGCAGAAAAACTTCTATGAAGAAACCATGTAGAAAAATAGGTAGTAGTAATCTGTCGACATCTGAAGAAGAAAAATCAACGGATAACAATGGAACATAGAGATAATACACTAAAAATAAATTTAATAATTAAATATTGATTCCAAATACATGAATAAACAATACATATTTTCAAATCTTGATGACGCGAATAGGATCTCCCAAAACCGAACATCTATTTCCCCAAATCTCATAAATGCGAACCAAATCTAGTAGAACATAACTCACTTGGATTTAACATGCATTTAGATCCAAAAAATACTTCTCTTAAATCAAACGGTGGTCAAGACCACTCACTATAGCGATCATCCTTAACCCTGTATTTGAAAATGAAGCAGCTCAACATCTATCCGGACTCACGCTCGCCTCGAACCTACTTCGACCTCAACTCGAAACGTCAACCGGCTTCGACCTATGCTTGCCCTGGTCTTGTCCAGAAGGCCTCGTCTCCCAATCACGCTCTCCCACTGATCTCATACCACATCACATGTAACCCTACCCCTAAATCCAATTTCCTTATTTTTTTATTTGTATTTCATTTCTTTATTTTGGTTTTATTTTGAACATAAACATATAAATTTATTTATATGCATTACTATATTTGAAAACAATTTAAAATTCGATGTTGAATTACAACACTAATTTTAAGATATTAAATTAACATTTTTACTTATATATATATATATAAAAAACAAGTCTTAATAATATTGAATGTCACATATTAAATATATATATATATATATATATAACTAATCGCAATTCTTTATATAGTATTTATTAATAAATTTCAATATTAATTCAAATATTATTCTTAATATTATGGTACCCTAATTATAAATTTTTTGATTTATAGTTTCATATTTAAAATTAATATATATATGTATATATTATTTAAGAAAATTTATTAAATAAATTTTTTTTATTGTATATAAATTAAAAGTTAAATAATAATATTCTAATCAACATTGTCTATTTATTTTACTTATATATTAAGAGTTTTCATACGTTGTTTTTAAATATTACAAGTTCTGAAAGATAGTTTTTATAATGGTAGAATAAAACGTTATAAATATCAATGTTTAAGGGCCATTCAAACACACATAAAAAACAATACCACAACGCTCACACCACTACATTCGGAAATGGTTTTATATTTTACTCTTATTATTAGTTTTATTTTTATTGTTCTCAATATAACTTTTGTGATTCTATCCAATCCAAAAGTTTTGAACTATCCGATGGGCATCATTGTGTTTCTCGAAGGAATTCCAATTGTTTTATTATCGATAGTAGTGGGTTTAATGGGTTAGTTTTTGTGTGTCAAGAAATTATTATGGTCTATGTATAAATAAAGTGATTACTACGTATATCTCTGAATTTAGAATTTTATGTATTTTATTGAATTTTGGAACATTGAAAAAACATAAATATTAATATTAAACTCGGTGTGCTATATTCTCCCCCACATGATTAAATTGCACCCTCACAATTCCTTGACACTTATCCCTTCTAATTTCCATCAATTCTGAGTCTTTCATGATGTCCCCAAGGACTGTACAGTTGTCTTCTGTGGTTACCATATCTTCCAATGAGAATAAAGATAAATGTGAATTCAAAAACCTCCACCTCCTTTTCCAAAACAGAACTTGTTCATGAGGGGTTATATGGATGTAGGCACTGGAAGATAGTCCTCAATGAATTATAATAAAAATAGTATCTAAAAATTTTGTCTTGAATTTGATTCCTATAAGAAAGTCTTATTGCATCATCATCGAAAGTTTCAAAGTCTTCATAAATTATTCTTGTGAAGAGAAAGCATAATAGTTGACACATATAAGTTACGCGAAGATTTATTTCTTCTACTACTCTATGAAAGGATGATATTGATTTTGGATACTGAAATAGGGTAAAGCACCAAAAAATTCCTTTGTAATATGCCCCTTAGCATCTATAGAGGCGATGTCGAATCTGTCTGATGTCTTTGACGAAAAAACATGACCACAATGAAAAAGAAGAATATCAGGCATGAACGATACATTGTAATGTTATTTATTGGAAATATTCATGGATTCATAGGGATGAGATCCTTCTTTGGAAGATTTTTCCAAGATCATAGCAATTAATTCATCTTGTAAGGCCTAAAAGACTTTTTTGAGTTATCCTTCCTTCCATAATAAAATTGAAAAAAAGATTTTTTAACTAAGAAAGGATACTCAATCTATCGAAGGGTCCTAACATTCCAGAGTTATCTATAATGTGCCTCTAATAAAAATTATAACACCCCATGCCCACTCTTTCGGACTCATGATTGAAAAATGTTGTGTAATTTTTTTAAAAGAAACATAACAATTATTCAAAACTTTATACAAATGAGAAACTTTTACAGGTCTAGGTTCTAGAGAAATTAGAGAACATTTTCCATTTTATCAGAGTTGAAAGAAAACAACTATCCACTACACTTTCTTTGCACTAACTCTGAAAGTGGAACCATATTTAAATAAACTTTTAAGATACCTATAAAAACTTATTTTTAAGAAATGGGTGAGATTTCAATTTCCCAGTAATGAGTTTTGAAACCCTTTCATAAATTCTATTAAAAATAACTCTTTGAGAATACTTTAGAAAAATATTCAATTAGAAATAAATTTGTAAATAAACCTTTACAAAATAATATAATTCTTGGAAAAATAATTATAATGCAAAAATTCTTTTAAAACTAATCAAGTGATTCAGTTGAAAATATTATGCAAGATCCTAAAAATAGAAAAACTGAGTCCACTCGAAATGTTGAAGGTTATCTTGGGCCTACCCACTTGAGGGATGAATTCACTATCCAATTCCCAATCGTACATACAAAGTTCGAGTACCAACTTTTAAAAAACATTTTTGTCTTAGCTTTACATATATATATATATATATATATATCACTGCTGTTTCAGTTTTAAAAATATATTTACAATCTTTTTTAGGACAAATAAATACTATTCTTTACTGATAATTATTTATTACACTTTGTATGATCAGATCTCATGATATATGAGTTTTCATAATCTCCTCGAGGTTCAATCAACATCCACACACTTGAAATTTCAAAGACATATTTCTTAAATTTCGTTTTTGTATGAAGGTATAAAATAATAATAATAGTGAAAATATAATTTTTTCTTTTTTAAATAAATCAATAACAATATATAATTATGTGTCGTGCACAAAAATTATCAAATCATCATTTATTTACTAAATACTATTATCCTTTTATATGCACTTAAGATTTATAGAGCATGAATTTAAGTATATATATATATAATGTATAAATTTCATGATAAATAATCATTGATGTATGGTTATAATCTAGTCTTTTATATGTCATCCATGTGATAAAATTATGGCATTCCTAATTTATAAATTCATATATGAATTGATACATGATTTATAATTTATTCAAAAACAATTATATACTTCCACATTATGTAAGTGTGTATATATAAATAATATTATATTTCCATGATAAATTCAAATATAAATACATGTTGATTTTGAATTAAATGAATAGGTAATTTTCTTCCTTATCAAATTTTCTTGCGAACAAAAACCCAATTAGAATAAAATTTAAGATCTAACCTTTTGATAAACATGAGTTAAACATAACAATATATATTTATAACATTGTAATACCATTTGAAGAGATGGATTACTCATGAAAATAAAATTACAAATTTAAAAATAAAATAAATGAATGACTTTATTTATAAAGAATTTATAGATTTAAAGAAACAAGTAAATTAATGTATAATTCCCTTCATATAACCCATTCAAAATAAGAATCAGTATTTTAAAATAAATAGTATAACTATCTCTTAATATAAATTTGGAAAATAGATAAAATTAAATAAAACTATCCCTTACACCAAACCAGATTTTTAAACATAAATTTGATATAATAAATTTAAACATGAAGGATTTAACTATAGAAATTTCATACAAAAATAAAATGGAATTGAACATGTAAATAAATAATCTGAGAATAAATAATCCCTTATAGTTTTTATTGGCAGAGTATATCTTCTTCCTTGATAAAAATAAATTGAAGTAGAGGGGATATTAATTTTCACAAAACATCAGCCAAATCTCAATTTATACACACAGCAAGAAAATATTTTAGTTCAAATGGATAACAAATTTTAATGTGGGGTTATGTTGTAAATCAAGTTGGGTAATTTGATAGGAATTGATAGATGTATTTTATAATATAGAATCACCAATGAATAAAAAAGTGATAAATGTAATCGTTTAAAAATATATATCCAATTGTCAGTCTATAATCTAAATCTTGTACGTAATTTATTGGCTACATTTTTTTTTCTAAAATGATAGTATGAAATTAAATGATATCACACCAAATTCGTTGAAAAATGAGACCAGAATCATTTTCAATTTTTTTAAAGAATCAAACAGTGAAAAAAATCAACCTTAGATAGAATAAATAAATCAACCGGAATGGACAGTAGATAAACATCAATTAAGAAACCCCATATAAAAACAGGTGGTAGTAATCATTCGACATATGAAGAAGAAAATTCAATGGATTACGATGAAATAGTGAGATAATACACCAAAAACGAATTTAAAAATAAAATTTCGATACTAAAAACTTGAATAATCAACACATATCTGAAAATATTGATGACGTGAAGAGGATATCCAAAAACTAAACATATATTTTCCTAAATCACATCCACGTGACTCAAATCTAGAAGCGCATACCTCACATGGCTTTGACTTTTATTTTGATCCAAAACATATTTCTTGTAAATTGAACCGTGGTCAAAACCACTCACTAGAGCGATCATCCTCAACCATGTATCTGAAAATAAACTAGCTCGACATCGATCCGGACTCGTGCTCTCCTTGAACCTACTTCAGCCTCAACTCGAAATGTCAACCAGCTTCAACTTGTGCTTGCCCTGGTCTTATCTTAAAGGCCTTGGCTCCAAATCATGCTTTTTCTCTAATCTCGCATCACAGCCACATGAAACTCTACCCCTAAATCTGATTTATCCCCGTTTTTTATTTATTTTTATTTTATTTCATTATTTTGGTTTTATTTTAAACTCAAACATATGTAGTTCTTTATATGCATAAATATATTTTAAAAAAATGTAAAATTAGATGTGGAATTACAACACTAATATTAATATCTCAAATTAACATGTTTTCTTATTGATATATATATATATATACACACACACACAAAACAAATCTTAATAATATTAAATGTCACATAATATATATATATATATATATAAGTAGTCTTAATTCCATATATTGTATTTTTACATAAATTTCAATATTAATGAAAATGTTATTCTTAATAATATGTTTTTGTAATTATAATTTTATTAAATTATAATTTCATATATAAAATTAATATATATATATATATATATATTATTTAGGGAAATTTATTAAATACACAAAGTTTGTTGATTTTGTATCACTTAAAAGTTAAATTATAATATTCAAATCAACATTGTATATTTATTTGACATATATATTAAGAGTTTTCATATGTTGTTTTTAGATATTACAAGTTCTAATGGATATTTTTTATAAAAGTCAGAAAAAATGCTTTAAATATCAATGTATAAGGTGTTGAGCAATGTATTGTTTTCAAACAATTCAAAATAATGTTTTTTAAAGGGGGAGATTATTTTAAATAATACTCTGTCTCTTTATGACGATTTTGATGCTCACAAATACCGTTAATTATTTACTAATTATTTCGTTGAGTATTTTGCAGGAATTTATTTTATTTATTTATTTCATACAACGAGATTTCATACTTCATTTATTCCGAGATCAATTTTAGCGTGTTCTGGAATCACTGTAGCGCAAGATCAATTTTAGCGTGTTCTGGAATCACTGTAGCGCGAGATCAATTTTAGCGCGTACTGGAATCACTGTTCATACCCTACGTTGATGAACGTAACGTATGGATGAAAAGTTTACCTTTTATGTTATTTTGAAACGTATGGTTAATGAACCTTACGTTGTTGAAAAGTATTGAAGAAGAACATTACGTTTGGAAGGAACCTTACGTTTTCGTTGTTGGACAAGTATGGAAGAGAAACCGTACGTTAGTTTTCAGTGTTGAGTTTGTTTCTCAAATGTATGGATCATCAACCTTACTTTTATAATCAACCGTACGTTCTTTGGAGAGTTGAAGCAAGACAAAGTATGGATGATCAACCCTACGTTTGAATGCTGAAGAGAAAGTATGTATGTTCAACCTTACGTTTGTGAACCTTACGTTTGTGAACCTTACGTTTGTGAACCTTACGTTTGTGAACCCTACGTTTGGAGCCACGTCATCAACCCTACGTTTGGCGTCGGGATATTTTTGACAGACGATGTTTCCTTTTGCATTGGTCAAACAAGCGGATTATTAGGCGGATTTCGAGCCGATTCTTAAGTACGACTTTGACTGAATCAAAGACGATTTACAACGGATTAATGATTGATTTAAACGGAGCTTTTTGTGCCGATTCTTCAGGGGAGTTACAACGGCTCTGTTATTTCATTTAATATCGCGAATCTAAAGGAGATTTTTATGGATCTATTTATGCGGAAGAATTTCTCAGATTTGAATATATATGTTCTATATTGGAAACTTCGGATTATATACATATATACACAGAAAAGTGTGTGAAAGATATAGATTGATCTTTTAACGAGCAAGAAACAGAGACTGTGAAAAGGCGTTCTTTTTTTGTGATCGAGAAGAAGTGTAAAACCTTTATTACCGAAGGAAGATCTTGATAGCAGATTCACGTGTTCTACATCGACTATCTGTTGTGAATCTACTGCTGCTGAAGTTGTGAAGTTTCTGGTAATATCTATTGCTACTGGATCGACTCAGAACTGTTTTGATTACAGATCTTTATTTTCTGAAGACAACGATCTATCTACTGTCAATTGCTTTCTGTTGCAATTGTGAAGAACAACTGGAGGAGGGTTTTCTTTATCGAAACCCTTTTTATTTTTGAGTGATCAGCTTCTCGTTCTAGCTGTGTGGGTTCGTGTTTGAACCAGGAAGGCTGTGTTTGCCTGAAACTTGTAAAGGTGTGAACTGCCTGTACTCAGTTGTGAACAGGTCTGTGGAAACGAGGACCAGATAGTGAAAATCGCCAAGCTCGTGGATTTGAGCGTTGGTGGAGTGGACTAGGGGCCTTCTGTTCCCCGAACCACTATACATCCGTGTGTTCATGCTTTTACTTTTTCCGCTGCATATTTAATCGAGCAAAAGCATAGTGGACAGAATTTGTCTAAATTGAAGAGATTGTAATAATTTTGAAAAGACACAATTCACCCCCCCCCCTCTTGTGTGTAATCCGTAGATTCAGATCCAACAATTGCTATCAGAGGAGGAGCTTCTTATTTTTAAAGTCTTATCAAGCTAGAAGTATTTAAAGATTATACATAGTGTATCATGGCTGATATGAGAGAGGGAATGTCAATGGTCAGAGCACCTTACTTTAATGGAGATAATTATGGCTGTTGGAAATCACGTATGATTATTTATCTGAAAAATCTTGGTTACAAAGTCTATTCAAAGATTCTGACTCCCTATGAAATTCTTGAAAATCCCGATACATGGAGTGCTGCTACAGAGGTTGAGTATGACATAAATTCAAAAGCTATGAATGCAATCATCTGTGGTCTATGACCAGATGAATTTAACAGAATATCTCAATGCCCGACTGCATATGAAATGTGGCAAACAATAGCTGTTGCTTATGAAGGAACAGATAATGTAAGACAGATGAGATATGCAACTGCTAAGTTAAAATTCGATACTTTTAGAATGATTGAAGGAGAGAGCATCACTCAGATGAATGGAAGATTGACAGAAATTGTCAATAATATAACAGCTCTAGGAGAACCAATCAAGCAGGCTGATCAAGCGTTGAAGGTACTGAGAGTACTTCCTACTCGATGGAATGGAATCTCTGCAGCAATCAGACAATCAACTTCTGTTAAAGATCTAACTATGAGAGAACTGATTGGTATATTGATGATGTACGAAGCTGAAATGCAAGATGAGGTAAATGAGCATAAAGTCTACATAAAAAGGGAAAATACTGCTTTGAAAGTGACTTCTCAACAAAAGGATAGAAAGATGAAGAACAGAGAAGTAAGTGCTAAATCAGAAAGCTCTGATTCTTCAAATTCGGATGAAGAACTGGCTCAGCTAGCCAGAAAATTCAGAAAGTTCTACAGTAAGAAAAAAGACTTCAAGAAATCCTTCAAAAAGGATAGCAAGGAAGTGAGATGTTATGAATGCAAAAAGATGGGACATATCAGACCGGATTTCCCAAAATTGAAAGATGCAAAGAAGAAGAAATTCTTCAAAAGAGATGATTATGAGCAGAAAGACAAGAAAGCTATGAAAGCTACTTGGAGTGTTTCTGAAGACTCAAGTAATTATTCTGAATCAAGCTCAGAGAAGGAGGAAGCCAATTTAAAAGCAAATATGTGTTTCATGGCTGAAACTGATGAGGTACACTCATACTACTCCTCTGACTCAAATAATGAATCAAACTCTGAAACAAGCTTCTCAAATAAAAAACTTGCAGCTTACTGCAATATGCTTGAAGAAAGGTATGAATCATTATTTAAAAAATATAAATCTATAAAGAACTTGCATAAAGCTATTTCAGATGAGAGAAATACTTTTCTAAAACAACATAAGGAATTAATTGACAAATACAACTCTGCTGACTCAAATAAAATTAATTTTGAATCAAAAATAAAAACTCTACAGGATGAAGTAGAATCTTATAAAAAGGCTGCTTTAGTTTTTATGAAAGGAGAAAACGTCTTAAATGAGATACTTGGAAAACTGTAATTAAAAAGGAAAGGTTTGGAATTGGAAGTAAAGGAGAAAAACCTAAGTTATACAAAAATTATTTTGTTCCTAGCACTATACAGGTTATTTGTAACTACTGTGGAACAAAAGGTTATATAGCTAAAAACTGTTTTCTAAGAAAACCTCAAATATGTGGAATTAAGAAAGCTTATATTTCCAATGATCTATATGATTCAATCAATTTTAAGAAAACAAAGCAAATCTGGATACCCAGATCACTGCTTGCTAACACTCCTGGACCCAACAAAATATGGGTACCAAAGCAATTTGTTTAAATGTCTTTGCAGGTAGCAGGTCACCAAAGAAAGAAAGAAATATGGTATATGGACAGTGGCTGCTCAAGACACATGAGTGGAACTTCAGCTAATTTCTCTTCTCTTACTCGAAAGGAAGGAGGACTTGTCACCTTTGGTGACAATGCCAAAGGAAAGATTATTGGTATTGGAACAGTTGGAGATCCAGAGACAGTCTCAATCAACAAAGTACTTTATGTACAAGGGTTAAAACACAATCTGATAAGTATCTCTCAACTCTGTGATGATGGATACACTGTTGATTTTACTAACAATAGTTGTACTGTTTCTAAAGATAAACTGTTTAAGTTTAGAGCACCCAGAACTGATAATGTTTATACTTTGGATTTATATTCCTTGTGTAAACAACAAGTAAACTGCTTAACTGCTAATATAAGTGAATCCTGGATCTGGCATAGAAGACTTGGTCATTGCAATATATATGCTTTACATAAATTATCTAAGAAACATCTAGTTTCTGATTTGCCTAGTCTCAAATTTGAAAATGACAGATTCTGTGATGCATGTCAGCTTGGCAAGCAACACAAATCATCATTCAAATCTGTTAATAAAGTTGCTACAACTAAAACTCTAGAACTTATCCATATGGATTTGTTTGGACCTTCAAGAGTAGCAAGTTTAGCTGGTAAATTATATGTTTATGTATTAGTTGATGATTATTCTAGATTTACTTGGAATTTCTTTTTGAAATATAAAAGTGAAGCTTTTAGTTTATTTGAAGGTTTTTGTAAATCTATTCAAAATGAAAAAGGTTTTAATATAATCTCATTGAGAAGTGATCATGGTGGAGAATTTGAGAACCAGGAATTTAATTCCTTTTGCTCAAACATGGGTATTAAACACACCTTCTCTGCTCCAAGAACACCTCAACAAAATGAGATTGTAGAAAGAAGAAATAGAACTATTCAAGAAATGGCTAGAACTATGTTAAATGAATATAGCCTACCTATATATTTCTGGGCAGAAGCTGTTAATACAGCTTGCTATATAATGAATAGAATTTTAATAAGACCTATTTTGAAAAAGACACCCTATGAACTATGGAATAACAGAAAACCTAAAGTAAATTACTTTAAAGTTTTTGGATGCAAGGTTTACATCTTGAATACCAAAGATAATCTTGGTAAATTTGATCCAAAATCTGATAAAGGTATTTTCTTAGGATATTCTGCAACCTCCAAAGCTTATAGAGTCTATAATAAAAAGTCAAGGATTGTTGAAGAATCAGTTCATGTGAAATTTGATGAATCTGATCCTTTTGAGAAAAGGATAGAACAAATAGATGAACCTGATTCTAATGAACACATGAGACCTGAGAATTTAAAGAATGATTTTGAAAATGATATAAAAGAAATTCAGTCCAGTTCAGAAGAACATGATACTGAAGAACCTTTGAATGTAATGCCTAGACAGTCTAGAACCTTAAAGAATCACCCTTTAGAATCTGTGATAGGTGACTTAGAGACTGGTATTCAAACAAGAAGAAACTTTGGAAACATAGTTGAATTCTCTGCTTTCCTATCCCAACAAGAACCTAAGACCATAGAAGAAGCCTTAGATGATGAGAGCTGGGTAATAGCAATGCAGGATGAATTGAACCAGTTCAAGAGAAATAAGGTTTGGGAATTAGTTGAAAGACCACATGATTATCCAGTAATAGGAACTAAATGGGTCTTTAGGAATAAACAGGATGATCAAGGGATAATAACTAAAAAGAAAGCAAGATTAGTAGCTAAAGGATATAATCAAGAAGAAGGAATAGATTATGATGAGACCTTTGCACCTGTAGCCAGGTTATAAGCCATTAGAATTCTTTTAGCCTATGCATCTTATATGAATTTTAAATTATTTCAGATGGATGTTAAATCTGCCTTTTTAAATGGTTATTTAATGGAGGAAGTTTATGTTGAGCAACCTCCTGGTTTTGAAAATTCTCAAAAACCAGATTCTGTTTTCAAACTTACTAAAGCTCTTTATAGCCTTAAACAAGCACCTAGAGCTTGGTATGAAAGACTAAGTTCTTTTCTTTTGAAAAATGATTTTACTGTTGGACTAGCAGATCCAACACTCTTTAAGAAAACTGTGAAAAATAATGTTTTGTTGGTTCAAATTTATGTTGATGATGTAATTTTTGGATCGACCAATAAAATTCTTTGTCATGAATTTTCAGAATTAATGCAAAAAGAATTTGAAATGAGTATGATGGGAGAATTAAATTTCTTTTTGGGTCTTCAAATATTTCAAAAAGATTTTGGAAATGTTTTAAATCAATGCAAATACATTACTGATTTACTTAAGAAATTTGGACTTGAAAACAGTAGGACATTTACAACTCCTATGTGTACTAATATAAAACTTGATTTGGATGAAACTGGAAAATCAGTGGACAACAAGTTATATAGAGGTATGATTGGTAGTTTGTTATATCTTACTGCTAGTAGACCAGATATAATGTATTCAGTATGTCTTTGTGCTCGATTTCAATCAAATCCCAAAGAATCCCATTTAACTGCTGTTAAAAGAATTTTTAGATATTTAAAAGGTACTATATATCAATCTCTGCTTTATCCAAAAACCTCTGATTTTAATTTAATTTCATATTCAGATGCTGACTTTGGAAGCTGTAGATTAGATAGGAAGAGTACTTCAGGAACATGTCACTTTTTAGGAAAGTCTTTAGTATCATGGTCTAGTAAGAAACAACACTCAGTTGCCCTGTCAACAGCCGAGGCAGAATATGTGTCTGCAGGTAGTTGCTGTGCACAGGTATTGTGGATGAAAAACACTCTTATGGACTTTGGATTAAATTTCAATAATACACCTATTTTATGTGATAATACTAGTGCAATTAATATTTCAAAAAATCCTATTAGTCATTCTAGAACTAAGCACATTGATATAAGACATCACTTTTTAAGAGATCATGTGTTTAAAAAGGATATATTTTTAGAATTTGTAAATACAGAAAATCAATTAGCAGATATTTTTACTAAACCACTTCCCACGGCAAGGTTTGAATTTATTAAGGGGGAGTTAGGTTTATTTAATTTTAAATAGTTTTTTTTAAATCTTATTCTGTTTTTGAATTGTGCTTAATTTTTGTTTCCCGCTATAAAGTAATTTTATTTTGTTTTAAATAAAAGTAATGATTAGTGATTACACGGGAATCAAGGCTGTCAGAACCGTTTCACCTTCTAAACTGTTTCACCTTTTTCGGAAACCCTTTCGAAAACCTAGAACCGCACATCTGCTCCAAAACCCTTTTCTGAATCTTCAAACCCTAAACTTACGAACCTTTAGAAATCGTTGTTGAAATGGCAAAGACTAAGCGTCCAGATGAAGCTGAGAGCAGTGCTGCAAAGAAACCTAAAGTAGTTGGTCGGAAAATACTGCAAGGTAAAGTCATCGATTTAGAATGACTGTTTGAAACTAATTTACTGTTGAAGCAAGCGTTGTCGTTTCAAAGCCTTGAGAAAGCTTTTAATAGTGAAAATTCTGAGTTTCTTTATGAGGCAGAAATGAGACATTTCTTTAGAACTGTTCAGTTTAGCCTTGGAGATACGGAGGATAGTTTATTGGCTCAAATAGAGGATAAGGACTTTTCCATATCATCTGTAGAGATAAGTCAAATTCTTAACTGCCCTCATGAAGGAGTTTTTCATTTCGATTTACGGAATATTGGAGATTCTGTACATAATTCTGAAGACATTATGTCTTTTCTTTTTGGAACCAGAGTGATAAAGAAAATGTTTATTAAAGATTTGGAGCCCGATCAGAAAATCTTGGTAAAATTTGTTCAGACTGGTTTAGCACCAAGGATGGCTGAGATGGAGAAAATCCTATACCCTGACATGTACATAATGTATCTTCTGATGTGTGATATTAAGTTTAATTTTCCTCGGTTTATGATAAGATATTTGAATTACTGCTGTCAGAGTGAAGCAAGAATGACCTTTTTCCCTTATGGAAGGTTCATTTCTTTGTTTTTGTTTAAAAGAGGAATGATCAGATTGGTAGATGCTGGGGTGAAATGTCACCACAGTAATGTTTTTAATGCTGGAACCTTGAGGAAAGTAGGATACTTCTGGAGCACAATTAAAGGAAAACTCTTACCTGTTGGAGCTGAGGAAGACTCGGAGAGTGCTCAGGCTCAACCGGCTAAGTCCAAGGAGGGACAAGCAGAATCAAGGGTTAGTACAGTGGCAAGGAGAATTCGTTTTGAGATGGAGGAAGTTGAGGAAGAGAGAAGTCAAGAAGGACTTCAATCTAAAAGGAAGAGGTCAATTGATGAAGAAATTATCTCTCCTGCCTTGAAATCCTCTGAACCGGTAATTTCTTATTCATTTGTGAGAGAAGCTGTTGTGGAGCAGACTGCACCGATAGAGGAACCAGCAGCTCAACCGGAAATCCAAAAAGAACCTCAATCTGCTGCTGTGGGTGTTGAAAATGTAATACAACAAGAACAACCTATGGAGGCAGTGCCTGGTGAAGAAGTGGCCCGACCTCAAGATTTACATGAAAATATTGTTCTTGACCAATCAGTAGAAGTAAGAGAGACTACTGTTCGTGATGAACATACTTCTGAAGCTAATACAGAAGTACTTCAGGAAGATTTTTCAGTGGAAGAGTTTCAGGCTTCAAAAGCTAGTTCAGTGGATCAACCTTGTCAGGACAAGGACAAAGAACAGTCAGATGCAGATTCTTTACCACTTGCCCTGCCTCATCAACCTATTTCTGGACATGAGAATAGAGCACAGGGTGCCCCTGATTCGAGAAAAGAAGAAGTTGTTAAGCTGTACAAGCGTATCTCTCAATTAGAATCTGAGAATGTTAGTCTCAGAAATTCTCTGAACTTAGAGCAGTTGAAGTTTCAGAAGCTGAAAGAATGTACTGTTTCAAGACAGGAAGTAGATTTGTTTAAGACTGATATGTTGCAAGCTATTGATCAGTTAAAATCAGAGATGGTAAAGAAAGATGATATGTCTGAGTTGAAGATTTACATGGAGAATAAATTTGAGTCTGTTGCAAACAGTGCTGTGAGTGGATCGGGCTCTTCACCTGATTTGATTCGGAGATTTCAAGCAATTACAGGAGCACTAAGCAATATGAGTGACAGATTACACGATCTTCAGTGTAATAGTGCCCCTTTGTCAGTTTTGCTAGATAATCAGAAATTTTTAGTGGATCAGTTGACATCTGGAGAGCAACTGATTAGGATTCTTTTGAATCAGTTATCAGAAAAGCTTGCTCTTTTTGTTGAAAAAGAAGAAAGAATTCATGAGTTTTTCAGAGTTAATTTGATTGAAGATATTCATATGACTCAAGAGAACGGAGATCTTATCATCAAGTTA
The DNA here is from genome assembly GCA_963277665.1 of Viscum album. Taxonomy (NCBI): domain Eukaryota; kingdom Viridiplantae; phylum Streptophyta; class Magnoliopsida; order Santalales; family Viscaceae; genus Viscum; species Viscum album. The sequence continues at coordinate 1,260,442,098 of OY728166.1, forward strand.
GGAGATGGGATGATGAAGAGGCTCAGAGAACAGTTTACAGAGATCAAGACCGTGATTCAAAGGAGATAGACACCTTTTTTTCCCTGTCTTATCCATGAACCTTGATTCCTCTGTATATCACAATCGTTTATATATATAACAGCTTGTGAATGAAAATTCTTTTCTTACTTCTTTTTTGTATTGTTGTTTATTGATTTATGACTAAGTTAGCCAGTATAACAAATTCACTTATTCATACACAGTTAATTATAGCATTTACTTATAGTTCAGTGCAATACTGAATGTGTTCAAATCCGTAATTTTTCATTCTTTTTGATATCACATAAAGGGGGAGAATTTGGATAAACACAACATTTAAATTCATTTGTTTCCTATGAAGGAATTTGGATATATACGACATTTATCTTTTTTTTTAGCTGAAAATTTATTTTTATGGGGGAGAAATTTTATTATAGTTAAATATTGTTTTAATCCTTTCAGAATTCTAAAATTTTAAAGATTGCAATTAAATTAGTTCTATTATTTTATGGGTTTTGTGATCATCAAAAAGGGGGAGATTGTTGAGCAATGTATTGTTTTCAAACAATTCAAAATAATGTTTTTTAAAGGGGGAGATTATTTTAAATAATACTCTGTCTCTTTATGATGATTTTGATGCTCACAAATACCCTTAATTATTTACTAATTATTTCGTTGAGTATTTTGCAGGAATTTATTTTATTTATTTATTTCATACAACGAGATTTCATACTTCATTTATTCCGAGATCAATTTTAGCGTGTTCTGGAATCACTGTAGCGCAAGATCAATTTTAGCGTGTTCTGGAATCACTGTAGCGCGAGATCAATTTTAGCGCGTACTGGAATCACTATTCATACCCTACGTTGATGAACGTAACGTATGGATGAAAAGTTTACCTTTTATGTTATTTTGAAACGTATGGTTAATGAACCTTACGTTGTTGAAAAATATTGAAGAAGAACATTACGTTTGGAAGGAACCTTACGTTTTCGTTGTTGGACAAGTATGGAAGAGAAACCGTACGTTAGTTTTCAGTGTTGAGTTTGTTTCTCAAAAGTATGGATCATCAACCTTACTTTTATAATCAACCGTACGTTCTTTGGAGAGTTGAAGCAAGACAAAGTATGGATGATCAACCCTACGTTTGAATGCTGAAGAGAAAGTATGTATGTTCAACCTTACGTTTGTGAACCTTACGTTTGTGAACCTTACGTTTGTGAACCTTACGTTTGTGAACCCTACGTTTGGAGCCACGTCATCAACCCTACGTTTGGCGTCGGGATATTTTTGACAGACGATGTTTCCTTTTGCATTGGTCAAACAAGCGGATTATTAGGCGGATTTCGAGCCGATTCTTAAGTACGACTTTGACTGAATCAAAGACGATTTACAACGGATTAATGATTGATTTAAACGGAGCTTTTTGTGCCGATTCTTCAGGGGAGTTACAACGGCTCTGTTATTTCATTTAATATCGCGAATCTAAAGGATATTTTTATGGATCTATTTATGCGGAAGAATTTCTCAGATTTGAATATATATGTTCTATCTTGGAAACTTCGGATTATATATATATATACACAGAAAAGTGTGTGAAAGATATAGATTGATCTTTTAACGAGAAAGAAACAGAGACTGTGAAAAGGCGTTCTTTTCTGGTGATCGAGAAGAAGTGTAAAACCTTTATTACCGAAGGAAGATCTTGATAGCAGATTCACGTGTTCTACATCGACTATCTGTTGTGAATCTACTGCTGTTGAAGTTGTGAAGTTTCTGGTAATATCTATTGCAACTGGATCGACTCAGAACTGTTTTGATTACAGATCTTTATTTTCTGAAGACAACGATCTATCTACTGTCAATTGCTTTCTGTTGCAATTGTGAAGAACAACTGGAGGAGTGTTTTCTTTATCGAAACCCTTTTTATTTTTGAGTGATCAGCTTCTCGTTCTAAGCTTTGTGGGTTCGTGTTTGAACCAGGAAGGCTGTGTTTGCCTGAAACTTGTAAAGGTGTCAACTGCCTGTACTCAGTTGTGAACAGGTCTGTGGAAACGAGGACCAGATAGTGAAAATCGCCAAGCTCGTGGATTTGAGCGTTGGTGGAGTGGACTAGGGGCCTTCTGTTCCCCGAACAACTATACATCCGTGTGTTCATGCTTTTACTTTTTCCGCTGCATATTTAATCGAGCAAAAGCATAGTGGACAGAATTTGTCTAAATTGAAGAGATTGTAATAATTTTGAAAAGACACAATTCACCCCCCCCCCTCTTGTGTGTAATCCGTAGATTCAGATCCAACATAAGGGTCATTCAAACAAATAGAAAAAATAATACAATGATGCTCACACCACTGATTTCAGAAATGGTTTTATATATTCCTTTTATTCTATGTTTTGTGGCTATTTTTCTCTCTATAAATTTTGTGCTTTTATCGGATCCAAAAGATGTGAACTACCCGATCGACATCGTTGTGTTTCTCAGAAGAATTCCAATTGTTTTTATTATCAATAGTAGTGGGTTTAATGGGTTAGTTTTTGTGTGTCTAGTATGTATTATGGTTTTTGTATAAATAAATTTATTACTATGTATATCTCTGCGTTCAAAGTTTTATATATTTTATTGCATTTTGGGACATTGACAAAACATAAAACATACTTTTAAACTTGGTGTGTTACATTATATATATTAATATATTTCATTTACTTTCATTATATCAATATGACAATAAAACGGAAACCACATTCATAGGTACATATGACCTACCATATTTATGAATGGTGTATTCCATTTCATACTTATATATTTTATAGATTATTATAATACTAATTTTCTAAATATAAATGATAATTATATCATGGTATACATCCTGGAAATCATGATATAGGTATAAATAGTGTATGTATGATTACATTATGAGATGGGAGGGACCTATATATTCATAAAATGCATTGGGTAAAGATTTATATCTCCTGAGATAATGATGGGATTTAAGTTGATGTGCCTGATCCACTATTGAAGAAGGGGAAGCCAAATCCACTATGGGAAGATGGGGAAACCCAATCCCTTTAAAGGAAAGGACTCTGACTGGGTATTTTTGTGTGTCCCACCCAGTAGGTGTAGTCCCCATAAAGTACAATAATAAGTTTTAGCACTATGTCTTGACTTTTATTGATTGACCTTACATGTTTCTCAATATATTACAATTCCATGTCATTCTCCTATGTTATTATTTCATGGGTTATCCTCTTGATTTCATTATGTTAAATGCCTTATGAAATGATAAAAATTATTCTAGGAATCATAATTATTGTATTTGATATACAAGTCAAAATCTTCCAGTGTTATGATAATGTTCTCATACCCTTATGCTCATGTTTATTCTTATATATCTCCCTTATTAACCATTATTAAGAATTTGATCTCTCCTCTTTTTCTGTTTTCTTCCCTATGTTTTAAAGATATATTTTATATATGATATTTAAGATATTTGTGGTAGTTTTGGAGGCCCTATTGAAAGATAATTTAGCTCAATCTTGTACCATTGTTTACGTTTCCATGTTTCCAAAGACACTAAAATAATACAGTCTTTGGGTGTTTGTTTGTGTAATGTTTTAAATATTACCCAAAAATTATGTAATGTATAAGTACGTTAAAACATGATTGTTATAGATATGTTCCAATGTAAATATTATTTTAAAAAATAATATATTTACCTTCATCATGGTGATTTATTTTTGAATTTTTAAGGAATAAATAACTACCATAAATGATTGTACAAAAGTGAGGCAATAATTATTTAATTAATTGAAAAATAAAATAAATGTTATTAAAAATATTAAAATAAATATAGTATGATACAACTAATATAATACATTAATTTTATAGGATATTTTTACATGTTAGGTATATAATAAAATATTTTATTCAAATTTAATGTGAAACCTTGATTATGAAATTCAAAGCAATGGACAATTATAAAAATTGACATTATTGATATCTTATAATAAATAATATTTTATTAATTGATATAATACTAAAATTAATATTAAATTTTCCAAAATAATTAGGTAAATGTTTTAAATATCAATGATGTTCTATTTATTTAATTTTTTTATTTTATTATCACTACATTAACCCCCACAATGTAAAAAATCCAAGTTGTCGGTAGGTGTTAAAGAGGTTAAATATGGGTTAAAACCAAAAGATAATGGTAGAAATATTGAAAAAACATATCTTATATTTATAGGATGATGGTATTTTGACCTTTAAATATCTTATCTAATAAATTAATATGTTTGGACCCATTTTCAATTTTATATTATTTTATATTAATTTATTATTTTAGATGTTCAAAAAGTTCCTCTCCACTTTCTTATAAAAGGGAACCACCTATTACCATATATTCATACTTTAAAACCATTTTTCATGCCATGAACTGACAATATTTCTTCCAATAATCCTTCCCCAAATTATAGAGGTCCTATTATAGACATCACACCCACATTATGGGTATTATGGTGTTATAAAAATTAGATTTTCCGATCAAGAGGTATTGTTTTCAATTAAGCATTCTGGTTTTGTTTATTCTTCTATATCCCTCAAATATTCTAAAACCATGATAAAATAGAAATCATAATATTTAAAATACAATTATATGTCATTATTTTACTTTCATGACCTATATTCTTCTCAACTTTCATTGAATGGGAAACAAATTCATCATTATTGTGTACATCTCACTACAACCCCACGAACTGATGTAATGAGTTTTCCATCACCATATATCATGGATGAATTAAAATTATGGAATTAATTTTATATATGATAATAATTAAATATTTATATTTATTAAAAGATAATATATCATTTACATTCCATCCTTTACATGCACAGAAAAATGACAACATTATTCATGAGTACGTATAGACCATCACCTACATAAAGAGATGTGATTCATTTTTATCCAACACTTCACATGGATGATATATAATTATAATTAATTAAATAATATTATATATATTATTATTATAATTTTATAATTATAAAACAATACTTACCTTCTTTCAATAATATTCATTGAAAATTGGCAACGTTACACATTCGTACTCATGCGGCCTGTCGTCGTCATGATTGTAACATAGTTCATTTTTCATAACCCTATTTAATATGTGGATTATAAACTATGATTGATGTATAAAAATGATAATTAAGTTATTATTACTATCCTCCAGATGATATAATGATGAACTCTTTGACCATATCCATCATACTAATGTCATTTTGAACATACGTACTGAATATCGGTAAAATATCTTATATGGAAATCAATAATAAAGTAATTTTATATAAAATTATAATCAGTGTTATAAATGGAATAATTAACTTCAAAAATATTCTCACTAAATTAGAAAATTAACATACATTTATTATTTAGGAATAAAATTATTGAATGTGATGTGTTAGACTCGATGTAAGGGAAATTTTAACTCATTGTCCTTTGTTTGGGTTAAACTTCTACTTCATTGATTATTCCATGCCGAGATTAGGAGTGAAATGATATTTTATTATGATATATTTTATTTCAAATTTATTTAAGGGTATTTACAAATAATAAACATAGTAAATTCATTTAATTAATTCTCACTTAAAAGATATGATACTTGTAAGGGAATTTCATTTTAAAAATCCTCTTTTTAATGTCCCTCTTCCATTTTTTTACAAAATTATAAAATGAATGATTTTTAACATATATAGAATGAATGGATTCTATCACATTAATGAAACTATAATTATTTGAATATTAATTTACATTTTTACATGGATAGTTTCAAAAAAATGTCTTCTATTTTCTATTTACAGTTTTCTAAAATATGCGATTGAAAAATAAAAAGGTTATTTACCATAAAAATATTTTTATAATGAAATTTTTCAAGATTTATGCTTATGATAGAGTTATATTAAATCTATTATGATGATGGGTGGTTTAATTATAAAACAATGACAGGTGGTTCCATGATAAACTAAGGATGGGTGGTTACATCATTAACCATTTATGGGTTGTTTTGTAATAAATATGAAATGGGTGGTTACATTATAACCTCCAATGAATTTGGTAATATATACATAGTATTTGGAAAAAAGGTTAATTCTATTTGTAAGGGTGACTATAATGGTGATATATAAATTATGTCAGAAGGAAGCTACATGAATTTTACTGTCTTATTAATTAGTTTTCATGTAAATCTCATGATTTTAGAAAGCTAAAATAAATATATTTCTATAAGGAAAAATAATTCTCTCCTCAAAATACACATGTTATTAAGAAAATTTTTCTAAAGGGACATATTTTATCAAGAGAATAATGTTTTTGATTCATTTTACTTCCCTTACTAATATTTTTGTGCTCATCCTATGTTTTTAAAATGTTTTTCACATGGATTAAGGAAGAGTATGGACAATGATGGTGTCTATATGAAAATTATGAATATTTATCTTCAAAATAAACTATGTTTTATTTTAAAAAGTCTTTTTGGTGGGGAAATGATATGTTTTCAAAGATTCAAAAAGTCAAATATTGGTTTAATTTTTATGATTTTTTCAAAATTATATAAAACTTTAAACCAAAACAATCCTTATAATTTTAATATAGTGAATTTTAGTTTAAAATAACCATAATATGTAATGTTTATGGCTCAGAGTCCTTAATGTTGTTATTAGTGGAGGGTTTAAAAAACATTGAATATTATGATATTTTTATGTGAGGTTAAAACAATAGTTACATATAACATCATGGTTCAATAATTTTCATATTGATCATAAGTTCAATATCTCATAAACCCCTCTTTAGGATTTAAGTAGTTAAATTTTGAAGTAATTGATGAAATTTTGGGAGAATTGTTTTTGGGTTTAGTTATATGTAACCCTTATGTTTAATATGAATTATTATTTGAGGAATAATACATTAAATGTTTTAGTACATAAGTTTAATATAATAGATAACATTTTCCTTTTATATGATCCATTATTTTTTATGTAATTTTGGTTATTACTTTTTTGTGATGAAAAATAAAATGTATATGATAATTGATTTTGTTAAAAAAAATATTTAATGTTGAATATATTCTATTTATTTTATATTAATTTAATGGTTTTCTATTTTTTTGAATGATCTTTCTGTATTACTATTTTATTTTGGAGATTTAAATTGGTTTCCATCATCTAAAGGTTAATTAATTTTGTATAATTATCTTACATTATACTAACCTATTTGGTTTTGGGTAATGTCTAAAGAAATAAGGAATATATAATTACTCTTTTTTTGATTATTTGATTCATTTGAATATGATTTTAGTTATTTAGGCAAAGAAAATGCATACTCATAATTTGGAGAAAAATATGGTTTTGTGGTGGAAATTGATTAAATAATGAAATTCAACATTTACAGTAAGTATATTTCATTATGCTATTAGAATAAACATTAAAGTAATTCCTCAACCATAAGAAAACAATCCTTAAATAAAATTTTTATTTTTTTACTTTTCTTTACAAATAATCAATAACTTTTTAACCCAAAATATATTTATGGTTTTCTGGTGGTCAAAGTTTTCACAACCATGTTATCTACCACTCACTATCAATCCTTGGGAGCTAGTTTTCTCTTCTGTATACTTGTTTTCAACTCCCACTCATGTTCTTCTACTTGGAATACTAGAATGTGTAACTTAGTATGACCTTTTTACTTCTATGTTCTCTCGTATCGTATGGATGTTTTATAGATACATTTTATAGTCTACGTTTTTAACAAAGGTATTTGGAAACTTCAAACCCTGGTTATTGAGCCTGAGATAAAAACAATTTAGAATGAAATTTTCAAAAAGGGGTTGAATTTGACATCCGAAGATTTTAAAATGAAGGACTATTTCTAAGATATACAATATTTAGCATAAATTAAAAATTAATTTTTATTATTTTATGGCGATCGTTATAACCTAACCATTAAATTAGATGGAATGAATAATATTAAAAACATTATGCAATATGTAATGGTAATAATAATTTATATGGTATTATTTAATTATTTTTAAATACTTACTATGTTTTTACTAGAGTCCTTTTATTCTTCGAAAAAGTAAATTTCCCTCTAAAATGATTTTTATTAAAATTTAAACGTTCTTATTGTAATTAATTTATATACATTTTATAAAAATTACATATGAAATTTAATTTCATTTTTTAATTTACCATGTAAAATTAATCTTAGTATATAATTTTGTGATATTTCTGAAAAAAAAATACTGAATAATGAAAAATATTGGTTTTTATTAAAAATTGTATTTTATTCTATATTATTTACATGGTCAAATTGAGTTTTGGATTATTTTTAAATTTTTATTATCTCAATTTTAATTAATATAATAACATCACTATTTTAAAATTTTATTTTATAGTTTAATTTAGTATAAAAAATATTATAATTAAAATTGAAATTTTTTTGAAAAACATTTCCTCATTGCGTTTTTTCGATTTAATTTTTAATTAAATTATAAAATTTTTATTTTTTTATTTTTTTAAATGGATTCCATATTTGGAATCAGTCTGTCAAGATTTAGAAAATAGGCCACTTTTCTTAGATAATATGAATAGTAATAATTGAAATTGTTTTATCGTGGTAAAGGGTAAATTTGGTAAATAGGGGTAAAAATAAAATTATATGGATTAGAAAATGACCTAAACATGAGAAAATTAAATTTAAAGAGTAGTTTTCATCAATAATCATTCAAGGATTATTTAGATGACAATTTAATGGCATTTTGATATGATTATAAACATTATAATATATTATTTAAGGAAAAGTCAAGTGTACGACACTCTTGTATTAAATAAGTGTTGTGTTTTTAATATTGTGTGACATAGGGAATATTTCAAACTATAAATAATATTTTGAAATTATAAATACTTATCTTCATTATGGTAATTTTTTTTAGAGAATAAATAAATACCTTAATGTCTTTCACAACATAGATTATATATTTATATAATTAATATAGGAATCAACTAAAATATATTAAAAATATTAAAATAATTATATTTTGATGTAATTAATGTAATAAAAGAATTTTATTTACGACCTGGATAATTTAGAGAAATAATAAAATATTTTTTGTGATTTATAAGTGCTTTATGGATATTTTTTAAGGAAAAGTAATGAATAGTTCTAAAAATTGACATTATTGATATTTTATAATAAATAACAATTTATTAAATGATATAAAACTACATGAAAACTAAAATGCATCCAATTAATTATGATAAGGTTTAAAATATCAAACATTTTTCATTTATTAGACCTTTTCATTTTAGATTAACTATATTAAGCCTCAAAATGTTAAGAAAAAATCATCATGTCATGGTAGGAGTTAAAGGGTGTGAAATAAGGGTTAAAAACAAAAGATAATGGTAGAAATATATTAAAAATAAATTAAATATTTATTGGAAGAGGTAATTTCAACCCAAAATAATATAATATTATAAATTAATATTTTTTTACACATTTGGTATTAAATATTATTTTAAATTAATTTTTCATTTTGAAATGTTTCCAGAGTACAACTCCACTCTATTATAAAAGGGAACCACTTATTCCATTCTTCACAATTTAAAAACTATTTTTATAGGAAAATACCTACGAAAATACATTCCTACTATCCTTACCCTCATTTTAGTGGTATTCATTTGGGTGGAACACCATCCTTATTAGTCTAAAGTGGCAAGAAATGGATATTGTCTAAGGATGATACATTGTTTTTAAAAAAGCATTTTTGTTTGGTTTATCATTCTAGAAAACTAAAATCTTATTTAACCATGATAAAATAAAAAATAAAATATCCTACATATAATTATATTTTATAATGTTATTTTAATGACCTATATTAATCTTTACTTCCATTTAATGGGAAAATAATTCATCATTCATGTGTACTGTGGACAATCGCCTCATAAATCGGTGTATTACGTTTTCCATCACCATCTCTCGTAGATGAATTATAATGGAGGAATTAATGTTAAGATGTGATACGAATGAAATATTTATTATTTTTAGAGGAAAATATTTCCTTCATTTTATTTCCTTTCCATGCACAGAAAAATGATGACGTTGTTCATGCATACGTGTAAACTATCACCTCAACAAATCAATGTGTTGCTTTTTTCATCACCACATAACATGGATGGTAAATATAAGTATATTTAAAGAGTTAATATGATATAAATAATAATATAATTATTTTTTAATAAAAAAATACATACCTTCTTTCCATAATGGTCCTTGAAAAATAGAAATTTTAGTGTACGTATGACCTACGATCTCCATGATTGTAATATAATTCATTTTTCATGACCATATGTAATGGATGGATTTAAAAGTATAATTAATTAATAAAAAATGATAATTATGTATTTATTATTATTCTGGATCTGATTAAATGATGTCCAATTTTACCATAGTCATCTTCCCAAAGCCATTTTGGAAATAAGCACTTAATACCATCAAAAAATATGATGTTAACTTATATGATTATGTTATTGTATATAACATAATGGTAATAAGTGATATAGTGAGAATAATTAACATAAATATATATCTTTAGAAAGTTTAAAATTAACATAAGTTTTTTAGGAAAATAATAAACATATGAGACGTGTTAGAACCGAGGTAAAGGAATTCTTATCTCAATTTCGATTATTTAGAAAAAACGTCAACTTCATTGATTTTTTCATGCTAGGATTATGTGTGAAAAAAAATTATTTACTTATGTTTTACATACACTTTATTATGTGTATTACAAGTAATTACATGTAATCAATTATTTTTATTAATTCTATCTTCAATGATATGATATTTGTAAGGGACATTGTTTTTTAAAATCCTCGTTTAAAGTCCATACTTTTTTTTAAAATCCTAAAAATGAATTGTTTTCAACAAATAAGATAAGAGGAGGTTTTCCCATAGTCATTATGCACAAATTATTTTATGATTCCTTAAAAAATTTATATGGTTATTTTCAATTAATATGTTTTCCTTTCTATGTTCTCATTTTTTCAAAAAATATGATGTTTAAAAATTAAATGTTTATTTTCTATAAGAATATTTTTATAATGGAATTTTTCATGATTTGTTTTTATTATGTGGTTCATGTAAATTGTTTATGATGATGGTTGGTTCCATTATAATCCAATAACATGTTATTTTATTATAAAATAAGGATATGTGGTTACGTTATCAACTAATTATTGGTGGTTCCCTTATACATCAAAGAGGGTAGGTTACGTTATAACCTCCAATTCATTGGGTACTTTGGATATGGAATTATACTTTATGGTTATTCTATTTGTAAAAATTATTTTCAGATTGTTATGTAAATGTTTTTCCAAGGCACCAACATTAATTTTCTATTCTTTTAATGATTTTTCATTAAAATGGTTTTATTTAAAAAAAGGTAAGATAATGATACTTCATTAAGGAAAAATGATTCTATTTTTGGATAAAAATGTATGTTTTTTAAAAAAAAATTAATGAGAATTTATGTTTTTAACTAGACTATTATTTTTCTTATTTCTATGTCCCTTACTCAGATTTTTGTGCTCATCTTGTGTTTTTAAAATGTTATCCACATGGATTAATGAAACATAGGGACAATAACAAGGTCAAGAAGAAAATTATGATGATTTACCCTGAAAAGAAACTAGGCTTAATTTTATATTGTTTTTTGGTGGGATAAATGGATACTTTTTATATGTCTACACTTGTAACATATGCTTTTACCTCCATCGAATGGAGACTGTTTAAGTTAAATAAATCTAATCACCAAATTTTTTTATGGAATGGATTGATAGTTTCTTATGAGGTGTGACCTTTTTTTATTCTGAATTTCATTGGTTTCCCACATAATCCATAAAATTTATTTTAAAATAAAAATATTTTTTTTCAGTCATAATTTTATAAAATTATAAACCAAAAACATTATCTAAATTATTGGAATTTGAAATTTTTTTAGAATCACTTTAGTATGTAATGTTTAAGGTAAAGTTCTTTAACATGTAACCACACACTATAACACCACGAAATTTTATTAATTATTATTTTATAAAAATTAATCTGATATTTTTCATATTTTTCATTACACATGACTATGAGTTTATCTTTTTTTATTCAAAACACTGAATTGTACTTGTGTTATATAAAAAAGAGAGTTTATCTTGCATTATACACACCACCAATTTTAAATAAAACACGAAATATTATTAAAATATTATTAATTAATATAATAATCATCACCTAAATGATGGAATGACGGTATTAAAATTATTAACTAAATTATTAAAATATGATTAATTCTTGGGTGAGAAATTAATTAGAAATCAATGTAAAAACATTTTGGAATAAAAAAGAAACTTTTTCTGAAAAAAATTTTATGCGCAGAAGGGTGTTTCACAAAAATTAATAAAAAAAACTGAACAATATTCAACATATTTATATATTATATATTAAATATAATTTTTAACATTTATATTATGTGTTTACATAAAAATAGATAAGAATAAATCTAATTTTACACTTAAATCAATATTTTTCAAAAATGTTGTTTTTTTGCCTTTAGAGAATTGGGTTTAAAATTAATTTTCACAACTTTTTGAAAAATTATATAACGTAATATAATTAATTTTTTGAATAATTATGCTAAATTTATCTTATGGTGTTTTTGTTATTAATTGTTTTTCAGAAAATTTTCATTTTTTGATGAATAGTGGAAAATACTGAATTTTTATTGAAAACTGCATTTTCATTTAATTTACTTATAAAGATAAATTATATATTTTTTTAAGGAAAAAATAGTTCATTTATACATACATAAAATAAATTTATTTAATTGTAATCTATTTCAAATTTTATTGAGATATAAAAACATTGTAATCCTTCAAACATTTTCCCTTTAAAACCACATTTTCTCCTGACGTCTATAGGTTTAATATTAAATTAAATTTTTACACTTTTTAAAATTTAATTTTGAGAAATATATTTCATATATGGAATAATAATTAATTATAATTTATAATATTGTTAAATAAATTTTTTACAGAAATAAATAGTGAAAATAGTAAAAAATAATAACCAAGGTTAAAGTAAAAATTGATTTATCCTGGAGTCAAACTAAATGACATGGGTTAGCATAAAATTCAAACTTTTAAACAAAATTTGGACCATATTTGGACTTATATATTCTATTTATGATAATTTTCCATTTTAGAATCTTGTGGCATGACAAAAATGTGGGTATGATTTATTGTTTTCAAATAATTACAAGTCTGAAACTAAACTCACATATAAAATGATACTCTTTCTTCTGTCTTTTTCACACCATCACAACATTTGTCTTCATAGAAGACATATAAAAATTACTTCACAACATCACTCCTATAATCCTTGTATTATTATTTTTGGAATAAAACCAACCTATTAATAATTTTGGAGAAAACCAAAAGAGTTTACCCGAAGAAGAGGTTACGTCCTTCAATGAGAATTTTTATTTTATTTATTTTCCCACCTCATAAAACTATTATATTTACATGAATATATAATATCATAGGTTTATTACATAGACTTATATTTTTTATGTTGTGGGTTGACCTACAAAAATATCTAATTCCATCAAATGGGTTATGAAATCAACGTTGGTGTGTACAATGTACGGTAGTCTCGCGAACCGATGTCATTCATATTTACATTACCACCTATCACAGTTAGGTATGATGATGGGTATAATTTTTATATATTTTATTTATTTCATAATTACATCTAGATTCATTATATCATATATTTTTTACATTTCATTTCTAAGGGGATATAATAACATCCATCATGTGTACTGCAGACTACTACCTCATGAAGTGATGTAATTATATTTCACTAATTATTTATATAGAAAATAATATGGATTCAAATTCTGAAAATATTTCATATTAATGAATTATTTTTTAATAAAGAAACATTTATCATTTTTAAATAATTATATATCTTTTTATTTCCACTTTTTTCACCCACTTAATGATGATAACATCATTCGTGTACATTTGGATTACTTCCATCATGAAATGATGTGAATATCCAATTTCATCACCCCATCCTTCTGCTAACATGAATAAGTATATTTATTAAAATAATATGGTATTAATTATATTATTATCATTCTATGAATATATTATATTACTTACCACTTTTCCATAATGATTGCTGAAAAATGGAAACATTAATCATGTGTACGTAAGACCTACCATCTCTATGATCGTAACAAAACTCATTTTAAAAACCATCATTCTTGATCTATATTAAAATTATAATCTAAGTACATATATATTAATTGGAAAAAATTTAACAAATCAAAACAAACATGAAAAATCAAGAAGTTATTTCCTAGAATGTGACATTAACATGGAATTATTAATAAATGATTAATAAAAGGTCATAAAAACTATATATGGTATGATATATATATGTGTGTGTGTGTGTGTTTGTGTGTGTGTTTCTTTAATGTATGTATAATAAACATATATTTATTTTATATGATTTTTTAACATTTATGATGGATGTTAAAACAGAAGTTAAGGGATTTCAAGTCTCTCTTTTATTTTTGGGAGACATATGAAAATTCACCACCTGTTTCTTTTGTGCATTGTTTATACTAACCCATTAACATGTTATAAAATTAATGTATTTATTTTTATGATATTTATATCTTCATTTGATATTATTATTTATTGGTATTTATGGTATAAAATATACCTAAGAGGTAAGGGAATTTTTGACTCTATTTGGATTCATTGAGACAAATGTCATGTTAAACACCATATTTTTTATGAGGTGTATATATAGACCATTTGACAGGTAATATCACAAATTCTAATTATATTTTTTATTTTCATTTTTTGTTATTCATTAATAGGGATTTTGATTCAAAGATACCAATGTTTTAAAATTTAATGTTATAATCTCATTATTTATCCGGATTGTCCATGATTATGATTCCAGTGAGGAAATAATATAATCTATCCCTCAAAAAACACATGAAATTTATCACCCTTTTGTTTTTTAATTATAATCAATTTTTTAACTTCATTTTCCTCTCTTTATTTAATCAATTTTTTAAATGAAATGATGAGATAGTGACATGGACAGTGGGATAATCCTCTCTTTGCAATGGAATTTGTTGTTTTAACATGTTCATAGAGATTCAAAAATTCCTTGGATTTGATATTCTTCCTCCTTGTGTATATACATTAGAGTTTCCCTCGTACTCAAAATCTATCCCTTTTTCTTTGGTGGCTCTTGGCTCTAGAACACCCACCAAATTCTTCACCTTAAAGGATGTAGATAAGATGATAATCTTAGCCTACAATCAATTGGCCTCAAATTAGTTATTTGAAGCGATATCTAATGATGCTTCACAAAGGATCTAGAACACATGATCTACTGATGAGGTTCATCCCACGTTACTTTTAAAGGATGTTTCAAAGCATCAGGATTTAAGGAATATCGGCAGTGAGTCAGTCACCCAAAAAGATGCTGCAGTGTTAAATATTTGGGAAGATGCTTTCTTAAGGGATGCTTGAAAAGTTGCTTTACCGTTATGGGTTAGTGATATTTATAGATATCAATTAAAATAACATGATATTTTGGTGAATAATCAGGTGTGTTCACTATCAAATTCAGGTCTGATATTAGATGAAGATTAGCCTTTGGATGTATTATGGGACTCATGTTCTTGAAGAATCCTTCATACAGCATAAGGGGATCATGTTTCAATGAACCATGAAGTGGCCACTGAGAAACTAGAAATTGGAAGAAAAAAATCACTGATATAGAACCTTGTGTTTCCTAAAGGTGAAAAACCTTGGAATCTAGATGATTTGGATCGTCAAATTTCACTTTATGTGGGGCTTCTCTAATTGGAGATGTGTCTCTCTTGTTCGATCATTTTTTTTCTCTTCATTTTCATTCTGATAACTCTAATCTTTGACCATGGATCCTTGGTTCCCTATTTTTGAAACCTGGATGAATTCATTTACATTAATGGACTTTGGAATTTAATGTCTCACGAGAAACTAATGCATTTTCTCTGGTTTGGGTTCATCTTAAAAAACATGATTAGGTCCTTTAAAATCCCACAATTTTTCATGATATCGGCATGGAAATTTGGACTCCTATACATATCAATAAAGAAACCAATGATGTTCAGTTTTGACACTTTTCTAGGATCTTGGAAGAGATTTCTCTCACTTCCATCATGTTTGATAATGTAATTATTTCCAATCCTACTGATAATATATAAATTGATTTTGAGTATTAAATAAATCCTCTTTTTTGCAAGGATTGTATGGTTGTTAATAACTCTTTGGAGTTATGTTGGACGATAGTCTCATGAAAAAGATGTGGGATGATAGGTCATCCATCCAATATCTACCATAAGAAAAATATATTAATGATGTGTCTTTGTTAAATCCCCTTAATCATAATGAATATATACTTAAAAAGCCATTATCCACTATAGATGATGTGTTGGTTTCTGATAAATCTAATTCTTATGTGCCTAATTTGAAAGGTAATGGGATGATGGTGGATGAGTCTCCATAGAGATCAAATAGTTTACCCTCTAATACTAAGGTATATTTTGTAAATTAGGTTACATAAAATGATATCCATTCTGCTAATTCTATTGGATTAGCAAAAAATGGAGTTTTAACTAGTTTCCCCTATTGTTACTTCTCCCTATGGGATCTCAGCTAGTAAAGGAATTACTGCTCTGGTCGATGATGATGAGTCAATGGAAATTTCCTCCGATTTTCCAACCAAACTAGGTGATGTTGATTAGGCGGGGAATAGAAGTTTTCAGAGGAAATGAATTTGTTCTTCATACCCCATTGATTAGGATTTTAGTGATGGATCAAATTTCTATAATTTTAGGAAAGGTGGGGACTTCAAACTTGTAAATGCATTGGTGGTTTTTTCCAATATATCTTGGATGATATGGATAATTCTTATTTATCAAAATTTGATAAATGGGTCTACAATTCTGATGAAAATGAGAAAGATCAGTAGTATATTTTATTAAATAACAATAGAACTATTAGTTGTAATGGATTTTTCGTCTTTTTTGGATGTTTCCATCAATGGTAAGGGGATGATGAATGAAATGGATCCTCCAAAAAGAATTCTAAAAATATTATTTCAATATTCAAAGTAATTTCTCTACTAGATCATTCTCTAAATATTCAATGATAATTCCCACTATGTATCAAAAAAATTCAAATAAGAAACACTAACTATCCTCAATCTGGCTCACTTGCAATCAGAATGGGAATCTACTAATGATTCTAAACCTAAATATCGTAATGATCATTCATTTTATGATTCTTAAACTCGATTTCTTAATGAGGTCAAATTTTTAACACCATCTATTTTCATTTTATCTTTTTCCTTTTTTTAATAATGTCAGTAGCTTTGCATCTAGCTATAACTATTTCAATAGTTCAAAAGAAACATTTTTATGAAAAAAAATCAATTTTTCTATCAAAACCACTATTTCATAAAAAACCATTTTTTCTAAAAAATTAAAATAATATTTATTACTCTCTTGTGATTTTTATTTAATTTATCTCCACCTTTTCAATTTTAAAATATGTTTTAGATAGAATATTCTTACCATTATTAAAAATAATTCACACTTCTATTTTACCAAAACTGTGAAAAGAATTTTTTTAATGCGTTTGACATCAACAGAATTTACCACCATAATGAAAATTACTTTATTTCAATATCCCATTATATGTTTTCAAGGTTATTTTCCAATAAGTTTATTTTCAAAATGTTTTGTGCTTTAAATTTTTTTTAATATGAAACTGATGTTTTCATAATGAAATATTTTAAATGATTTTTAAATCTCCCATTATAGGTTTTCAATATTCTTTTATAAATTAAAGGATTTAGAAAATGTTTTATTTTAAAAAAAATACTTTCCAACAAGATCATCTTCTTAAATAAATATTACAAGTGATATTTCTAAATCTCTGTCCACCTAAGATGATATCATATGATGTAACCTCAGATTTTTTTGGAGATACATACCAAGGATAGAATTATTATTCTTTTTATGAATGGTTTATTAGGTCAAGATGTTTATGAAACCTTTTTATCATCCATAGGTTATACCATGATGAAATTTATTAGAAACCCACTTCTTTTTCCATTGTATATGATTTTATGAAATGATGAAATAATTATGATACCTATTTCTTTTCCATGTGTTATGTAAATGAAATTTTTTTATGAAACCCATTTCATTTCGTGGGTTCTAATTTGATGAATTTTTTATGATCTTATAGAACACTTATGTATTATTATTACACCTTGAAGGTGGTTATATTATAACAAAAGATGGGTGGGAAAAATATCGCTCTCTAATGTGTTGGGTAATTATTTATATCTAATTAGATAGATGGGACTATAATGGGGAGTGAACCCAATTCAGTAATGAAATTTGTATGAAATGATGGTCTTAGGAGTTATCCTTGACTATTGTGATGGTTTGGGGAGTAAATGCAATGCAGTATGAGGAAAGGTATTCCACTTGGGATGGTGGTGTATTCATCCCAGTAGCATTAGATGCCTATGGAGTGCCTTGATATGTTTTGGAAATGATCCTTGCCTACTAAGGAAGTTATTTTATATACTTATGTATATTCTTAAATTTCATGTCTTATGAAAATGCAATGCTATTATATAACATTTTAATTGATTTCATTTTTATTCATCTCTTATTACCTTACAATACTTATACCATGAATCAAGATTATGATGTTTTATTTGTAGGGTATAATTTTTCAATGTTATATTCATATTTTAATACCATTATGCTCATGTTTGGTTTATATATTTCCCTTGTTTATCTTTTAAGAGCATATGATATCACTCTTTATTATGTTTATGTTCCCCAAGTTTAGAATAATAGTGTTAAGTATTATTAATAAAGGGAAATATCTTTATGTGAGAAATTGAAGATCACTCCTGAATTATGAAACTGTGTTCCATGTTTCTAAATCCACTATGTTATTACAGTTGTAACGACCCACCATTTCTAAAAGATATTACTAATTGTTTTTACTAAAACTCTTTAATGTGGACCTTTTAATGTTACCTACTAGTGTTACAATATTCATGAGGGTGTATGGGGCTTGTTCGGAGCTCAGAGCCGCAGATTTTTGGATAACAGACCTGGCCACATTGTTAGTGGAAACTGTATGACCTAGACTACATGGGTTTACATAACCATCATGTAGGGTGTTTCAGAGGTGACTAGGGAGACTCATTATTGTCTTCAACTATGTTATCCAAGGCACAAGCCCGTGTGAGGTGTCTTCCATTTTTTATATATCTGAATAACATGGTTTACACATGATTTGGAAAACCCTATCAAATAAACCTTGTAGGGTCCCTCATTAGACAATGAGGTGGGAACTGTTAATGCATAGTTTTTTCGACTGAGTGACCACAATATACGACCCAATATAGATTGGTAATTTTAAATTTATACCCTTAATTATTATAAACCCCCCCCCACATTCCTCCATTCCTTCTTTTCCAAAGGTTAGAGCCTACAGCGATATCTTTTGGGCTATCCCTCCTTCTAACCTTGGGTCTTGGTTGATCCTCTATCAAGACTCCAAATCAAATTCTTTCATAAGTATTTGATTCTTATAAGTAAGAAAAAAATTCATATTACATCTTATATTTGTTTCACTTCTGTTCTCTTTCACAAATTTGGTGCAAGTTGGTTCATCATATTTTCAGGGTGTTGGACCGTTCTTCATTTTTCTTCCAATCTACTTGAAAATTTAAGCTGATGTTGGAGGTGGAGTCATCTACGTCCCTATTATAGGTTTTCTAGTTCTTTTCATTAATTTATTTAGTGTCATCATAGACATTATATTGTTTCAAATGACATAAATTTCAGAAAATTTTCTAAAAAAATTGTTTCTTTTAAAATATATTAATGAATGATATTGTATTATCATAGACCCTTGTTATGTATTTATAGGATGTTGACCTCATTCATAACCACCCATTTGGGTGTGATGGATTAATAATCTTCTTTAATATAAATTTTTAAACTCATCAAAAAACTTTTAAGTGTTCGTATATGGATTTAAGTTTAATTTCTATTATGCGTGTAATTTCCCAACTGATTGTAGAACCTTATAAGTTATTTTTTTACTTGATTATAAATTTTTCACCCTGATTAATCAAATTTATTTTTTAAATATAATGGAATGAATGAAATTACATACCTTGTGTAATATGAATATGAATATAAAATGTACCAATTGGGAACCCTTTGATATTTGTGCTAAATGGTTATGAGAGCATTGAAGGTGATCCCTCGTGCAAATTATTATAATTATTATGAGCATTCCATAATTATGTGATACTGAGTGATGGTTAATGGACTTTTTGAGCATGAATATTCACTATACCATTCATCGGGTGTTAATCATAGCATCTTTTATTGTTATACTTCAATTTGGTTGATGGTTATGACATTCTGCATTCCTCTATTTCGAGTGTTCATAATGTCATATCACCAAACCTATCTCATGTTATGCACATGATATCTCACATTCATTTTGATATTTATGGAATTTATCTTTTTTTGGAGCCTATAGGATCATTAGACTAGTTATAACCACTTGAGTTACGCACCCGGTCTTTCCAACACCTAGTATACATGTATATTCCTACTTATGTCCTCACGTACTTAATGAATAAAAGTGTATAAAATATATAAATACACTATATATATATTATTAAAATATATATGGTTCATTATTATACTCTTACACTGGCATATGCCACAGTAGGTAGATCCATCCACGTTTCATGTAGGAACCTAAGCTTAATGATATTTATTTCTTCAATATTGTTATTATTCATTATACCTTCAAACTGTTGTTGATATGTACACAGGTTGTATTATTTATAGACACTATTGGTGGTGGCCAATTAAGATTTCATCTCTCACCCTACTCAGGCCTCCTTTGGTACCTGAGTAGATTACTTCTCTACAATTATGGAGAAGGGTGAGTGCCCTACTACATATGCTTGATTTCTTTTCCTTATAGTATGGAACATGGGATAAGAGGACCAATCATATTCTTGTGATGCAAGTGGGGTAGTCTTTTGGCCACTTTAATTTATATATATCATGATTCATATGCCTATTCCTTTTCCCCTTTTATCATACTAGCATTCTATAACATCAACATGTATATGACTCATCTGTTGTGGCTTTTGATATTATTATAGTTTTTTTGGTAATTTACACTTCTGTTATTTTTTATCATATAAGATCCTTAGTGCTATATTTTTACATATTCTTCTACTATAATGGGTTAGTAGTCATGTTTTTACAATGTCTGTATCCGCTGTGATGTAGGATATTCATATGCCTCCACTATTTATTGCATGTTATTCACAATTGTTGTGCCACTCTGATATGAGGGTATAGTCTTCCCACTATACCACATTAGTCCATTACTGCTAGTCAATTGCCTCTAGTATATGAAGAGGTGCACTTGAGTCTATGTCACCCATAGGCTTGAGGTATTAGTTGAGTGGATCGTGGTCGAGTTGTTAAAATGTTGTATCATAGAATCTTTTTTGCGATTTTGTTTGGGAAAGAGATAGATGTTTAGGAATTAATGGAATTGGGAAATGATCATGTGACTAATAGTATCTAACCCATGCACATGATAAACCCAAATTACTCAGGACCATTTTTTGTTTTTAATGAGTTCCCCAATTACAGTTGGTTCAATTTCACTCTTTCGTGATGCACATTAATTGTGATATTATTATTATTAATGTTATTTTAACATAAATTTTCTCTTGAACTAGTATGGTAAGGAATTAACATCTGATTAATCATTATAGGTACATTAGGACTAACATACCAAGAATTTTTCTTTCTATGTTTATTTTGTACATGCATTTCTTGATGCATATAGTTAGTGATTGTATTATAATGTATTGACATGTACTAACATTTCTTATAGGGATAATATAAATGGATTCGTTAAAATGACTACATCAATCTAAATAGTATTTTCCCACATAAATTGGCGATGAAACCTTAATTATCCAAATATACCATGTTGTGAGATCTGGACCTATAGGATCTATACCTTGATGTGTAAATATAATATATAAAAATGATTACAAACTCACCAAAATTAAAACTATCAAATTAAAATGGTTACTAGTAAATGGTATTAGAATTATAAAGTAAATAATGTTTCCTCTATACATTTCAAATAAAACTCAATATATTGGAACCCCTACTATTTGATATAAGACTTGTGACCAGGATCATCCTTAGTAATGGGTAGATGGGCGTGTCTCTTATAGTTCTTATGGCCTGATATAGTCTTTCTTTACCACCGAGACATGGATTTTATAGCATGCAGAGAGGATTGATCTCTATAATAAGGTGGATATGTGACTATGCTAGTTAATTATGTGGTATTATTTTATCTATAATGATATATTATTGGGTATGGGTTTGGAATTGTAGAATCATTTGACCATGATATCTGTGAGTCTTACACCAGGATGGTTTTGGCGACCATGCATCGAATGTGATGGGCCCTGAGCTACTGGTGATCCCTCATGTAGTTACCCCCATTTTACTACCTATTTTCCATGATATAGGGATTGAAGTCCATTTTGAGAAGTATTTTTTAGTATGATGAAATCTATGAAAGCTGTTTCTCAACATGGCCTGATTATGGGAGAATTGACTTAGGTGTTCAAGCAGTAGCATCTTCCCACCTTTTCGGTAATGGTGGACTATATGTTGTAGAGTAATTCTTGGAGGCGATGATTTCTATCATTGATAATCTGTATATTACTCCATAAAAAAGAGTCAGACTTTCTTCTTTTATAGTATGTGACTTTTCCAAGTGATGGAGGGAGGTTATTACCCAAGAAGATTGACATCCTGATATGGTTTTGGAGGATTTGTAGACAATATTTTATGAATATTTCTTTCCACAAAATCTAAGGGCCAATATGGATATAGATTTTAAGAACCTATAGTTGGTATATATGTCTATCATGGAGTATTTTAATTGTTTTTTGAGTTAAATCTTTCCAAACAGACTATAACTATTGATTATCATTTGACTCTCAAGAGATTCGATGATGGGATGATGCACTGCATCTAAACAAAGGTAATTGTATTTCAGCCTAAAAATGTATTTTGCTATAGTAAACTAGGCCCTCACTATTGAGAGAAATTTTAGGGAACCCTATAGTGCGAGTTATATTGGTTCGACACCTTATCCTGTCAGTTCTTATTCCAACAAACATAAGGATCTCTTTGAGGTTTCTCATTATGGAAGAAGTAGTGGGGAAGATCAAACTGATATCTTTTCAATCTATCACCTATGTGGTAATCTAAGACACATGAAACCCCAATTCTTATGGTTCTAATAGAATGTGGAGGTTGTGGTGGGATTGGTCATATACAATGATTCAGCATGACTTTTCCATCAATTACTCATGAACAAGGATGTACACCAACTCCACATTTAGGTGTCGGGCCATTTTATTCTTATATTGGAAGAAGATGAAATAGAACGACCATTTATGATGAGTTGGTAGTTGAGGCCGACATAGTTAGGCTTAGGATTCTCAATTTTAGCATATTGGGCATACACAAGCTAGTCATATTGTTATTTACGTCTGTGGTACAAGCAAGTTAGATGAAGTGCAGCATGTTCCATGGGTGAATAGTGTTATACCATATTCTATTTAATGTAATATTCTAATGGACTCTAAATTATACTTTTCTATATTTGACAAAGACACATCACACTCTTTTATATCTAAGAAAATTTTCTAGATTCTAGGCCATACGATATAGTTCTTATGAGGTGAGATGATCCTTGATGCACCGTTATATACCCATTTAATGAGTGTTATCTATTTTAAGGATTGACCCAATGATATAGAAGGATATATTTTTATGAATAATTTTTTCATCCTTACCATGACAGGGTTTGATGTAATCATTAAAATGGACTAGAAACATCCCTTTCAATCTTGCATGTATTTCTATCATCAGACAGTTTTGTTTACATCACTAGAGAGTATTAGAAAAATCCATAAGGGATAATGGAATATCCTAGAAAATAAATTAGCACTTAAGCACGGGGGGCTAGGTAGAGTGACACCCCATATTTCCAAAATTTTCTTAGTTGATCATAACTTATGAATTTATCTTTTCCATCTTGTGGTGGATCGTTTCAAGGATCTATTCCATGATAACTTTTTTTTTCTACCTCTAATATGAGAGATAGAATTTACCATTGAGATATTGCGAGGAGAAACACCAGTGAATATTACTCCTTATAGGATGGAACCTATATAGATTATAGAGATCAGGAAATTGTTTAATAATATGGATGATAATGGTTTCATGCTCCCTATAACATCTCCATGGGGTTCACTAGTTATATTTACATGAGGGGAGATGGTACCCCTGGGATTTGTGTGGATTACCATTAATTAAACGAGTTTATGGTAAAGAACCAATATCCATTACCCCGATTTAACGACCTATTTGATCATCATTGAGAGAGAGTGCATTATCAAATATTATTTGAGGTCAGACTATCATCATCTATGTGTAAAATAATTATAAATAAATCATACAACATTACAATGAAGGTATGGTATTTTCAAGTACCGAGTAACACCATTCAGTCTTACAAACGCATCATCTATTTTTATAGCCTTGATGAATAGGGAGTTCCAACCGTATATTTATTCATTTGTGGTGGTCTTGGTGGATGATATAATGGTGTGTTCTCATTCATGAAATGACCATTCCAACCATCTTGATATTATGTTGAATACATTGATAAATAAAAAAAATTATGATAAGATCACAAAATTACACATTTGAATCGAAAAAGTCCACTTCCTAGGTCATATCTTCTCAGAGAAAAGAGTTTCATAAGACCCAAACAAGGTGAGTTCTTAGTTTACTAGGAGTATCCCAAAAATGTATTTGACATACAGAGTTTATTAGGGATATTACTTATGCTTCATCCTGGATTTCACATTCCATGTAGTTCAACATATAGCATTGACTAATAATGGTGTGAAATTTTTTTGGATAGAATCTTGGCAAGAATCCTTTTAGGAGTTGAAGGACAAATTGAAATCATCGCTGATATAGATTATTATATATTCTGTAAGGACATATACAGTCTACTGTGATGTATCAAGTGTGGAATTAAGAGCTTTTATAATGTAGGAAAAGTAAGTCGTCTTGTACAAGTATCATCAGTTGAGGCCTCATGAGTAGAATTATCTGACGCACAACCTCGAGATAGTTGTTGTAGTTCATTATCTACACTGTTAGAGACACTACATAGAGATATTTTTATGTTATTCATGATCACATAAGCCTCATGTACCTCTTTAACTGAAATGATATGAATCTCAAGATGCACATATGGGTTGAGTATCTACAATACATCAATATATAAAATCCCTATATGTTTGGAAAATTCAATGTTATAGATAATTCTCTGAGCTGAAAGACAGACACCGATGGTTTAGGAGTCCATTGGTGAGTGTAATCTCTTATCCCTATTTTCAGATATGCCCACTGAGGTTTAGGAGGACCATGGTTAAGCTATCCTATCAGATTTATAAATGACCTTTACCCATGTGGAATGGTTGAGAATGATGAAACTCTCAGATTCCAAAGGTTAGTACTATGGGAATGTATCATGGATAACAAATTTTTTGGTTGGACCATGGATAAGAATGATAATTTACTATTTTAAGGATGTATTTGTGTCCAAGTAGACATCCTAGAACATCAAATGTGGTAATTTCATGCCTCAACATAGGAAGTACATCTTGGTGTCACCATGATGTATAGAGACTTCTGTCACCAGTATTGGTGTCCTCGTATAAAACCTGAGACTATCAGCTTCATCACTCAAATTTCCACCTATCAATAAGTGAAGGTGGAACATCATCAACTTGCATGAATTTTATAGCCATTTTTATTCCCTAGTGTAAATGGGATGATGTTTCATTGGATTTAATGACTGTTTTAGCTTGATAACATTATGGAAGCATTATATTTTAGGTAGTTGTTGATCATTTGATGAAGGTATCCCACTTATTAACTATTTAATATACTATTTCGGTTGATGATATAGGGAGGCTGCACATTAGGAAGGTCAAATATATTCTTGGACCTCCATGACCTATCATATCTAATATGGTTTCCCTCTTCACATCTCAGTTGTGGTAGGGGTTATAAAAGGGCTTGTGTACACAAGTGCTTCTAAGAATCTCCTATCACCCCCATACCGATGAAAAAATAGAGCATATGATTTAGGTGTTGGATAGTATGCTTCATGAAAGTGTCCTTGATGTTAGGGGTTCCTAGGAAAAACAAATTCCTATTGTTGTGTTCTCTTTTAATAATTTATTTTAGGATACCATTGAGATAAATCTTTATGAATTATTATATAGTAATACTTTTTAATCATCTCTATGATGGTTAGAGATTGGGCATGTATCTTTTCTTGGACAATGTCTTTTCCTTGAGACTTCAAAGAAGGTCCAATTGATTAGAAAATGAATTTTGATAGCTCATTCCAAACAATATTCAGATGTTAATCAATGCTGAAAACAAATTGAGTTTGAGGTTAGGGATTAGGTAATCTTGTGATTATTTCCTTGGTTGATCCATCGACATTTTCGGAGGCCAGGTAAGCTTTTTCCACAATTCATTGGACCCTTGAAGGTTGTGATGAAAATCAGACCAACATATCACCAGATAAAACTTACTCAGAGATAAAAATTTGTTCATGATATCTTTCATGTGTCTCATCTTCTTAGATATTATCTAGACCCATCTGATGTTTTACAACCTGATGATTTTGAGTAAGATATCAATTCTTATTTTAAGGTGTATCCAGTGCGTATTGTAGATTAGATCCGAATGAAACTGTGAGGCGGTTCAATTCCTTTAGTATGGGTTCTATGGCAGAAAGGACAAGTACAAGATGATACCTTGGAGTCGAAATCTAATATATGATCTTAGTTTATAATTATTTTCTTATATTATATTTCCTTACCCTCTAAAGTCTATCTTGGGGACGATTTTGTTTATAGAGATGAGGTTTAATGACCTGAATTTTCTGAAAGGTATGGATCATTTTTGTAGAATACAGTCCTTAATGTGTCCCTTATAACATTAGATAATGTAATCATGGAGACCATGAGGGTTTATAGGGTTTTTTCACAGTCTGGAGCCCCATTATTTTGGAAAATAGACTAGTCCACAAGGTTTGTGGAAATTGTGTACCCTAGACCACATAGGTTTCCCAAACCATGAAGGGAAATTCATAGGGGGTTGGGAGCCACATAGTTTTCTAAAATCATGTGTTCTAAGGAGAATACCCATACTAAATGTCTATAATTTCTAGTAGTCCCAAATCACACACTTTTCACATGGTTTTAATAAATTCAGTCATAAAATGTGTGGTGTCCCTCCATAGGTAGTGAGGTACATATATTTGGCACATAGATTTTCTATCTATGCGGCCAAACCCTGAAACCATGTATATATGAGTGATTTATCAATTTTACTCTTAATTATCTTAAAATCTTTCACCATCCTTTATTCACTATTTTCCGGTGGATGAAGCCTCATATCTTCTCTTTTGAACTCTCCCTCCATCTCACCTAGGGATCTCGGTTACTCATTCATCCAAACAAAAAATCAAGTGCCATCATAATCATTGAATCTCCATCATTAAGAACTCAAATCCTATTACTTCATGTCCTAGTTTCTCTTCATATCTATTGTGCTATTTTTGTTTGATCTCATTCAACCTATTTTCATGGAATTGGAATATACTTAATTTTTCATTTGAACTAAATAGAATTTTAATTTGATAAAAGATAAGGGGCTATCAAAGGTTCTAAGGTAAGTGTTTAGGTTGATTTTCTTAATTTTCATCGTGGTTTCATAGCTTCCCCATTGTGTTGTATGGTGGCCATTTTAGTGCATTTCCATAAAATGCATTCATCATTTTTGGAACATTTAATGCATGTTTTTTGACTCATGGTGTCCCTTGATAAGTGTTTATAGGTGTATGAAGTCAATTATAGCCACTAATGTTTGTGCATCATCTTTTTTTCACTGTTTTATAAAAAAAATTGTATCAACCACACACCTTCAAAGTGTTCTTCTTGGGTTCTAAGTGGAATATCCCCAGCATGAGTAATAACCCTGTTGATAAAGAACCTTGGTTTACCTTATTTATAATTGTATTACCTTGATTAATTAAATGTATTGTTTAAATGGAATAGATTGGGGGGCTAGTCTATGCCTATTGTATTATTAATATGAATGTAAATTGAAATAATTGAGAACTCTTGAGTATTTGTGCTAAATGGTTATGATATAATTTAAAGTGTTATGCTTATATAGTTGTTTATCTATTTTGTTTATTTTGTTCCATCTATTTACATATGAACCCTCTATGGCAGTTACTAATGTTGTTTTCATAATGTATATTTCTTATATGTTGTTGGATATTAATATTCTTCACTATTTATAGATTATTATTCATAGCCACTATTCCCATCTATTATAAGGTTATAGTCTCCACATTTTACCCCCTTAGACCCTTGATTTTAGTCTCCAACCATTGGCATATGGGGAGGCTGCTTAAGGCCATGTTACCCACCTACTCATGGAGCCAATTGAGTGGATCTTAGGTCCAGACAATACATTATCCCCCATGCATTTTTTTGTGTAATGTATTAAAAATTAATCTAAACAAATGTAATATCCAGGTATCAGAATCATGGGTCACTATAGTATGCATCAGAGGAACAGATTAGTTAATATTTGGGAACTAGGATGATTAATAATTTTAGAAATACCATGTAATATTTATAAGGATGTGTATAGGGATTTCTCTAAGGATAAGTATATTTAAGGGAAAATGTTTATGAAATTTTCCTTTATTTTTAGAAAAGGAAGAAGCTAGTGTTTTCCAATAAATTAAATCCATATATAGATACTAATAGTAGATGTGTATCCTGTACATAGGTACATTGGGTTAATAACACAAAAAATATAGCATTGAGTGGGACTCAATCCTCACACGGTGCATGAAAATGGGCCTTGTTACGCACCTAGTGTGACACTCCTATAGGATATTGTAACACCCGAGACTTTTATGTTATATAAATCATCAAAGGAATATTTTTCTACACAACACTTTCTTGGTTTGCTTTACACGAAATCGTGACCTTCCTCGACAGCTTGTGTCGTACGCAATATCGAGTTTCACTAAACAACGATATGCTATTAAAATATTATTAAAACTAGCTGTTATGAATAGTAATAACCACTTTTTGAAATTTTATAAATTTTATTTTTCAAAATGGACTTCATTTTTGGATTCGGAATATCGAAATTAGCCTAGGGTAAAATTTTGGTATTTTTCTGAAAACTTTCAATTTTTGATGAATAGTAAAACCACTAAGTGGTAGTTAAAAAACTGAATTTTTCATAAAACTTAATTTTACCGCTTCTGTGAGTGGAATTTCAAAAATCCGAGAGACACGGTTAATGTCAGTAAGTAAAATGTGGTTCAATGAGATGAAAATAATTTTTTGGTGAATAGTAACTTTTTACTTTTTTTACCACGGTTAAAAGAATATAGGGTAATTAAGGGTAAAGATGATATTATTATTACCCTAACACATGTCCTAATTCTATTGGACAAGTGTAATTCGACCAAAAACAAACTTAGGAATAAAATATGACAATTTAGTCCCACTTGGATTAGATTAGGACATTTATTATTAATTTATTTAAAGAAGGGTAATAATAGTTAAAATCAATGTTTAATAAGTAAATAATTTTTAATATGGGGTTATACATAAGATAAATTAGACTATAAATATTCATTAGAAAGCTAAAACTATTTCCTACATAATTGTATTTTATTTGTAATTTTTAGACATTAAATAATTTAATTTATTTATGACACAAAGATGATGTAGTGATTATCATATTAATGAAATATTGACATAATTAATGTTATAAACACCAAAATAAATGTAATTTGAGACTTTTTATGAATTCCACTAATTTTCTAGGTAAATATGACATGTTATTATTGATTTAATTAACGTTTTTATAACTAATAATGCTTTTATGATTTTCACAAAAATCAATTACTAAATAGTGTCAAAATTGACATAAAATAGTTTTTAAAACAAATATTATATTAGTAATTGTTATTTTATTCCTAAAAATATAAGGTTCGTAAACCTGAATTATATAAGGTTATATATATTAATAATAAACAACTTGGGGTTCGTTTGGATGCTTATAGTAAGTTTATTAACCTTATAGTATAAGAACACAAGAAGACACGGTAAAAGTAAAATTGTTTAACTTAATGTTAAATCTAAATGATAAGGTTAAAATAGGAACCTAAACTTGTCTAAATTCTATAGGATGAGATTATTTAGACCCATACCCACCTTAGCTTCAAAATATATCAATTTGGATCTATTTAAAACCGAACTTTAGTTCATAATAAAATAATATTTTTTGTTTTCCCAAAGGTGCCACTCTCCTCCCTTATAAAAGGGCACCTCCTCCCCCTCTTCCTCACACCACTTTGAGCCTTCAAGCTCGGCCAAACCCTACCACTTCCTCCTCTACACTTCCCTAGAGACATCCTAGAGGTCCTGGTCTTCTTCAAAGACCAATTTTAGTGCCCTAAAAGAAGGTCTCAAAGAAGCACTTCAAAGAAGAGGTAATGTCTGTTACCGATTCTTTCATCTTTATTTCTTCTTCCACTTCTTCTTATTTAGTTGTTTCATTATGAAGTAATAACATCAGTATCACTCATATACTGATATGTTATTATAAGTATGAAACAACCCTATTTCACCATCTATCCATCCTACGGAAAAAGAAATCACCGCGCGTGCGTACGTACGGAATACCGTCTCCAAGTCGTGGTGTAATCTATTTTCCACCACCACCTTACTTGGATGAGTATAATGGTGTAAATAATGACTATATATGACTATTATAAAGTAATACTGATTCTGAAATAGCATACATACACTCCAATACAATTCCACAATCAAAGGAACGATATCATCAGTCGTGCGTACGTACGAAATACCGTCTCCACGATGTGATGCGACTCGTTCTACATGATCTTAATTTCATAATGATTATATAAAAGAATTGAATAAATTAATATGATATATATTACACTAATACAATTCTGGAAATTATGTATCTATAAACTAAACAGAAAAATAAGAATTTATTCGACAAGACACGCATAAGAACAAAAAGTTATAAACACCCGAATAACAAGTAGCAATGAAATATTACTACTAAGAAGCTAAGAATATGACCATATATGATATCCTAAAAATAAGTATTATTCTATAATAAGTCAATAACATTATTTAAATCATTATACAGGAGGTTCAGACACTTACGAAGCAAAACGAACCTAAGGTAAGGGAAAATATCACAATCTCATTTTTATCCGAGATTGTTTATACTTTAGTATTTACTAGGGTGTATTTTATCATCCACATCCATGTTTCCTCAATATTTAATATTATTTCCATTCAACTACAATTGTTTAAATCCTATTTTACCCTTCGGTGAGTTTTTAGTAAAAGATATTAAAGGAATCTTTTGTCGTTTTTCGTACAAGGTACTTTTTTGACTTTTCCGACAAAAGTACGAGAAGAATGTTTTTTTAACATATACGACATGAATGGATTTTTAAAACATTATTTCCAAGAAACATCCTTTACAAGTTTTCAAGTTTATTTTTAATCAACTTCTTTTAGTTTAAAATTGTATGACATGTTATGAAAGGATAAATGTTTTTGAAGTAGAAAGGATATTTTCCTCAAGAATGAAGTTCAAGTGTTTTATCAAAATTATTTTCCATATAAGATAATAAATGGTTCTGTTTTTATCCCTATTATTACATTGATTTGATTATGTTGTGATGGAATTATTTATGAATTCCTTTATCTTATATGAATTGTTTTATGATGTCATGATGTTTAAGATTCCCATTTTTATTACATGGGTTATGCAATGATGTATGATTTATGATTTTGTGCAACACATAAGAATGGTATCATTATGAGATGGGTGGGACCTATATCTCCCTCCAATGCATTGGGTAAAGATTTTATATCTCATGAGATAGACATGGCTGGAACGGTAGGTTATACTGGTTCAGTGAAACAGGACTGAAACGAGGGTAACTCGGTTCAGAAAGGGACTTTATCTACTAAGATAGTATTGGAAATGAGTCTTGACTAACAAGAAATGATTCTCTATGATTATGTGTGTATGCTAAAAAGTTTCATGTTTTAAGTTATGATTATTGTGATTACATTTCACTGCCATGATTTATGATATGTTATGAAATTATGATCTCTTTTGCAGGTTAAGATTTCCAAAAATTATGTGCTTATGTATACGATGTGATTGATACTTCTTTTGTTTACCGTTACTGAGCATTTGAGGTCACCCTTTTGTATGTTTTCTTTCCCCAGGTCAGGAAGAAGGTTATTAAGTAAGATATGCCAAAAGGGACTATAGATATGATGAAATAATTGGGAGATAGTGTAGACTCTTTATGAACTAGTTGTTTATGTTTCCCAGTTTCTAAAGACACTATACCTATACGGTCCTTTCGTGGTTTTGTTGTATGTTTTAATAATTATGCTTCAATTTTGAAGTATTAACAATGTATGTAAAGTATGGGTCGTTATAGTTGACATCAGAGGAAAGGTATAGTCAACCTTTGGAAACTAGGATGTGAAATCCTTAGTAAGAACCCTAAGGATAGGTCTAAGCATAGAACACAATCTTAGTGTTTTAGAAATGGCCATGAATAACCTAGGATAAAACCTTAAGTGTGAAATTTTATTCTTGATTATGTGGTTTTCCAATTATAATTAGTGTTGCTCACACTATTCTTCTTGGTTTTAGTCAATGGATGGAACCCGAAGGAATCGTGTTAATGCGGAATGCGATGGGCAATGCAATGATTGTCCCCCTGAGTAACCAAACATTATGGGAGTTGGAATGAAAAATCTTGTAGCCATGCTCACACAACTTTCTCAAGCTATGAATCATGCAGGACTTCCAAACGAGCAAAGTAAGAAGCAACATTCTGTTGAATCCTTCATGAGTCAGCGTCCACCTTCTTTCAGCGGGTCTACTTATCAATTAGTTGCTGAACAATGGATTAGTACTACTAAAAAGGTATTTTCAGTTCTTCAATGTTCTGAACATGATAAAGTCATCCTAGCAGTGTATCTTTTGGAAGGAGAAGATGATCAATGGTGGAATCATATTAAGAATACGAGGCAAAGGGTTGAAATTGAGTCCATGGAATGGGATGAGTTCAAGAACTTATTTTTCAATAAGTACTTCCCTCGTATTCTCCGAACAAAGATAGAGAAAGAGTTTCTTGAACTAAAGCAAAAGGATGATGAATCTGTTGGTACCTATGAAGCAAATTTTACAAGACTTGCAAGGTATGCTTCTGGTATTATTATCCAACCTGAGAGTAAGATCGATCGATTCTTTAGTGTCTTAAAACCAAGTCTTAGAAGGTCGTTAGCCATAAAGGGACTTCAATAGCTACGAAGAAATCGTTCGATGTGCTCTCAAAGTCGATATGGAGATTGGAGTAACCCATCAGTCATATGGGTTTGATAAGAAGAGGAAAATGGAATTCAAAGGAAAATCTAAAGAGCACACTAAAAAGAAGATGAGATTTCCCTTATGCTCAAAGTGTGGAAAGAAACATGAAGGGAGTTTTCTTAAAGGGACAAGTAAATGTTTCAAATGTGGAAAGGAAGGTCATCGTGAATTTGAATGCCACGATGATGGGAAGAAGATGTCTAATGCTGCAAACAAAGGAAGGGATACACAGAATGAACCTACTACACTTCAATGTTTCAAGTGCAAGGAGATGGGTCATTATGCCAATAAATTCCCTAATCCAAGGGTTGATGATGATGGTCGACGTCAACAAACTATTAAGGCTAAAGACAAAGGAAAGTCACATGCAATTTCTATCAGCGATGTGGAGTACGATAACGATGTGGTGAAAGGTACACTTACCATCCACTCTAAAGTAGCAAATGTTTTATTTGATTCTAGATCCACCTACTCCTTTATTTCTGAAGAATTTTCTAAGGGTATCACCATATTACCTCAATAATTAGATGTTGAGTAAGCTGTGACAACACCTAATGGCACAACAGTCGCATCAAAAGTTTATAATTCTTCTCCGATCGATGTTTGTGGGAAAGTGCTTCCTGAAAATCTTGTGATCCTTCCTATAGTGGAATTTTATGTGATTCTTGGCATGGATTGGATTTATTTATATGGAGCTCGTATCAATTTCCAAAGAAGGGAAGTCACATTTCATATTCCAGATCAATCTATGATCATCTATCAATGCAAGGATGAACATAACCTTCTAGTGGAAATTTCTTCCATCTTATGGGTCTTGATTCCACTAAATGAAGGTTATTTATCTCAAATGGTTGGTGAGAAACTCACGATTAAGAATATTCCCATTGTACGGGAGTTTGATGATGTCTTTCCGGAGGAATTACCGGGACTTCCACCAAATCGTGAAGGTGAGTTCTCAATAGAACTCGTACCGGGTGCTTTTCCTATTTCAAAGAAACCTTATAGAATGGCCCCAATTGAGTTGCAGGAATTGAAGAAGCAACTCCAAGAGAATCTTGATAAGGGATTCATATTCCCTAGTGTGTCACCTTGGGGATCACCTGTTCTATTTGTTAAGAAGAAAGATGGATCAATGAGACTCTGCATTGATTATCGAGAACTTAACAAGATCACTATCAAGAACAAATATCCACTCCCGCGCATTGATGACCTTTTTGACCAACTACGCAGAGCTCAATACTTTTCCAAGATTGATCTTCGTCCAGGGTATCATCAATTAAGGGTCAAAAGGGAGGATATACCAAAGATGGCTTTCCGTACAAGGTATGGACACTATGAATTTATAGTGATACCATTTGGTCTTACTAATGCCCCTGCTATCTTCATGGATCTGATTAATAGAGTCTTTAGAGACTATCTTGATCAATTTGTGGTAGTCTATATAGACGATATTCTTGTCTATTCAAAGAGAAAGGAAGAACATGAAGATCACTTGATAATTATATTGAAGACCCTGAGAAAGGAGAAGCTTTATGCCAAATTTACCAAGTGTGAATTTTGGCTTCAAAAAGTTGCATTTTTGGGTCAGATAATCTCAAAAGAGGGGATATC
Organism: Viscum album; assembly: GCA_963277665.1. Classification (NCBI taxonomy): domain Eukaryota; kingdom Viridiplantae; phylum Streptophyta; class Magnoliopsida; order Santalales; family Viscaceae; genus Viscum; species Viscum album. The sequence continues at coordinate 1,260,477,670 of OY728166.1, forward strand.
TGTGGATCCAGCAAAAACAGAGGTTATCGAAAGATGGTCGAGACCAACAACAGTAACTGAGATATGAAGTTTTCTTGGTTTTGATGGATATTATCGACGTTTTGTGAAATATTTTTCACGATTATCTAATCCACTCACCAAGCTGACTCGGAAAGGAGTTAAGTTTGTCTGGACGGAAGAATGTGAAGAGAATTTCAAGTAGTTGAAAAGAAGGTTATCCAGTGCACCTGTGCTCACACTTCCTTGTAGTGGAGAAAGGTTTGTGATCTATAGTGATGCATCCAATAATATATTGGGGTGTGTTCTTATGCAAAATGATATGGTGATAGCTTATGCCTCACGACAGTTGAAAATCCATGAGCAAAATTACCCAACACATGATTTGGTGTTAGCTGCGGTAATCTTTGCATTAAAGATTTGGAGTCATTATCTTTATGGTGAAATGTGTGATATTTATACTGATCATAAAAGTTTAAAGTATATTTTCACACAAAAGGAGTTGACTATGCGCCAAAGAAGATGGTTGGAGCTGATTAAGTGTTATGACTGCTCAATCCATTACCACCCTGGGAAAGCAAACAAGGTGGCAGATGCATTAAGTCGACAAGACCATGCCAGTTTATCCATGATGAGGATCACAAAAGATCCAATATTTATGGATTTACAAAGGATGGATCTTGGAATTATAATGGAAGTGGAAAATATTATCTTTCTCAAATGAATGTTCAACCATCTATACATGTGAAGATTAAAGAGGCACAGAAAGAAGATGTCGAGTTACAAAAGAAGGTGAGAAATGTTCCTGAATTCAACCTTGATTGTGATGGGATAATAAAGTTCAGAAATCGGGTTTGTGTTCCTCCCATCCCCAAATTAAAGAAGGAGCTGCTGGATGAGGCTCATAGTTCTTCATTCTCTATTCATCCTGGAAGCACGAAGATGTATAGGGACCTGAAAGAGTACTTCTGGTGGGATGGCATGAAAAGAGATGTTGCTGAATATGTCTCTCGATGCTTGGTTTGTCAGCAAGTTAAAGCTGAGAGATAGAAGTCTAAGGGGATGTTACAACCATTACCCATACCCGAATGGAAATGGGAAAACATCACTATGGACTTTGTCACAGGACTTCCTAAAACATCCAAAGGCAATAATTCTATCTGGGTCATAGTTGATCGTTTTACAAAGTCTGCATACTTCATTGCTATTAGAGAGGATTTCTCTCTGGATCAGCCTTCCAGGATATATGTAAAGGAAGTGGTAAGATTGCATGGAGTACCACTTTATATTATATCTGATCGGGATCCGAGATTTACCTTGAAGTTCTGGCGAAGTCTTCAGCATACTCTGGATACAGAGTTGAGTTTCAGCACTTCTTATCATCCTCAGACATACGGTCATTCTGAGAGAAAAATTAAAACCCTATAAGATATGTTGAGAGCTTGCTCTATAGATTTCAAAGGTGGTTGGGATCAACACCTACCTTTGGTGGAATTTTCTTATAATAATAGCTTCCACTCCAGTATTCAGATGGCTCCTTATGAAGCTCTCTATGGAAAGAAATGCAGGACTCCAACTTGCTGGGATGAAGTTGGGGAAAGAAAGCTATTAGGACCTGATCTCGTTGTTGAAATGGCAGAAAAGGTCAGATCTATTCAACAACACATAAGAGCAGCTCAGAGTCGACAAAAAAGTTATGCTGACAACCGAAGAAAAGACCTAGAGTTTGAAGTGGGTGATAAAGTGTTCTTACGAATATCTCCCTGGAAGAGGGTTATGAGATTTGGAAAGAAGGGGAAGTTGAGCCCTAGATATATCGGTCCTTTCGAAATACTGGATCGTGTTGGGAAGGTAGCTTACCGATTGGAGCTTCCACCGAATCTCTCTCAAGTTCACGATGTGTTCCATGTATCTCTCCTGAGAAAGTACATACTTGATCCTTCACATGTACTCAGCTCAGAAGTTGTACCGCTGGAGCAAGATCTTTCTTATGAAGAACAACCGATAGAGATTCTGGATCGTAGTGAAAAAGTCCTATGAAACAAGACCACTCGATTGGTGAAAGTTTTATGGACGAACCACCAATTAGAAGAAGCTACATGGGAGCTTGAGGATATGATGAGGGAGAGGTATCCTCATCTGTTTGTTACAAAGTGACGAATTTAGAGGGCGAAATTCATTTTAAGGGGGGTAGAATGTAACACCCGAGACTTTTTTGTTATATAAATCATCAAAGGAATCTTTTTCTACACAACACTTTCTTGGCATTCTTTACACGAAATCGCGACCTTCCTCGATAGCTTGCGTCGTACGCAATACCGAGTTTCACTAAACAACGATATGCTATTAAAATATTATTAAAACTAGCCGTTATGAATAGTAATAACCACTTTTTGAAATTTTATAAATTTTATTTTTTAAAATGGACTTCATTTTTGGATTCGGAATATCAAAATTATCCGAGGGTGAAATTTTGGTATTTTTCTGAAAACTTTCAATTTTTGATGAATAGTAAAACCACTAAGTGGTAGTTAAAAAACTGAATTTTTTATAAAACTTAATTTTACCGCTTCTGTGAGTGGAATTTCAAAAATCTGAGAGATGCGGTTTATGTCAGTAAGTAAAATGTGGTTCAATGAGATGAAAATAATTTTTTGGTGAATAGTAACTTTTTACTTTTTTTACCACGGTTAAAAGAAAATAGGGTAATTAAGGGTAAAGATGATATTATTATTACCCTAACACATGTCCTAATTCTATTGGACAAGTTTAATTCGACCAAAAACAAACTTCGGAATAAAATATGACCATTTAGGTCCAGTTGGATTAGATTAGGACATTTATTATTAATTTATTTAAAGAAGGGTTAAAATAGTTAAAATCAAAGTTTAATAAGTAAATAATTTTTAATATGGGGTTATACGTAAGATAAATTCGACTATAAATATTCATTAGATAGATAAAGAGATTTCCTACATAATGGTATTTTATTTGTAATTTTTAGACATTAAATAATTTAATTTATTTATGACACAAAGATGATGCACTTATTATCTTATTAATGAAATATTGACATAATTAATGTTATAAACACCAAAATAAATGTAATTTGAGACTTTATATGAATTACACTAATTTTATAGGTTAATATGACATGTTAGTATTGATTTAATTAACTTTTTTAGAACTAATATTCTGTTATGATTTTTACAAAAATCAATTACTAAATAGCGTCAAAATTGACATAAAATAGTTTTTAAAACAAATATTATATTAGTAATTGTTATTTTATTCCTAAAAATATAAGGTTCAAACAAATGACTTAGATAAGTTTATATATATTAATAATAAACAACTTGGGGTTCGTCTGGCTGCTTATAGTAAGTTTATTAACCTTATAGTATAAGAACACAAGAAGACACGGTAAAAGTAAAATTATTTAACTTAATTTTAAATCTAAATGATAAGGTTAAAATAGGAACCTAAACCTGTATAAATTATATTGGATGAGATGAATTCGACCCATCCCCACCATAGCTTCGAAATATATCAATTTTGAGCTATTTAAAACCGAACATGACTTTATAATAAAATAATATTTTTAGTTTTCCCAAAGGTGCCCCACTCCTCCCTTATAAAAGGGCACCTCCTCCCCCTCTTCCTCACACCACTTTGAGCCTTCAATCTCGGCCAACCCCTGCCAATTCCTCCTCTCCACTTCCCTAGAGACATCCTAGAGGTCCTGGTATTCTTCAAAGACCAATTTTAGTGCCCTAAAAGAAGGTCTCAAAGAAGCACTTCAAAGAAGAGGTAATGTCCGTTACCGATTCATTCATCTTTATTTCTTCTTCCACTTCTTCTTCTTTAGTTGTTTCATTATGAAGTAATAAAATAAGTATCACTCATATATTGATATGTTATTATAAGTATGAAACAACCCTATTTCACCATCTATCCATCCTACGGAAAAAGAAATCACCGCGTGTGCGTACGTACGGAATACCGTCTCCACGCCGTGGTGTAATCTATTTTCCACCACCACCTTACTTGGATGGGTATAATGGTGTAAATAATGACTATATATGACTATTATAAAGTAATACTAATTCTGAAATAGCATACATACACTCCAATACAATTCCACAATCATAGGAACGATATCATCACTCGTGCATACGTACGGAATACCGTCTCCACGATGTGATGCGACTCGTTCTACATGATCTTCATTTCATAATGAATATATAAATGAATTGAATGAATGAATATGATATATATTAAACTAATACCATTCTGGAAATGATGTATCTATAACCTAAAGATAAGAATAAGAATTTATTCGACAAGACACGCATAAGAACAAAAAGTTATAAACACCCGAATAACAAGTAGCAATGAAATATTACTACTAAGAAGCTAAGAATATGACCATATATGATATCCTAAAAATAATTATTATTCTGTAATAAGTCAATAACATTATTTAAATCATTATACAGGAGGTTCATACACTTATGAAGCAAAACGAACCTAAGTTAAGGGAAAATATCACAATCTCATTTTTATCCGAGATTGTTTATACTTTAGTATTTACTGGGGTGTATTTTATCATCCACATCCATGTTTACTCAATATGTAATATTATTTCCATTCACCTACAATTGTTTAAATTTTATTTTACCCTTCGGTGAGTTTTTAGTAAAAGATATGAAAGTAATATTTTGTCATTTTTCGTATGAGGTACTTTTTTGATTTTTCCAACAAAAGTACGAGAAGAATGTTTTTTTAAATTATACGGCATGAATGGATTTTTAAAACATTATTTCCAAGAAGCTTCCTTTACAATTTTTCAACTTCATTTTTAATCAACTTCTTTTAGTTTAAAATTGTATGACATGTTATGAAAGGATAAATGTTTTTGAAGTAGAAAGGATATTTTCCTCAAGAATGAAGATCAAGTGTTTTATCAAAATTATTTTCCATCTAAGATAATAAAGGGTTCTGTTTTTATCCCTATTATTACATTGATTTGATTATGTTGTGATGGAATTATTTATGAATTCCTTTATCGTATATGAATTGTTTTATGATGTCATGATGTTTAAGATTCCCATTTTTATTACATGGGTTATGCAATGATGTATGATTTATGATTTTGTGGCAAACATAAGAATGGTATCATTATGAGATGGGTGGGACCTATATCTCCCTCCAATGCATTGGGTAAAGATTTTTTATCTCATGAAATAGACATGGCTGGAACGGTAGGTTATACCGGTTCAGTGAAACAGGACTAAAACGAGGGTGACTCAGATCAGAAAGGGACTTTGTCCACTAAGATAGTCTTGGCAATGAGTCTTGACTAAAAATAAATGATTCTCTATGATTATGTGTGTATGCCACAAAGTTTCATATTTTAAGTTATGATTATTGTGATTACATTTCACTGCCATGATTTATCCCATGTAATGAAATTATGATCACTTTTGCAGGTTAAGATTTCCAAAAATTATGTGCTTATGTATACGATGTGATTGATACTTCTTTTGTTTACCCTTACTGAGCATTTGAGCTCACCCTTTTGTATGTTTTCATTCCCCAGGTCAGGAAGAAGGTTATTAAGTAAGATATTCCAAAAGGGACTATATATATGATGAAATAAATGGGAGACAGTGTATACGCTTTATGAACCAGTTGTTTATGTTTCCCAGTTTCTAAAGACACTATACCTATATGGTCCTTTCGTGGTTTTGTTATATGTTGTAATAAGTATGCTTCAATTTTAAAGTATTAACAATGTATAAAAAGAATGGGTCGTTATAGAAATTATTTTTAAAATAAAAATCTATTTACGACCCATCATGAAGTATTTAAATAAACAATGAATATGAAAAGACTAGGATTAACATAATTTGACATATTTTTAAAATAAAGGTGTCATGATTTAAAAACATATATGTTATTTTCAAGATAATTTTTTACCCATTATGATTAGTTTTTCTCACACTATCTTTTTTTATTTTAGACATTGGATTGAACTAGAATGAATCATATTAACACTGAATTTGATTATCAATTTAGTGACTATAGGAAACCAAATCGGATGAGGCCTAGAGAGAGATATATTGTGGTTATTATTGATCATCAATCATTATATATGGTAAACAATCATAACTTCTATGATATTCCTAAAGAATAAATGATTATCCAATAAAAAAATTTATTTTAATTACATTTTAATTATATTAAATGTTAATTTTTGATCTTATGGGCTTGAGTTAGTGCATTTTCATTATGAACATCCATTCTCATCATTTGTGCACTTCATGCCTAATATACACCAATTTAGGCCCAATGAGTCATCTGATTCTAAGGAATTTATTTATCAATATTTTAATTTTATATTTAGGGAACTACATCTACACGTAAATTTGAACATTTTTTATTCAGGGATCAATGGATGATTCATAAATGATGATGGAGATATTTGGAGATGAATGGAAGCAATTCTAGAGAAGGCAGATTGGACACCAGCCCACTTATGAGACTGTGGGGCCCAACATAAAGGCCCAATGAATCCCAACATTTGTGGGATGATATAAGACATGTTGAGGAACAAATCACGTAACATGAGATAATGCTAATTCGGCCTCTATGGTGGTCATTAAGGAGCCCCAAGTTAGAGATTAAATTGTAGTCCAGATTCTGCGGCCCAGACAAACAGCCCACTAATTTGATCATATCTCGGAATCCACAACTCCAAATGGGCCCAATTTTTACAGGCGGTTATAAGACATACGGAGATCCATTTTCTTCTTCTATGGACCACTCTTATTCTTCCATCTAGAAGGTCATCCAAATGCGTCTGTTTGGTGGATGAAAGCTGGCTGCCCCCTCGGGTCAAATGTGGAAAAGTCCAAATTCCACAAGCTTTCCACCACCTATGGCCTACCAAAATTAATTGAGATACTTTGTACTATTTGAGGCTCTACCCAAGGGCTCAAAAATGTCTATTTAAGGCAGTGGTGTTGGAGGATTTAAAAATCTTGGGTGCTTTGTTTCGTTTTAATGTTATGCTGCCAATTTGTCTTTGTAACGTTCTTCCTTCACATGTAAGTTGTTTTAATTCATCCTAGTTTCTTAATAAAAGTTCTTCTTATCCTCTTATTCTATTATTCTCCATATCACTTTGATACCGTTGGTTCATGGTATGAACTTGTTCATACCAAACCTTGTGAGATTATCCCACAACGGTGGAGTGATTGTTATTTTATTACGTTTTTTTTACTTCTCTATTTCGTCCCTCATGAGTCTAATTTCCGCTTCCATTGAAACCATAGAATCAATGGAGGGATAACCCACTTATGGTTTGATCAAATGGAGTATAAAGGGGCTGGATTGGATTTTATTTATCATCTCATGAATGTATAATCACTTCTTTAATTGAGATTTTTATTTGATGATTTTTAAACTTCATCGTCCTTGTTGAATTTAAGGCCACACACTTCAAGTGCTAATACGAACCTTTACCTTGAAGTGCTCAAAACATTGATCCTTCTAGTGTATAGGTGATTAGTATTAAAGGGTGTAGGAATTAAACCAGTAAGTGATGATGTTGTTTTATCTCCTTAAATGAACCCATCTCAAATATAAGAAGTTGAAATCATTAAAAAGGAAATACGTCCAATCCACCCCGAGCGATAACCTAGGATCAAATCATTATTTTAAATTGAATTCACTTAAGTCTCTCAGAGTTACTTTAAACCCATCTAAAATCAACCCAATGTGGACACTTCATATCCAAAAATAGTCCTTATAATGTGAGTGTCTATAGGTTACTTCTTAGGTCTCTGTGGATTTGACAACCCAAGCTAGACTACAAGGACCGTTCTACCTTCATATATTGGGTAAATTTGAGCGAGAATAAAATTTTGGAACCGTTTCTGGGGACCCAAGTAAGTCATCTAAACACCCATTCTATTCTCCCCCATTTCTTCTTTACTCATCCAAATTCTCTTATCTTGTCCCTTTCTCGTTTTTTTTTCTTTTGGCGCATGTCCGCCTACACCCACGATCAATCAAACCGTCTAGTTAGGGTGGATAGTCCTGGGGTTGGGGAGTAAAGTACACAAAGGGAACTCATTATATTATATCCTAATCTTCCTAATACTCTAGAGTCCAAAATTGATCCCATTTCAATGGAAGGTCTTCAAAGAAACCAACTCATAAACCCGAGTGGAAATCAAAATGGAAACCCAAATGAGGCAGCCCCAAACTTGGGGAATGCGGTCGATCAAACAATGAATGACTACATCACACATTCTTGGACCAATTCCCCCCTAATGTGTTAGACACAATTCCCTAGTAGATTCCAACTACATATTTAAACCCCATGTATTAAACCACCTTCCCACATTCCGTGGAATTGAGTCCGAGATTCCATACCTGCACATTAAGGAGTTCAATGACATTGTAGAAACCATGTGTCCCCCACATCAACTAGAATCATCTAAGATGAGGATATTTCCTTTTTCTTTAAAGGATTGAGCTAAAAATTGGCTAAACAATTTGATACCATCATCCATAAACTCTTTGGACCAACTACAAAGATAATTCTACCAAAAATACTTTCCCCACCACAAAACAATTGCACTTAAAATGAGCATCCAAAACATTTTTGAAAAAGAGGGAGAGTCATTCTATGAAACATGGTAAAGGATCAAAGACACTCTAAACATGGTTCCAAGCCATGGTTTTTCTATACCTGAACAAGTGAGAATTTTCTATGAAGTTTTGGGTCCAGGGAATAAACAATTCATTGACATGATGTGTAATGGAACCTTTAAAAACAAAGCCCCAAATGATGCTTATGAGTATCTAGAAAGCCTTTCTGAACAAAACCAAACATGGGGAACATCACCTTATTCTAAAAAGCCACAAAGAACTACTGGAATTCAAACACTAAGATAAGAGTAAAGCCTTAGGGCTAAACTCGTAGCACTCTCTAAGAAGGTTGAAGAGATAGACCTTAGGAAAGTCCATGAAATCCAAACCGTTGACCCTATTTGCACAATTTGTGACAAACATGACCATAAGACACACAACTGCCCAACCATTCCATCCATCAAGGATGTTCTTTTAGGAGGACCCCCAGCAGAAGTAAATGAATTGAACTTTCAAAAGCCTCAATACCAAAACAACTTCAATCCTAGGTATAATGACCACCCATGATTCTTCTGTAAAGATAACCAACAACCTAGCCAACCACAAGGACAAAATCCTTACCCCCATCAGAACTACCAAACCCGTAACCAGTTCCAAACCCAACCTATCCAATACCAACATCCACTGGTCCATTTTCAACAAACCATCCCACCTCCAAAATATCCCCCTGGGATAAACCAACCTACTCAAGCACCCACCCAAACTGTTCCACAAAGCCTACTAGAACAATTGTGCAAACAAATGGAGAGGATGAACTCGGAGGTATCTTCCCTAAAACAAGAAATTCAAACCATCAAAACTGGAAAGGCACCCATGCCTACTCAAGCGATGTCATCCTCAACTTCAAGGGGAGAGTCAAGTTGTGCTCAAAAAACTCATGAACAACTAAAGGCTGTGACTATTTTAAGAAGTGGGAAATCAATTGAGAAACCTGAACAAGTAATTCAGAACCCTCCTGAAGATTCAAACTTGGATGAAAATTCAAATGAACCACAAGATCAAACTGAGGAAACTGATAACAATGTCAAGGAAACAACTCTTCAACAATCAACCCCACAACCTACACCATTTCCTCAATGCATGAGGGGGAAAACCAAGCATGAAATGAGTGAAACGTTGAGAGAAATATTTTCACAAGTCAAGTTGAACATACCCCTTCTCAATGAAATCCAAACCATACCTGCCTACTCAATGTACCTTAAGGACTTGTGCACTTTTAAAAGAAAATTTTCACATAAAAACCAAGTCCTTTTGGCTGCTAATGTGAGTACCACCATTCAAGGGACCATTCCTCCTAAGTTGAAAGACCCAGGTTGCCCTTACATCAGTGTTGAACTAGGAGAAAGAAAAGTTGTCAAGGCCTTGTGTGACCTAGGTGCTAGTGTAAATCTCATCCCATATGCTATGTACTTCCAGTTAGGCCTAGAAGAACTCCAACCCACATCTGTCACACTTTAACTTGCTGATCATAGCATTAGGGTTCCAAAGGGGATTTTAAAGGAAGTTCTTGTAAAGGTTGAAAACTTCATCTACCGTGTTGACTTTATTGTCCTTGACAACCATCCAAACTTAGGAAATAAGGAACAAACCCCAATCATCCTTGGTCGTCCTTTTCTTGCAACAATAAACTCTGTTATCCGAGTCCGAAATGGGAACATGACCATCACCTTTGGGAACATGAGTCTTGACTTGAACATCTATAATGCAAGCTCACAAATAGGGGATGATGAGGACATTCATGAAGTAAACATGATAGGAAGCATTGATAATAAATCCATAGAACATCAAGGAATATTTGATGAATGTTTAAGTCAGGATGAGATTGATTTCCTTTGTTCATATGAAGGAAGCTTATCTCCTTGGCTTGAATCATTTTCAAATTGCTCTTATGATGAAGTCTTAGGTCCAAAAATCAGTGAAACCTTTAAAGAAACCACTTTCATGAAGACCACTCCAAATTCCTTCCCTAAATCTGACCAAGACAATCTAGTAGCTGAAACTTCTACATGTGGGGAATCAATCCTATCAGAAAATCTAAAAAAAGAAATTGAACTTGATCCAATGTCCCAATCTTCTGCTGAAATTCTAAACCAACCTGATCTTTAATTGAAGGAACTTCCTACTACACTCAAGTATGCCTTCCTAGGGGACAATCAAACACATCCTATTGTCATTTATTCTTCTCTTGAAGCCAATCATGAGAGAATGCTTCTAGATGTCCTTAGGAAACATAATAAAGCCATTGGTTGGACCCTGTCTGATATTCTTGGGATTAGCCCACTTATCGGGACTCATAGGATTGTTCTGAAATCTGATTCAAAGCCATGTCGTCAACCTCAACGACGACTCAATCCTAATCTCATGGATGTAGTAAGAAAATAACTCCTGAAATTTCTAAAATCCGGTATCATATATCCCATAGATGAGAGTGCATGGGTGAGTTCAATCCAAGTGGTTCCAAAAAAGGCTGGAATCACAGTGATAACCAATCAGGATGGAGAGATTCTTCCAACAAGGGTGAGTAGTGGATGGAGGGTTTGCATTGACTATAGGAAACTAAACTCATTCACCAAGAAGGACCATTTCCCCTTACCATTCATTGACCAAGTCCTTGAGAGAGTGGCAGGTCATGCCTTCTACTGTTTCTTAGATGGGTACTCGGGGTACAATAAAATTGAGGTCTCCCTAGAGGATCAAGGGAAGACTACATTCACATGTCCATTCGGAACCTTTGCTTTCAAACGCATGCCCTTCGGGTTATGAAATGCCCCTGGAACCTTCCAGCGATGCATGATGGGAATCTTCTCAGACATGGTAGGGGATTTTCTAGAGGACTTCATGGATGACTTATCTGTGTTTGGGGATACATTTGAGGGATGTCTGAAGAATTTAGAGAGAGTCTTGTCAAGATGTGAAGAAAAGAATCTAGTCCTAAACTGGGAAAAATTCCATTTTATGGTTAAAGAGGGACTAGATTTAGGCCATCTGGTCTCAGGTAGGGAGATTGAAGTTGATAAATCCAAGGTTGACATCATTCGTCACCTTCCATCACCCAAAACTTTCAAGGAAGTGAGGTCTTTCTTAGGACATGCTAGTTTCTATAGAAGATTCATCAAGGACTTTAGTTCAATATCTTGTCCCCTTTGTGATCTCCTAGTAAAGGATGTTCCATTTGTTTGGACAGAAATCTGTGAGGGTTCATTCTCAACCCTCAAATCCACTCTCACCTCTCCTCCCATTATGAAATCTCCAAATTGAAACCTTCCTTTTGAACTTATGTATGATGCCAGTGAATTTGTTGTTGGAGCTGTGTTAGGACAACGTTGTGATAAAACTCCTTATGTCATTTCTTATGAAAGAAAATCCTTAAATGATGCCCAAATAAACTACACCACTGCTTAAAAGGAGTTACTTGCTATTGTGTTTTCTTTAGAGAAGTTTAGGTCTTACCTCTTAGGATCCCCCATCACTATGTTCACTGACCATTCTGCACTAAAATACCTCTTCCAAAAACAATATGTCAGGGCTAGACTGATTAGTTGGGTCCTTCTCTTATAAGAATTTGACCTCACAATCAAGGATAAAATGGGTGTTGAAAATGTTTTAGCTGATCACCTCTCTAGGATGGAATTCAAAGACAACTCAAATCACCTTTCTGTGTCTAATTCATTTCCTGATGAACACCTATACTATGTGAGTGACTACCCTTGGTATGCCGACATAGCCAATTTCTTAGTTACATGAGTCATTCCAAAATTCTTAGGGACTCAATCTCAAAGTAAATTCCTTTCTGATATTAGACACTATGTGTTTGATGATCCATACCTCTATAAGTTCTGCCCTGACCAAGTCATTCAGAGGTGTGTTCCAGAATCTGAACAAGAGTCCATCCTTAAATTCTGTCATAGTGAGGCATGTATAGGTCACTTTTCCTCTAAGAAAACATTTTCTAAGATTCTTCAATGTGGTCTCTTCTGGACCACCCTCTCAAGGGACTCCTACACATTTTTTCAAAGTTGTCCTAGGTGTCAAAAAGTAGGGTCCATCACAAAAAGGAATCAAATGCCACTCACTCCCATCTTAGTGGTTGAAATATTTGACTGTTGGGGAATTGATTTCATGTGTCCCTTCCCAAACTCTCTGGGATACCTCTACATACTCTTAGCTGTTGATTATGTCTCAAAATGGGTTGAGTCCATTCCCACTAAGTCCAATTATCATCAAGTTGTGATTCGATTTCTGAAAGAGAACATATTTTCAAGATTTGGAATTCCTAGGGCTATCATAAGTGATCGTTGAACTCATTTTTGCAATCATCCAATCTCATAACTCATGGAAAAATATGGAATCTCTCACAAAGTGTCCACTGCTTACCACCCACAGACCAATGGTCAAGCTGAGTTAGCCAATCGTGAAATCAAACAAATTCGTGAGAAAACTATCAATCCTTATAGGAATGATTGGTCCGAGAAACTCTTGGATGCTCTTTGGGCATATTGTACAGCATTCAAATCCATCCTAGGAATGTCACTATATAGGTTGGTTTATGGAAAAGCATGCCATTTACCTATTGAAATTGAGCATAAGGCCTTTTGGGAAATTAAGAAAATGGATTATGACCACTCATTGGCCGGAACAAAAAGTAAATTAGATCTCAATGAACTGGAGGAATTAAGGATGGAGGCTTATGAAAATTCATGGATCAATAAATCTAGAGTTCAATCCTACCAATCTTGGAATATCAAGGTCAAACATTTTGAACTGGGAAAACTTGTGCTCTTGTATTGTTAAAAACATCATTTACACCCAGGAAAGTTAAGGTCTAGATGGTCAGGTCCTTTCATAGTGCATCATGTATACCCCCATGGGGCAGTAGAGATTCAAGATCCCACAAGTGGTCACATTTTCAAGGTCAATGGTCAAAGGTTAAAAACATTCATTGAATCATTCAATAAATAGGAAATAGATGTTGAGTTAATTGAGCCAATCTATGAACCAGAAAAAAATTGATAAATTTGGGATCTATGTCGGGCTAACGATGTTAAACAGAGCGCTGCACGGGAGGCAACCCGTGGTTTTTATGTTTCTAATCTTTCTGAATCATATTTTTTTTTCAAATAAGATTCCTTAATAATTTTTATATTTAAAAATAAAAAAATAGACTTTTGACCTGTTCTTCTATTATGAGTATGGATGGGTATGAAAGGGGAGTACCATATTCATTTGTGTCACGTGGTGTGATCCTTGAGTAATACCATACCCAAAAATTTAAAAAGAAGACAATGTATCATCAGTTTATTTTGTTTTATTTTTATATTTTTATAGGTTAAGATAAAAATAATAATAATAATAATAATAATAATTAAAAAAGGGGACACGCTATAGGCCGTGGGGCAAACCTCGTCACAGCCGGCGAAGCCATGGGGACTCGAACCCGGGACCGAAGGGAGACAGGGGCGCACGCTTACCACTGACCTATGTCTTCTTGTGCTTCCTTATTCTATAATTTTAATATATATACTTATATTTTACTTCCTTTATTATATAAATGTATATATATATATTGTTTTTTTTTTGTTTTTTTTTGTTTTGTTTTTCCTTTTTCCACTAGGGAACTTTGCAAATGACATGGATATCAAAGGACTAAATTCGAGCGGCAAGAACTTCAAACTTCAACCACCAGGTGACTTCATTCCATGATCCTCATATTTCAATTTCCTTATTGAACTCCCCTTTTTATTCCTCTACCCCATTCTAAATTTTATTTTTACGAAACTAGGGATAGTTTCATTCTAAGTTGGGGGGTGTGGAAACAAAATTTTTGTTTAAAAAAACAATGATAAAAAAAATTAAAATTCCTTTATCATTCAAATAATAACATCTCTGCTCACATTAAAACTAAATATCAGATAATTTTTGTTTCCTTGACTCTTAATTTAATTCATGATTAAGTTTAAAAGCATTGATTTTGGAAGTTTGGTTGTCCAATGAAAATTTTTATCATTTTTATTTTCATCAATTAAATCAAAATGCCACAATGCACATCCTTTAGACTGTGGGGTACTAATTTGAATTTTTGGGTTCCCATAATAAATAGCATAGGTTTGTTTGATTTTTATGAATAATATGAGTATTCCTAAAAAATAAAAAAAATAAAAAAATTGCTTGTAGAGCAATGGATTGATAAAATGCGAGGCTTTCGACACTTGGGGATCGTGACTCCAGAGTCGTCTAGCCCTGAGTTTTTCAATATATCTCTATTTATGGTAATATGACTTTGTTTTTGATTAAGTTAACTCGAGACGATGCCCGAGTATGTGGGCTTCACTTGGTGTCCTAAGGCCTTTGAGTCTGGGAGTCATCGGCAAAGTCTTGTTACATGGGTTAATTTGATTAACTGCAATCTCAATTACTTTGGAAATATTTCAAAAAAAATCCAAAAAAAAAGAATGAAGAATACTCATATTAGGATTAAATGTGATTCCACCTAGCACTTCCATGATTTCCCCCTTGAATGAAAATGAACCCCCATATCTATTGTGATACACAACACATCATTACACCTAATTGAGTTGGATGAAGTATGATGTTGGATTTGATCAAAGTAATGGGCCTGGGATTGAGATATGATTTTAAATTAATCTTGTTTTAAATTATATTGATATGTTATAAAAATATATTTGTGTGAAGTTTACATTGTGAGCACTGTTTGTTATAATGTGTCTGAAGAAAGGAATTCAAATAAAATCATTGAATTATTTTCTCTAGACTAGAAAATATCAAGTTGGGGGTGTTATTATCCAATAAAAACATTTATTTTAATTACATTTTAATGGTATTAAATGTTAATTTTTGATCTTATGGGCCTGAGTTAGTGCATTTTCATTATGAACATCCATTCTCATCATTTGTGCACTTCATGCCTAATATACACCAATTTAGGCCCAATGAGTCATCTGATTCTAAGGAAATTAATTATAAATATTTTTATTTGATATTTATGTAACTATATCTACACTTAAATTTGAACATTTTTCATTTAGGGATCAATGGATGATTCATAAACGATGATGGAGATATTTGGAGATGAATGGAAGCAATTCTAGAGAAGGCAGATTGGACAGCAGCCCACTTATGAGATTGTGGGGCCCATCATCCAGGCCCAATGAATCCCAAAATTTTTGGGATGACAGAATAAATTTTAGGAACAACTAACTCTTCAGGAGATAATGCTAATTAGGCCTCTATGGTGGTCATTAAGGCGCCCCAAGTTAGAGATACAATTCTGGGCCAGATTCTGCGGCCCAGAAAAACATCCCACTAAGTTGATCATATCTCTGAATCCACAACTCCAAATGGGCCCAATTTTTAAAGGAGGTTAGAAGACAGCCGGTTATCCATTTTATTATTCTATGTCCCACTATGATTCGGCCATCTATAAGGCCATCCAAACGCGTCTGTTCGGTGGATGAAAGCTGGATGCCACCTCAGGTAAAATGTGGAAAAGTCCAAATTCCACAAACTTTCCACCACCTATGGCCTACCAAAATTAATTGAGATACTTTTTACTGTTAGAGGCTCCACCCAAGGGATCAAAATTTCTATTTAAGGAAGTAGTGTTGGAGGATTTAAAAATATTGGGTGCTTTGTTTCATTTTAATGTTATGCTGCCAATTTGTCTTTGTAACGTTCTTCCTTCACATGTAAGTTGTTTTAATTCATCCTAGTTTCTTAATAAAAGTTCTTATTATCCTCTTATTCTATTCTTCTCCTTATAACTTTGATACCGTTGGTTCAGTGTGTGAACTTTTTCATACCAAACCTTGTGATATTATCACACAACGGTGGAGTGATTTTTATTTTATTACGTTTTTTTTACTTCTCCATTTCCTCCCTCATGAGTCTACTTTCCGCTTCCATTGAAACCATAGAATAAATAAAGGGATAACCCACTTATGCATTGATCCAAGGGAGTAGCAAGGAGCTGGATTGGATGTTATTTATTACCTCACGAATGTATAATCACTTCTCTAATTGAGATTTTTATTTGATGAATTTTAAACTCCATCATCCTTGTTAAATTTAAGGCCACACACTTCAAGTGCTAATACGAACCTTTACCTTGAAGTGCTCAAAACATTGATCCTTCAACTGTATAGGTGATTAGTATTAAAGGGTGTAGGCATTAAACTAGTAAGTGATGATGTCGTTTTATCTCCTTAAATGAACCCATCTCAAATATAAGAAATTGAAATCATTAAAAAGAAAATACGTCCAATCCACCCCGAGCGATAACATAGGATCAACTCATTATTTTAAATTAAATTCACTTAAGGCTCTTAGAGTTACTTTAAACCCATCTAAAATCAACCCAAGTTGGCCACTTCATATCCAAAAACAGTCCTTAGAATGTGCGTGTCTATAGGTTACTTCTTATTTCTCTGTGGATTCGACAACCCAAGCTAGACTACAAGGACCGTTCTACCTTCATATCTTGGGTAAATTTGAGCGAGAATCAATAAAATAATTAGAACACAAAATTTTATAAAAGTTCGTGTGGTAATGAACACAGAGAAAAGAATATTCAACTTTATACATATCAATATGGTGGGAAGAAGAACCTATAATATTATCTAAAATGGATTTGTATATGATTTATATGTGGAAAGGAAGGACATAAAGTGAACAATTCATATGGAGTTCAATATCTTATTTGTGGGGAATAAGGGCATTACTAAATTCAATGCCCTTGTCCAAGAATTAACATCTATACCAATGAAGGACCTATTTCATGCAAATCATTGAAGTGAAATGATTTATGTATTTATGGATTTATATTCAAGAATTATGTTACATCTGTTGTGAAATATATATGTTTTTTTTATTTTATGTTTTTCATTAAGAATTTGAAAGAATATGTTGAATGATGTTGATAACCAAGAAAAGTGATTTACTAGAATGGTGATATTTAGGTAAAATAAATTTTTAAGGGAATGATAGCACTTAATGTGTTCTTAATTTTTAGATAAATTTATTCGTATAAATATATAATTTATTGGGATAACATAAATTTGATATTATTAATTACCTTGCATCTGATTATGGATTTTTGGGAAAAGTGGTTTATGTTATCATTAATGGTGCTTGTAGAATTATTGGATATAAATAATATATTCATTAATATGAAGAATTATTCAAGATGAAATGAAGAATTTATGTTTTAAATAAGGTTTTATAGTAATTTAAGTTGTAACAATGTTTTTGGAGAATACATGATGATGGTGTTCACTTATCTGGGTTGTGATAAACTGAAAGCTACATCATGTTGTTTGGGGGATTTATGAAAAGTTGAATTTGGAAATTTAGTGAATATATTTCTATTTCTTTTTGATTTTAATCATTTGGAAGTATTATAAGGTTTACCATTTTTGTACTCGTTTATGTTTAATTTTGTATGTGGTTTTAGAGATTAACGTTTAATTTTACCATATAGAAATTTATGGAGAACATGTTATAACTATTTTGTTGTGAAGATAACTAAATATAGATGGAATGGGTTATAATTCTACTTATGGGTCTTATAATTTTTTACTGTTTTTGGAATAAATAATTCACCTTAATTTAATAGAGAAATTGATTAATTATAAATTGATCAATACACAAACAAAGGTTTAAATTATTAATATTATATAAAATGATATCAAATAAGTACGTTTTCATATGTTCTCAGTCTAGAGATAAAAGGAATTCCTCAAAATTATAGAAAATACCATGAATGAAATTTTATTCCAATTATCATTATTCTGAATGATATCAATGAAATTTTTCATGCACCTTTGGTTTATATTTTTGTATTTTTTAACCTTATCTGGATCACCCACTTTCTTATAATCAATGTTCTTTATCACCCTCTATCAGTATTTCAATATTTTTTTCCTATGAAATGTCCATGTTTTATATACCACCTTTATCCTCCAATTCGGAAAACTAATATGTGATATTCCAGATGATTTTATCACATCCTATTCCCTCTTTTAAAAACATTTTTTATTAACCCTTACTATGATGTGAGTTTCTATATTCTAATTTTCAAATGTTAAACAATTGATGGATGAGAATAATTTTGAGTCAGAAATCCAATTTAAAGGGGGTAGAATGTGACACCCCTCTATTTTATGAATTTTTTCCAAATTAATTTAATCTCTTGTCTATTTTTCATTACACTCAACACTATTTTTACCAATTTCTATTCAAAAATATGTGTTTTTTTGTGTTACACTCAACACTGAGATTAGATTTCCTTAAACACTATACTAAATTGAAGAAAATTTTGATATATTATTAAAATATTGTTATTTAATATGATGGTTATCAAATATCATATAGAATGGTGGGTATGAATAATATTAACTAAATTATGAAAATATGGTGAATTATATGGTGGAAAATTCATTAGAAAGGAAAATAAAAACCATTTTAAAATAACATTAAATATTTTTCTTAAAAAACTATTTATGTGTAGAAATGTTTTTTACATTAATACATTAAAAAATATAGTTTTTGAATTTTATTTATTAAATTTATATAATATATGTTCAATACAATTTATAGCATTCATATTATGTTCTTTATGTGCAAGAGATAAAAATAAATCCAATTTTACTCTTAAAAATGTGTTTTTCTAAGATGTAGTTCTGCCACATATGGTGCCCTTATTCAAAATTCATTTTTACAAAATTTTGAAGATTAACCTAATAAAATAATTTTTTTATTAAATCAACATATCAAAATTATACTAGGGTGAATTTGTTTTGTGAGAAGTTTCTTTTTTTGATGAATAGTGAAACATACTGAATTTTATTTGAAAAATTCCTTTTCATTTAACTTATTTATAAAATAAAATTATCTTTTAAAAAGTTTTCAATGTAAAATTTGTTCAATTACACTTAAATTAACATTATTTAGCTGATTTTAATCAGTTTCATATTGAATTTAGAAATAATAACATTGTGAACTTTTTAACACTTTATCTTTAAAAACCCACATGTCTACTGGATTAATATTTAAGATAATTTTTCCACATCTATGAATTGAATTTGAAAAAATATATATATATTAAATCATTATTATATATAATTAACAATAATTTCAGCTATATGTTTGAAAAATTTAATATTAAAATAGTATAAATTAATTATCGTGATTAAAGTAAAAACTGATTTTCAAGGGGGTTAAACTATGAATATAAGGGTTGAAACTGACATAACAACTTTTCCAACAACTATTGGAAGGAAATGTTACTCATTTGTACATAGGACCTACCATCTCCATGATCTTCACATACTTCATTTCTTAAAACCATTATTCATAATCCATCTTAAAATTATAATTAATGAATTAATATGATAATTGTGTCATGATTATTATTATGTGTAATATGGAACCATGATCAAAATGGGAGAAAAAACAACAAAAAATAAACACATACAAAAAAAACAATTTAGTTATCGCCTAAAACACAACATTGACATGAAATTGTTAATGAACGGGTAATAATAGGTCATATGAAAAACATATATGATATGATATATATATAAATATGGTTCTTTAATATATGTATAATATACTTATATTTATTATATATGAGGTTTGAACGTGTATGGTGTAAGTCCAAAATTATGGTATGGGAGTTCTTGTCTTTATTATTTCTAAGAGACATATGCTAATTCACCACTTGTTTTTGTGTGTGGTGTATATACTTCAAATTTAAAAAGTTATACCATTAATATCCTTATTTTAATGATATTTAATGCTTCTTTTTTATGTTTTTCTTTCTTGGGTTTTATAGTTCAAAACATACCAAATTGTAACTGATTTTTTGTCCCAATTCTCCTTCTTTGAGAGATATGTCATGTTATATGCATATTTTATTTTATGAGGTGTATATACAACCCCATTGACATTTAATATCATAGATTCATTTGTCCTAATAATAATTTATGTTTCGTTTTATGATATTCTTTCAAGGGTATTAGGATTCAAAGATACCAAATGTTTATATATTGTATGTTACAATCTCAACATTTATTAGTATTTCTCATGATTATGATTCCAATGATGAAATAATCTAATATATTTCTCAAGAAACTCGTTAATTTTATTATATGATTTTTATTTCATGAGAAAACATTTTTCCCTTCATTTTCATCTCTTTATGAACTCAATGTTTCAAAAAGGATGTTTTTATAAAAATCCTTTTTTTAGTCAAAAACATTTTTTCCAAAAAAAATGATTCAAAAATGATTTAATATTCTCCATTTTTTAAAAATAATTTTTACCAATGATTTATTTTTTACAAATTTTAATAAAATTAATATTCATTTCGTTTTTAAAAACTATTCCATTTGGAATATACCAAAATTGTTAAAGGAATCCTTAATTTAATGCATATGACATGAAATAAATTTCCCATCATCCGGAAAATATTTTTATTTCAAAATTCATTTATAAGTTATCAAGGTTATTTTCAAAGAAAATTATTTTCAAAATGGAATATTTTTTCAAAAGTATTTTACAAAGAAGAAAAATGTTTTCCTTAAGAGTTTTGTTAATTTATTATTAATGATTTATTTATACTGTTTCAATTTTATTTTCAAAGAAAAATATTTTTAAAATCCTTTATGTATTAAATATAAATTCAAAAAGAAAGTATAACTTCCTTAAGAAATTTTCCATGAAATCTTTTAAAATAATTCTTCATACAATGTTGGTATCCATTAATTTAACTTATACTTTGCAGGGATATGAACCAAGCATATCATTTTTATTATTTATATAAATGGTTTTTCATGAAAATTTGATTATTAAACCATTTTATATTCCATAGGTCATACATGATGAAATTTCAATGAAATCATTTTTTTCCATGGGTTTTCGTTTGACAAAATTTTAAAGTGATTATGAAACCTCTTTCTTTTCCACATGTTATGTTATGATTAAATATTTATGAAACCCATATCATTTAATGGGGTTTGATATGAGAAATTTTTTATGATATTCTGGAATACGTATGTTTTATTTTCATTATGTGGTGGTTGTTATGTGATATCTAAAATAGGTATTACTTGTATCTCCCTCAAATGAATAAGGTAAGGATTTATATCTCATGATATATATATGATAGGAACATGGAGTCAACCCTATTTAATAAGTAATGTTTTTAGATATAGTGGTCTTTAGATTAAACAATGACTATTATGATAGTGTGGAAATATAACACATTCCACTATAAGTAATGGGATGTAATGGGGGATGGTTGTGTGTCCCATGTAGGAGGCGTAACCTCCCATAGAGTGCCTTAATATGTTTTTTCAATGATCCCTAACTTCTAAGGAAATTATTTTCTAAGAATATGTGTATTCCACAATTCCATGTCTTATGAAAATGATTTTATTTCACAAAACATGATCTTTGATTTATTTTTGATTCATGTCTTTTGAATTTCCCATCATTATGCCAAGAATTAAGATTATAATAATTTATTTTTAGGGTATGTTTTTTAGATTTTATTCTCATGTTCTCAGTACCGTAATACTTATTTTATGATTGTGTATGTCCCATTAAAATAATTTAACCAAATTATATTTCATATCAAAACATTGAATCAAAATTTGAACTAAAATCTATGTTGATTCACCTACTTCCAAGATTTCATGGATTGTCTAGTGGGGATCAGGAAAAAAATTAAAATAATTTAATGTGGTTTTCTTAAGAATAAAACAAAGAAATGTATCCAAAGATCAAATAAAACTATGGGCATTACCATTTTCACTTGATGAAGCTACAAAATATTGGATGTATTATAAACATCCTAAAGAATTAACATGTTGGAACAATTTGAAATGTATTTTCTTATAGAGTTTTTTTCTAGCATCTTGGACTACTTCCATTCCAAAGGAGTTCTCTAGAATCAAGAAATCTCAATGGGATTCAATGTATGAGTACTGGGAGTGATTCAAATTTTTTTTTTCAAGCTTCCCACATCACCAAATAAGTTATAAAATACTCATCTTGTACTTCTATGAAGGTCTCATAGCTTTGTAAAGATGTATGGGGATGTCGAAGTTGGAGGAGAATTAGTGGGAAAAACACTAGACGATTCACATGCATTTATTGACACTGTGACACAAAATTCCCAACAATTTGGAAATTTAGGTACACCACATGTAAGGGGAGTAAATCACATAAGTCCATATTCACTTGAAATTAATTTAATTGATACCATGTTTTAAGAATTTACCATGATGGTGAGACATATTTTTTGGCTCAAAAGAAATATCCATCCACTCTTATGAGACCTTGTGGAATTTTCACTGAAACAGACCACCCCACAGATTTTTACCCCCTACTACAAAAGATAGAAGATTGTTCAGCGATATTCCATGGGAGACCAAATCATAAAAAACAACAACCACATCCCCAGAAGAAGTATGATTCTTTTTCTCCAACATACAACCAAAGGTGGAAGGATCAATTAGACATGAGTTATGTCTATGGATAACAATAATGGCCCCATTTTCAACAAAACATTTTGCAGTCTCCACCTCACCAATTGGGTTTTCAACAACCCTAAAAGTGATTTCAAGATTAAGAATCAACAAGTCAACAATAATGGGCTTCTCAACCAACGTTATATTCCAATACTAATGATCTTTTGAAACATATTGTTCTTAATCAACATAATGAGCTAAAAATTCAAGGATCATAGTTGAGGGAGTTGAAGTCTCAAATGAGCCAGATTTCCACAACCCTCCATGAATTGGTAATTAAAAACATTAGAAATATTCATTCCCAACCTAATCCAAATCCCAATGGGAATGTTAGTTCCATCACATTGAGAAGTTCGAATAAAACAAATGATAATTCTATACCTACCATTCCCCCAGGATTCACCTCAAATCCGGAGAGGCCCCATTAAAGAACAACTAGTGAGAAGACCAATGAGAAAGGAAAAAGGGTAAGAAACAGATTGATTGTGTCCCTTCTAATCCCTTTCTATTTCTAATCAGATTTGTAGAAACCAATAAATTTCTGAAGAGGCTTTGCAAAAAAGAATTTTTGGATACATCAAAGGGTGTTGAGATCAACATCCCTCTAATGAATAAATAATTCAAATCCAAAGGTATAAAAAAAATTAAAATAACTTTGTACGAATCAAAGAGGGATCAATATAAATGGGAGAATAAATCATGTAAGGAATGTTTCAATACTCATTACACCAACTCTATAAATGCCAGCTAAGTACAATGATCTGGGGACATTAACCATCGCATGTACCATAGGGGAGTTAATGTTTTCTGATGCTTCATGTGATTTAGGAGCATCCATAAATGTGATTTATCACTCTATTTTATTTTCTTTATTGGTTAGTGATTTGAATCCAATGATAGTAGTGGTGTAGTTGGAGAACATAGATACAACATATCTTGTGGGATCCCTTGAGGATGGACTTTTTAGGGTAAGATACCTGATATTTCTAGTATATTTCTATGATCTTAACATGGAGGATGATCTGGTATGTTATCACGATCACATTATCTTAGGTAGAACCTTCATAAAAACTAAAAAAAAATATCATAAATTTCCATGAAGGTACACATCACATTGAGTTTGGGGATGATGTAGTGATATTTTATCTTATGGACTCCATTAAGTACCTCTCAAAGGACCGTTCTGCTTATGTTATCTACTATTTTGAACCACCAAATAAAAAATCCATGTAATTTTATTTTTCTATTCATAGAAAAGATTATGAGCATTGGTTCATGTTTGAGGTCTAAGATCATTTCCACACTAGTTTCTAATGCATAAACCACTCTTAGATTTTATTTTGAAATGGATTCGTATTCTGATTTTGATCATTTGAACTCTGATTATGACATGGTGGTTGAGTATGTTGATGGATTTGATGCTTTATTATCTGATTTTGATGATGTATATTCTGATAATGATGTTCACTAAGTACATATTTGATTTCCTTAAATTGTTTTATCCATACACCCCCACACTAGAACTTCTTCCATTTCCACCGAATCTAACACACTCATACATTTTGAGTGTGGAGAAATTACCTGTCATGATTGATAAAAATCACCCTTTTGAACATAAAGAAAAACTTTTTAATATTTTAAGGTATCACATCAGGGAAATTGGGTGGACCTTGGATGACATGTCAGATATCCTCCCCTATATTTTAATGCATAGGATTCTTTCATAGGATGGTGATAAACTAGTAAGGTAGCCATAAAAGAGGCTCAATCCAACCCTTCTGGAAGTTTTTAAAAAATAGGTTGAAAATTTACTCATGGCAGGTATAATTTATCCCATTTAAGATTCAGAGTGGGTAATTCCTATTCAATTTTTGCCTAAGAAAATTGGTTTTATTATTATTAAAAATGACAATGGAGTTAGTTCCAATAAGGGTATAAAACATATGGTGTGTGTGTTGATTATAGGAAACTAAATCAGTCCACTAACAAGGACCATTTTCCCCTCCCATTTATTGATCAAATGCTTGAGAGACTAGCTGCAAAAAAACACTATTATTTCTTGGATATATTTTCTTGATATTTTCATTTTCCTCTTACTCTATAGGATCAGAAAAAGACAACATTAAATTTTCCACTCTGCACATTTCCATATCGAAGGATTCTCTTTAGACTTCACAATGCCCCAGGTACCCTCCAGAGATGCATGGTGAGTAATTTTTTTTGATTTTATTGATACCTGCATAGAGGTATTTATACATTATTTTACAGTGTATGGATCTTTATTTGATGATTGTATATCTGGTTTGGTAAAGGTTGTTAATCATTGTGTTGAAAAGGATTAGTTCTTAATCTTTGAAAATAATCTCTTCATGGTAGATAATGGAATTGTCTAGGGCATGTAGTGTCAAGACATGGGATATAGGTTGATAGATCTAAGGTATATATTATTTTATCCTTACATTGTCCTTTATGTGGGCATGATGTTAGATAATTCCTAGGGAATTAAGGATTTTGTCTGCACTTCGTCAATGATTTTAGTAATATTTCTCTTTCTATGTGACGATTATTTCAAAAGGATTATAATTTTGTGTTTTATGAATCTTTTACAACTTCCTTTGATATGATAAAGTATGGTCTAACCACTCCACCAATCATACTTCCCCTATGGTGGGATCTTCATTTTGAGCATATATTTGATGCCTTCAACTTCATGGTCAGAGATATACTATCTCAAGGGGTGGAGGGACACTCACATGTGATTTCCTATTCATTTAGGACATTTAATTCAGACCTAACAAGCTACTTAATCCCAAAAATGGAGTTTATTTTCATCGTATTTTCTTTATATAATTTTTTTTCATATTTATTGGGCTCTAATGTAGTTTTTTTCTCTGACCATGCTGCTTTGAGGTACCTCTTAAAGAAGCCATATGAAAATACCAAACATATTTAATGGATGATCCTTCTTTAGGAACTCGATATTGAGATAAAGGAAAATAATATGTCAGAGAACCTGGTGCCAGATTACATGGGTAGGCTTATTGACACACTAGAGGATGGCCACTTGGACTAGATACAACTTCTCGACACTTTCGCTAATGAGAATATTTATTCTATCCTATTTATACATCCTTGGTATGCTGATTTAGTTAACTAATTTATTACCTATTAAATTACTATAAATTTAATGCAATATCAAGTCCAAAAGTTAAATAGTGAGTCAAGATTTTATTTTTGGGATGATCTATATCTCTATAGCATGTATAGAGATCATCTTATTATGGGGTCTTTTCCCAAATCATGAGTTTGAGTCTGTTATACATTTTTTCAATATACTTTCATGTAGAGGAAACTTTAGACCCCAACTAATATCGATGAAATTTTTAAACTTTGTATTATATTTGCATAGAATATTCCATGATGCTCATGAGTTTTGTAATTCGTGCCCACATTGCCAACACACTAGGAACATTTCTAGATAACATGAGATGACCCAATAACCCATATTATTCTATGAGATTTTTTAATTATGTGGAATTGATTTTATGGGTCCTTTTCTTAGTTCATTTGGTTTATTGAATATATTGGTTGTTTTTTATTATGTGCGTAAATGGGTGGAGGGTAAGTCCCCCAAGACTGATGATTCTCTTGTTGTTGTGGACTATATCAAGAAAAATATTTTTTTTGTTTTGGGGTACCAAAGGCCATAATTAGTGACCAAGGGGCACACTTCTACAATCGTAATTTGGCTTCCCTCCTTCCGAAGTATGGGGTGACACACAAAACATCAACACCATACCAACCCCAAACAAATGGTCAGGCTGAAGATTAAAATCTGGAATTGAAATTGTTTTTAGAGAAAACCGTTAAACCAAATAGAAAATATTGGGGAAATTTCATAGATGATGAACTTTGGGATCATAGTAAAACATTCAATACACCCATCTGTATGTCCCCATTTCGGACTGCTTTTTTGGAAATCCTGTCATATCCTTGTGGAAGTCGAGCAATGGGAATACTAGGAAATAAAAAAATATAACATGGTTTTGGACCAAGATAGAATTCAACATAAGCAAAAAATTAAAGAGATTAAGGATATTTGATTGTCATCATATGAGAACTCAAGTCTATACAAGGAAATATCAAAAGTATTTCATGATATAATGACCCAACAAATGGAGTTTCATGTTAGAGAGAAATTCCTACTCTACATATCATGACTGATCCTTATGCCAAGTAAGTTACATTCTAGATAGTTAGGTCCTTATATTGTATCTAATGTCTTTCCTTGTAGTGTAGTGAAGATCATACAAGAGGACTATTGAATAATCTTTAAAGTCAATGGGAAATGTTTGACAAAATACATTGAGGGACTTCCTATCGATGCAGTTGATTTCATCACACTGCATGACCCAATCATCACTTGAGAATATTAGGATATTCCTAACCCTTTCACTTCAATATTACATTTCATATTTAAAATTATACATTTCATGCACATATATCATATTATTGGTTCACATTGTGGACAATGAATTATATTAAGTGTGGGGGGGATCCTTTTAGTTTAGTAATTTCAATTGTTGTTTCTATTTTTCAAAAAAACAAATTGTCAAAAAAAAATTCATTTTGTGTTTTTTTTAAAATTTTTAGATGAAATTATTTTCATCTTCATTTTGAAATCCAAATAAATAAGTGAAAAAAATTACCTTACAAAACTATGATTAAATGAATGATGAAAATGAATTTGTTTGAAGTTAAAATATGTAGGAATTTCATGAAAAGTATACTTGATTTTTGATCTCATGCCATATCAAACTGTCTTTATATGTGAAATCACTTTCTTGTGAGGATTTGGAATCATGTTCTTCATATTATTTAAATTCACCTCACTTCTTTAGATAACCTAAACACGTTTGATTTAACCCGAATTTGATTTACTCCTATCAAAACATGAGGGTTTGAGGTACCTGTGTTATTGACGCATTTCTTTGGTTTTAAAGTACCCTTTTCTAATATTCCTTTTTATAATGTCCTAACTTGAAAATTTAAACCTTATATCCCTAAGAATACCGGAATAGCTAGTTATGTTAGCCACATCACAAGACAATTTTCCACATCCAACCTTCTCTTTAAGTAAAATTGCATGATTTAGTTGAACTTAAGTGTGGGGGAAGATATCAAGTATTGTGGTACCACATTTTGTGATAGTTTGGATAGAAAATTAAATTATGAAGAGTTGTGTTTTCTGTTATAAAAATTATTATGTGATGTTTTTACTTTTCAAGAGATTTCATGTTAAGTGAAGTTATACATTTATAGAGCTTCTAATGAATAAATAATGTTCTGTCTATCTCGAGCTTTCACACAAAAATATGTTTGAAAAGACTGAAATTTTTGTTTCTAAAATGATGAACGTTTTAAACTTTCTATGATTTTTCATGATGATGGACCTGAATAGATACTAATGAGAGTGATGAGGATAATATACATTAGTGACAATTATAATAATGAGATTTTTCTTTAAAAAGTATGAATCCCTCCTTATTCAACCTCATAATGTTTCATATCTAAATCCAACCAACCAAAATCGATAGAACAACCATGAAACCACCTCATTATGAAAATATGTCCTTGAATCACATTAGGTATAGATGTAGGAATTCATCAAGCATTTGGTTACCTTTGTATCAGTTTGGATGATAAATACATTTCTAACAACATACATTTTTGAGATATGAGAAAATAAAAGTGAGGAAATTGTTTTCTGTGCATGGGAGGTCCAATTAATTGGAAATTTATCAAATGATATAAATGGAGAACTGGAAATAATTTTTTTTATGAGGAATGATATATTTTTTTCTTGGTGTGGAATTGTTGGATCTCACGGATATGTGTTTTAAAAAAATTGATTTGATATTGATGTTTCATTATCGCAATGTTTTAGAATACATGATTTGATATTTTCTCAGGAGTGCAAAAAGTCTTGTTTGGTGTGTGATCGCATCATGATTCACTACATTATTTCACCCTTACATTACTATTTTAAATATTTTTCTTATTTAAAATAAAAAATATTATCTCAAATTTCACATCGAGTTTCATTAAATTATTACATGTTTATCACTGTTAAAATGGTCAATTATTCATGTTTGGGGATTTTTTTCCTAGGAGGAGGTGGTTTGGAGGGTCAGAGAGGATCCTAATTGAAAATGGGTCAAACTACATGGAAGCCCATAAACAGTTTTCCATTATTCTGCACATTTCACAATATATGTGCCTCCAAATGAGAATAATTTTTTTGTAACTCTTGATAACATCCTAGTATAAAACTCATCTCAATAAGTATAATCCCAATTCATTAATTAAGGGCATAGTCTAAACCAATATGTCTAGGGGAAAGGATTTGCATGAAGTTAAAGAATTTATTCTATTTTTCGTCTATATCTCATCCTATAATCTTCCATTAGACTCCAAATTTTAAATGGTGATATCTAAGATTCTGGCCTACAAATTTTCATTTTTTCTAAGTCAAGATAAGTAATTTTACCAACCCAAAACCAATACACAAGTGGTATCTCGAAATCTTGGTACACAAAACCACTTCCCATTTTTGATATAAATTGACACCTTCG
The DNA here is from genome assembly GCA_963277665.1 of Viscum album. Classification (NCBI taxonomy): domain Eukaryota; kingdom Viridiplantae; phylum Streptophyta; class Magnoliopsida; order Santalales; family Viscaceae; genus Viscum; species Viscum album. Next base: position 1,260,507,575 of record OY728166.1, read on the forward strand.
TAACCTCATTTTAAAGTGGGACCAATGATTAATGTGATGCCAATTTGGAGTTCCCGAGGAGTCCTCTAATCAACATGGAGGTTTCAGAACTCTCTATACTCATAGGGAGATCTCTTGAAGAAAGGATCCCTTTTTCTAAGCCTTCCTCTCATTCTCATGTTGCAATGTCTTTGTTTTCAAAATAAACTTATTTATTTCTATTTTATTTCATCTATTTTGTTATGTTATTTTTAATGATATTATTCTTTAATTAATAAATTTGGGCTAGAATCAATAGTATAATGAGATTGTGTTATAACCTTTATAATCCTTTGAACATGAAAAACATTTCTAAAATGACTACACCACCCATGGAAGGGTAGTTATTTTTAGTAATTGATATACCTATAAATTTCTCCATTCCATTATTTTGAATCAATGAGCTTCTCTAATTCATGTAATATGATATATTAATTTTGTATTTAATTTAAATTATACTAATCAAGGAACAGAAAAATAAATACAAAACACGTGAGGTTGAGAATTGTTTGAATTGTTAGAGCACGATCTTAACCAGTAATAAAACACCATATGAGATTAATTGGTAGAGTTCAAACATAAAACCTAAATTCAATTATTACAAATTTCTATAGTGGATATGTTCCTTAATTTACCCCTTACAATAACCTATCCTTAAAAAATAAATCAAAGTAGGGTGTTCTGATTGCATGTTCTGAAGAGAGAAAAGGTTTTAATTCACTTCATTTGTGTGGTAATGTTTATTCTTGAATGGTTGAGGGGTTAAAAATTTAGGGGATCAAAATTAAGTGGATATTAATTTAAATGATAATGATTAATAAGAAAATTAAAAGGTGGATTTATATTTATTACACCTTCTAAAAACTATTTACTAAAAAAACATCTTCTCGTTGTGTTTTATTACTCAACTCTCATTTCAAAAATAAATAAAGTATTCTTCAAGAATACATATTCTAGATTTATGAAATATACCACCTTCATTTTAATTACTATTCTAATTCCCTTAAATTTTATTTTCAAAATACCTTTAATTTATTGTCAAATTTACTTCCTCTTTTTATAGACGGCATTGGTTAGCCACTCTGTTACACCTAATTACCCTAAAATCACACTTCATTGGAGAGCACCCACAACATTTTCATTCAACATTTGTCTAATAAATGATTTTCATAGCCTTATTTAGGTGTATTAGGAAATGGTGTAGCCCCATTTTTGTATTATGGGATAGGTATCCTTCTTGTAAGATTAAGGTTTATATTTTTATCCTCGAGTTATGGGTACTCAATTTTGGCGTGGGTCAGTACCCCCATGAACTCAATGAGGTGAGTGAAACCCATATTAAAAGAAGATTTGGTAACCACAATGAATGAATATCAGAACTATTTTTAGTTTCTTATAACTACTTTGGATAATTTTTTCCTTCATGATTTTTTATATGGGTTTTCTTCCTTTAGGGTACATTTCCCCATTGATAGAAATTTCACATCAAATTGTGTGTTCTTTAATTTAATTGATTATATAAGATGGGATATTAGAGGTAAAACTATCCATAGTAATGAATTATATGGAGAATAAACTTTTTATGATATTAAGAATTTTATATTCCCTCATGGTATGACATATAACTAACCTATAATTTTCATGTAGTTTTTGTGACATTGGTTACACATAGTATCTATAGATGCAGGTGGGGTATAACTCTACTTGGTTCTATAATAAGATGATCGATATTATTCATTTTTAAATTTTTATCTTGACCTTATATAATATCTATATTTTCATGGGGATTGATGTTTTTTTTTCATTAGTCATGGGTTTGAGATACCTTCATGGATTTTCATTAAATTTTTTTCAAGACATCCTATGGGGTTTATTTATACTCACTGTTACACATGAATTCTTCCAACATGTGTTGGGTCTATTTAGATAATACATTGTTAAAAGGTGATTTTGGTGGATGTGGAGCTAGTAAAGTTGGAGAATCAATTTCATAGTAGTTTATTGATGTTTATAGAGAAAACATTTATGGATGGAGTTCATTCGAAGAGACCTCATGAAGTGAAGGTGTTAATCCATACCAAAAATCATATTCACATGGGGGTTTATCTTTTATATTTTTATTTTGACGTTTGGATTTAACCTTTATGGAATTAGGAAAGATAATTTTTCTCTTTAATTTGTTATTATAAATTTAATTTTTCTATATTTTTACTAGAGTTCTTTTTTTATTAAATATAAATTTATATTATTGGTTATTTTAAGAAATGACACCCATATAAATTTTAATTATATAAGTGCTACTTTTCAAACCCAACCCTAATTAGAGGTGGTGTAAAGGAGTCACACTTCGTTTACTTCTTGACCAAGAGGGTTCTTGATAAGTCATGTAATATTAGACCATATATCACACATGATGGGAAAATTGTCTTCTTAAATAAAATGATGAATTATATAGATGTAATAGTTCATTAGGGAAATGATCGAGAATTAATGAATAAATGAAGGGATAAAACACATCTAATTAAATATGAATTAAAAAAATGAATGTACTCTATATGGACAAGCTTCGACATACTCCCTTGTGTATAATTATACTTTATGACTCGATACTCGAGGTAAAATTGAATCTTAAGGTGTATTTAATGAAAGTAAAAGGCATTAAATTTATTGACATAAGGATGAAGGATAATCGGTATAATATACATTATGGTTAATAAAGATAAATCATCATTTCATATGGTGGGAGTGGAAAATATCTCATAGAATTGATGGATATGATATATTCATTAAGAAAAACATTAAAACATCTAGAATCTTAAAGAACTAATAGATATTCATAATTTAAAAATATATAATGATAGTATTTTCAATTCATTTACAAGATGGGATAAGAAAAAAAATTGTTATCCAATGAAAAAAATACTTTCACACTTGCTCAATTTTAATCACGTTAATTCTTAAAATCCCATAAAACATTCATGAATATGAGAAGAAAATATTTTATTTTATTTTATAATGATTACAATAAGATGTGGTGTCTAATATTTGTTGAAACTAATCATGAATAGATGTAATTAATTATGACATATCATATTCATTCTACAATTGAAACTAAAATGATGATCAAAATCCAATAAGAAGATAATGGTATGATGTAAACTTATATAAAAGTTGATAATTATTTATATAAGGATAAACTCAAACAAGAGGTATCAATTGAAAAAACCACACATTAAAATTAATTTTTTAAAAGGAAAATTCACATGGTAAACAACACATATAAGATTATACACTTTAACAGTAATATCTCAAGGAAATATCTGAAGAAGGTAGTTTAAGGGGTGGTTTATAATAAAAAAGTATGTCCATTTTATGTCCCAATGGTTTTATAGAAATATATTAACTGTGTCATGAATGGAAATTAACTTGAATCCTTTTAAATTTTTCATGTGTAGATGTTTTATTTCAAATAGATAAGTAACTAAAAGTATACATTCCGATACAGTGAATGAGGTTGTGTTTCATGATTATTCAACCAACTTTAAATATTTTAAATGTTTTCATAGTATTTTAAATGAAATAATTGAATGCAATTATGTTAATTGTTTATAGAAATTTAATATAAGTTTATTAAATAAATTTTAGAGGAAATTTGTGAAAAAGAAAATGAATTTCAAATAAATAGATAGGATATAACATAATATCTCATTGGGATGAATCCAAAGTAGAAATAAAAGATGAATGAGGTTATATATTGTGTCAAAAATGTCTTGAAGGATAATAATTGTAGGTGAAAAGTTAGGACTGATATCATTGGTGTTAAGAATCCTCTAATACAAATATGATGAATGATAATTTCTATACACATTATTTTTCAATCATATTTTACAAAAATAATATGAATAGGTGATAAATGAAAAATCATATATTAACTCCATTAATAATGTGTTTGATCAAATAAATAATAATAAAAATTGAGATATTACTGAGAGACTTGATATATGAAACATAAATAAGAAGTATTTTTATTTATGAATAAATATGATGAACATGGGAATGACATGTTGAATAATTTTAGGATGGATTGAAATGGATATTATTTAATTTAAAACATTTATATTGGGTATGGATTCCCATTTGTGGAGTGTCAACAATCAATTTGACTATTTTTTATAGTTTCAATTAATAGAGGATTTAGAATATAAAAATTAAAGTGAATATGACATTCTTTTATATTATTCTCAAGGAGGAAATCTATATAAAATTTTTCTTGGAGTTTAAAATGGTGATTATTGAAAATATGTATGTTAATTATATATGTATTTTATGATCTAGTGTCAGAAATAAGAGTTGTATTTTCTCATTTGGATTTATATTTGAATAAGTTGGAGTTCTTGAGATGTTTTTTTGATCATGACCTCTATTAAATGTTATTGAATGAATAAAAATTCAATGTTTTATTTACATTAATGATACCATATTTTATGAATGAAAGAATTAAATAGGCGAGGAATTCATAAATTTGATATGATCAAAGATCATGATTGAAATGATCAGTGAACTAACTTTTTTTATGGCCTATATTTTAATAAAAAAATATATGTATAATATTCTACATTAAATAAAAATATATATATGGGATATTGAAATACTTTTACATGAAATATTTTAAACTATGTTAAACTCCAATCACTTTTGGAACCAAATTTGGAAAACATAACAATTAAAATCTAATCAATCATATATTATTCTATAGAATTATTTTTAATTGGATATACTTGATCATAAAGTGTTTATATATCATTTATGAGATAATTTTTGATATATCGATTTCAAATAAATCTAAAGAAGGGAAAATTATTGAAATAAAATTAATCATAACTTATCATAACTTTATAATTGGTTATAAATACATATATAATATAAGAAAACAATTTTCTTTGATGGTGTAGGTTAATATAGATTGGGAAATAGATATTTTGAATATAAAAATTCCATGTGGAAGAAATCGATTTCATGAAATAATAAGAATTATTCTATTTAAAAATAATCATGAAATAACATTTCATGGATCAAATTTAGTAGAAGATATTAAGATAATAAAATATTATACCAAAATGATTTTGGATAAAAAATAGTTATAAGATATTGGGTAAGTGGTGGTTGTACAAATGGTTATACTTTGTGAAAACATGATTGGACAAGATCAAAAGAGGCATTGTATACAACCTTAACACATGAATCATATTAAATTATGATACTATTTATTCTATGTTTAAATGGAACATGGAGTTTCAAAGGTTGATAAAAATTAAAAAAATTAAAAAATGGTGGATATTTTCAAAAAAAACATTTACCATATTGTTGTTTATCAAAACATTTCCAAATAATATTATTTAACCACCAATTAAAACATAAATCTATCTATAGTATCCCATATTCCCATATTTATTTAATAATTATTTTAAATTTTCCATGTAAGAACAGATATAATATCATTTTTATTTATTATCAATGAGGGGAAATTAGAGAAATTTGAGATATAATTGGAGAAAGTAGAGACCAATAGATCAGTAATGAATGATTTTAACATATGATCATATGTATGGGTCAACACCAAGTTGTTTAATAACATTTTTGACTCACAAAATTCTAGTGAAGATATTTAATATTGAGAGAAAGTTATTTTAGAATTAAAATGAGGGGAGATATTATCCATACAGATTAATATCATAGGAATGATAAATATATGGGGAGTAATGGATAAATGTTGGTTGATAAATAAGAAGGTTGGAGTTTTAAGTAAATCATATATTTCATCCTAGAAAATGTGTTTTCTATAAAAATTATTTCTCATGTATACAAATAGTGAAAGATATATATTCAAATGAAATTTGGATTTTCATGAATGTGAGAAATTTTGGAATTGAAGATGGACTTCCAATAAAAAAACATAAGAGGGGACTTTTGTATCCTATATTATTTATAGATAGAATAATGTAATATATGATAATTAAAAGAAGATATGGCTGAAGAATTATCAAATTAGGTTTTGTTTGATATTAATTATTGTAAAAGGATGTAATATGAAGTTAGTAAAGTCTAGATTAATTTTGAATATATTTTGGAATATTTTGAAGGAGTCTTGGTAAATATGTTGAACTATGTTATGTATTAATTAAGTCTTACAAGTTTTCAAAAAAAATAAATGTTTTAGAAGAAGAACTGAATTCTAGGTAACATTATAATGAAAAATCACATCCTGATTGTTCAAAGTATATAATAGTTTGAAAAACTATATTAGAGTAAAAAAAATTATATTAGGGTTTGTTAAGAAAACACAAGGACACCATGAATAATGTAAATCCTATAAAGCCTTTTTTTATGGTTTAGGTTAAAATAATGATTTTCTCGTACTCTAAGATGCTTTATTAGTCATAGTTAATATAGTTGATTCAAAAACAGGAAAAACTAGATAAAACAATTATAAAATATATTGAAATTATTTTTTTACATCTCTATATAAAATGGTATATACTGGAATTATGCTAAATTTTCATCCCATTTTTACAAAAATACATAAATGTTGCAGGGAAATGATCATAAACATGAATGTTTTTTAAAAAGAGTTACTAGGAACAACTGAAGTCCTAAAGACAAAAATACCTAATCATGTGAAAGATATTGCATCATCATGTGTCTTGAAACAATAATTTTATAAAATTAAATGATAATATTTCAAGGTAGATTAACATTTGGAATCATTAGTTTTTATAATCCATCAATTTACTTAGAAACCATGTTATTATTATCGCGGACAAATCATGGTTTTCAGTAATTTTACAGGTTAATTAGATTTCTAATAATTTAATACACAGATATATAGGATTTTTTATTGTAACATTAACTCAAAAATGAAAAAACATTTTATGTCTAACATGGTTGTTACAGATGGTATATGAAGTGAATTTTTTTAAATAAAATCATTAAACATATTAAAATGGATAATTGTAAGAACAAGGAAGATAAACAAAACAGAATTTTTAAAATAATTACATATGGAATTCCATATATGGTTTTTTCCTTTAGCTAAATAAAAATAACATTATTAATGATAAATGAATTTATGAAGTTGAAGCTCTAATTAAACACCCAATATGGCATGTTCTGTTGATTTCCATTGTTTATATTCATTGTAAACAACCTAAGAGTCATACCGGTTTTTCCTTATTCCAAATACATGATTATGAATATATGTAGGGAGTATCCCCTAGATGAAAAAGTTAATTTATCTTAAAATTTGTTATTAAGATATATTAATAGATTAATTACTTATAATATCAGCACATATACAATGTTTTTTACTTTGTTATAGCCCATAAAATTAAAGCAAGTAAAATCCATGTGTCGCTCCAAATATATTTTCATATTAGGATGGTGTGTATATTTGGTTTGAGTTAACAGGTTCATATATTATTTTAAACATTTTAAAAAGATCAAATCAAAGAATATGGTTGATGATTTTACCACACCCCCACGCTTTAGGTAGATGTTTTCCTTATGGTTTCCAAATTAACAATTAGGGTAATGTTATCAATGATAAATTATTAGGAAATTGATCATTTTGGTAGTGTAATTGATAATATATATTGTTAATTATGTGTTTTATTGACTAGTAATCATGTTGTTGATTGAATAATAATTATTTATCATTGATTTTGGCTTAGATTTTGGTCATGAGGGTATTTTTGTCCCTAAGAACCCTCCCACAAAATCAACCTCCAAAATGTAATCATATGTATAGGGTGGTTGGAGTGAGTCATCCAGATAGTGTTTCAATCTATAAAAAAATTAGGGAGGGGTCCCTTGAATGAAATTCTACAATCAACTGGAATTGGTCTTGATAAATAAGGAAACTTCCTACATTCCTTGGATGTCAAGGGTATATCCTCAAGTGTAGGGGTGGTGGTGTGTGTTAATTTTCTGACCACCAGAATAAATGCCAGTGTTATAGTATTTAAAATTTATATTATAGGTATGGTATATCCTCTATCACCCAAATGTTTTAGGGCTCATTAATACCCTCTATCTCAAGGAAAGAAAATTACAGTGGGCCATTCTTCCCTAAATTGTAATGATCGATCTTTCCTCTTAATGGATGATGTAGGAGAAAAATAAAGGAATGGTTATCCAAATATAGGGTAATACTTTAGTCTCAAGTTCTTATACAGTTGTATTTGAGTTCACCATATGAGTCATGTTATTAAATACTTTTGATATTCTTGGATATGATGGCATGGTAAATTATGGTTTTGATGGTTGGAAATTTGTAATGTCAAAATAGAAGAGGAGAAAACTAGTGATCAGAATCAAGAGGCTGAGTATGAAAAGACAATGTCTTGTAAAGTGGAATACTAAACCTAATGATGATATTTAAGTGAAAGATGATATTTTATAGGTTTAATATAATAGTCAATTATATATTTCTTTTATTATGAATCTTCATTCTAGTGCGATAATATAATGGAGGTATGATTTAATTCCACATTTTATTTAGTTAAAAATCTAGGAAAACAATAAATTAGAGGGATTATTCTCATATAAAAAAATTGATGGTCACATGATAGATGGGGAAAGACATAGGTTAAATAAAACACACAAAATCTATAAAAAAAATATGATTCATTGCTAAAGGTGGTATTGGGAAATCAATATCATGCTCTCAAAGTTGAATGGGGAAGGGAGGAGGAAGATTCTAAAGATACCAAGGGGCCTTTCATGTCTTACCTCAATCCTAAATCCCATGGACATGAGGTCTATGAGGGCATGCACACACTAATTAATAGTCTATTGTTTGATTTTTTTCCCGATGATTAATAAACTACAACTTAGGGATGCATGATGAAAAGAATATGAGAAGGAAGAAAAATAAAAAAAATCAATTATTAGGGATCAGTTAATGAACTCTGATGAAGAGGTGTTGGAAGAGGTTTTGGATATTAGTTTCTCATTATAGGATGTGAGGATAATGTTAGAAATAGATCAAAACGTCTCTACTAATAAAGAGAAAATTCCATGGATCAACAGAATATATCACATTTTGATTGGAGAGTTTATGTAACAACCGAAAGTTTCATTAATGGAAATACCACTTGATCTAATTAAATTTCAACTTATTTGGTTTTATTTCAAGAATTTTTGCCGCTGCTAATATAGACATTGAACATTGATCACATGATTCGTATAAATATAGGGCTTTAACAAAGCCAATTTACTCAGACAAAAGAAGCGATGGACTCATCCAGTAGAATTTCTCCATACGAAGCCCATTTGTAGGAGCTCGGAAAAGAGGTGGCGTCCTTGGATTTCGCTCATTACCAATCCCAAGCTGAGCTTCATCATGTCAAACTCTAACGAGACTGTCTACGGGAAAAGTGGAAGTTGATAGAGATTACAACTCGAGCGATGTTATCCGAGCCACCCCAAGAGTCTGTCATCATCGCACACCTTACCCTTAGGTCTTATGAGGCTGTTTTAAGGGGTTATGTAACAAATCTATAGTACTATGTTCATGTACATTATTTATTTATATAATAATGAATATACTTTCTTGTCATTATTGATACATTGTAAATAGTTTTTAAAGTACAAGTAGTGTTTTTAGTTATTATTTAATTAAGAAAACTATTTTATTAAATTAAGGGATTTTTTAATTAAATAATATTTTAATAAAATATTATTATTATTATTAAATTAATTTTATTATATATATAAATGATCATATAATTGTATGAGTACAATTATAATTTTTATTAAGGTTTAAAAGCCATTTCTGTCAAAACCCGTGAATTTTCGATAAATGTCAGTTTTTATTTTAAAAGTGAAAATTAACATATATATAAAATTATTTAAATAAAATAAATAACATTTCTGGAATCAGGACATCGAAATTATCCAACAGTGAATGTTTCATAATTTTCTGAGACAGTCAAATTTTTGGGTAAAAATTAAATACCGTTAAAATATATAATGTGTTTTATGACATCATAATGACCCAATAGTGCTGTAATAAAACACTATAAGCTTTATTATCAACCAATATATGTTTTACCATTAATATAATGTGATTTTAGGTTTTTTTGACTTATTTTAAAAAGCATTAATGGACCCCTTAAGACTTATTAAACATCTTGTCTTTTTAAATTATTTTCCATGGGAGTGTGACTCACCTCCACATAAGCAACCCCATTATTTTAAGAATATCTGACTTTGGCCTTATAAAATATTTTTTTCCTCTTCCCTTTTCCAAAAACCATGGGCAAAAAACCATGAGCTTATTTGTGGTTTGGATTAGTTTAATGTAAGGGGTCCCAAACCTAAATAATAAATAATTCACTCACTTTTCCTATATAAATCCACCCAAGCTCCCACTTCCTCATCACTCAAAGCCTTTTGAGTACATACAACCTCTGCCCTACTCTATCTATAATCCTCCCAAGGTGCCCCAAGCTCCCAATAAGCCTCTATCAACCCTCTCTCAGGCCTTTGGAAGCACACTTCCAATTAAGGGTTTTTTCCTTCCTTTCACTTTTTGTCCAATTTTATTAATATTGTTATGCCATTTTAATTTCAATTATAATGTTGGTGTATGGTTTTTCACCTCCCCCATATTTCCCTATTCTTTTTTGTATGATGGGAGGACCCTTTATATCTCATTAAATGCCTCCCATGTACACCCGTTACTATGCTGAAATTCCGAAAGGAATTTTTCTCTCGTTATTTACATTCAAGCAATACTTTTGTATCATTAATCTAAATTAGATTACAATTTTTGGGACATGTATCTATATGACCCCCTTACTGCACATTTAATGTAAATATGATGAGACACCCCTTTCTCTCTCATCAACTGTTTTTATGATTTCTTGTATCACGTCGTTACGCTGCCGAAATTGCACCAATTTTCTAAGACAATGCCATTGTGTAGTGAATATGATGCCCATTTCTCCATCAAGGGTATTCACCTTCATGAAAATTTACTTATTAATTATAAAGTTTCATTCCACATTCCGTTGTTGTGGAATAAATTATTATGTTTTATGAATCAATGTTTTATGATCCATGTGGCACACTTATGCATGAAATGAAATGTTTAAGAAGGGTGCACCCTTATAGAGCTCCAATGAATTGGGTAACGTATAGTATCATGATAAATCATGTGCAATGAGTGTTGACTCATGAAAATTCAAGTGAAATGAGGGTTTACTCTTGATTCATGTGCAATGATAATTTATTCATGCTCCATGTGCAATGAGCCTTGGCTCATGCTAATTCCATGTTAAGTGTTGTTGTCACCTTTCCATGTTATGATTATCATGCTTTATCATGCCTTTATGTTCATGTTTCTCCTTTTCTCTATTGATATTCCTATTTGTCTAACATGTATTTTACTCCTCATGTGTTCCATGTTTATTCCCTTACTGGTCTTTATAGCTCACACCTTTTCTTATGCATGTCCTCAGGTTATCCCATGCAATGCTAAGTACGAGGGAATGTAGTGGTCATGTAAAGGATGTTTTCAATAAAGATGTTGTATTTCATGTTTTAAGTTGTTATATAATGATATTAATCCCCAAAGGCACTATAACTCTCGATCTTCCATGTTGTATCAAGTGAATAGTTTATGTAATAAATCTTGTTTAATTTTGTAATAAAAGCAGGGTTGTCATAGTTGGTATCAGAGGATAGGTTTAGATATTTTTGGGATTAGGATTAGAAAATCCCAGTAAAGCCATAGATACAAGACTAAGTATAATATAAACATCCCAATGTTTTGGTAAGTACTGAGTAAGTGGTTTGTCAAGAAAATACATCCCTGTTTGGATACGAGTAGGTAGAGGTGGCTCTAGAATAGATGTATCCTATGGGTAAATCCCGAAAACACCGCTTTGAGCTAGACTCGAACGGGAACTGGTGCATGACAATGTTCCTTGCTACACTCTTGGTTACGATACTCCTGAGGGATATGTTTTGATAAATTCACAAGCTTAGTTTGAACCCTTATTAAGGTAATTCAAAAAAATTCCCCTAAGAATATATGTTAGAAAGTAGATCATTAAAAGCCTAGATTGAAACCTATAGACTCATGAGTTAAGGAAATAAAAGTTTATTTATAATTCATAAACTTTTGTCTTTGGATTACCCTTTATGTGTTACCCCTAACTTTGCTTTTATTCCATCCAATGGCTGGTAATAGGAGGACTCGTGCTAACAATCAATGTGAAGATCAGTGTGATGACTGTACTAATGAGATGCCCAATCCAATGAGAGCGGTTATCGTGAAAATTGTCACACTTATCTCTCAGCTATCTCAAACATTGAATAGAAACAAGGGTCAAGAGGAACGTTCAACCCCCCCCCCCCCATGTAAGAACAAGTCACTATCGATTGCTTAATGAGACAAAGGCCTCCTACTTTTAGTGGATCATCTGATCCCACGATCGCTGAACAATGAACCAACTCCATTGAAAAGATCTTTTCCATCCTTAAATGTTCATAACAAGAGAAGGTTCTCCTGGAGGCTTATCGAATGGTGGGTGAAGCTGATCAATGGTGGACATTGAAAAAAAAAAATAATTCTGATGATGAGATCGAGGTGTTGGAATGGAAGGATTTCCGGAAGATGTTTTTCAATAAATATTTTCCAAGCACCCTCAAGATTAAGATTGAAAGGGACTTTTTTTACCTCAAGAAAAAAAGATGAAGAATCTATTGGAGCGTATGAGGAAAAATTCACAAGGCTTGCATGATACACTTTCGGCTTTGTCGTTACCCCCGAATGCAAGTTTGACCGCTTCTTTGGTTGGCTGAAGCCTAGCCTACGGAAAGCATTAGCGATCCGTGACTTCGAGAGCTATGAGGAAATTTTCTGATGCACCCTCAAGGATGAAATGGAGATCAGGGAATCACGGGGGTATCATGGTGACAAGAAGAGTAAGGTGAACATTAATTTTGGTGGTCCGATGGATAAATCCAATGGTGCTAAGAAGATCTAGCACCCCATTTTCCAAAAGTGCGGAAAGAAGCACCTTGGAAATTTCGTCAAGGGGACAAGGAAATTATTTAGGTGTTGAAGAGAAGGGAACCTAGCTGTTAACTATTGGAAAAAAATACCTGCGGTTGCGACAGAGGAGAGGAACACTCCGTTCAAACCTCAATGCATTGTTCATTTCTATAAATGCAATGAACTGGGGAATTTTTCAAATTAGTTCCCTAATCCAAGGGTTTTCAGAGGCAACCAACAACTTCCAAGGAAACAAGGAAGATCTTTTTCCATCACTTCTGCCGAAATGAACCCCAAAAACGAAGTGGTTATAGGTACGCTAGTTATTCATTAAATAATAGAGAACGTACTTTTTGATTCAGGTTCTACACATTCTTTTGTATCTCGAAAGTTTAGTAGAACAATCCCATAACCACCACAAATCATGGAAGTGAAGATGTCGGTGAGTACGGAAAATGGGGAAATCATTGCATCCCATGAATATAAGTCCTCCCCTGTTATAATCTATGGATTGAATTTCCCGGAAAACCTCGTCATACTCCCTCTGGTGGAATTTGATTCAATTCTTAGCATGGATTGTCTTTCCTTATATAGAGCCAACATAAATTGTAGGGAGAGGGAAATCACAATCCATATGGATAATCGACCCCTGATTCTTTACAAGTGTAAGGAGAAAGATGAATCTCATTTAGCTCCATCATCTCAAGCATGGATATTACTGCCTTATGAGCATGCATATCTGGCTCAGATGATTGAGTACAAGGAAGAAACCATCCTTGAAGAAATGCCTATTATGAGGGAATTCGCTGAAGTGTTTCTTGAGGAACTGCCTGGTCTTCCTCCTAGAAGAGATGTTGAATTCTCAATTGATCTTATACCAGGGGCGCTACTAATATCCAAGACTCCATATAGATGGTTGTCGTGGAGCTTGAAGAGATAAAGAAACAACTATAGGAGAATCTGGAGAAATGGTTTATATGCCCAAGTGCTTCACCATGGGGTGCACCAGTCCTCTTCTTCAAGAAGATGGATGGTTCAATGCGACTTTGCATTGATTATCGTGAACTTAAAAAAATCACAATAATGAACTAGTATCCTCTGACACGGATCGATGACTTTTTCGATCAGCTACGCGGAGCATAATTCTTCTCCAAGGTATATTTGCGGTCGGGATATTATCATGTAAGGGTGAATAAGGAAGATGTCCCCAAGACTGCTTTTTGTACAAGATACGGGCACTATGAATTCATAGTAATGCATTTCGGACTCACTAATGCTCCAAAAATCTTCATGGAATTGATGAATAGAGTCATTAAAGATTACCTTGAAAAATTTGTGGTAGTCTTTATAGATGATATTCTAATATACTCCAAAACCAAGGAGGATCATGAGGAGCATTTAAGAACTATACTAGAGACTCTGCGCATGGAGAAGCTCTATGGAAAGTATAGCAAGTGTGAGTACTGGTTGAAGGAGGTCTCATTCTTGGGCCATATCATCACAAGAAATGGGATATCTGTGGATCCCTTCAAAACAGATGCAATTAAGGGATGGTCGAGGCCAACATCGGTAATGGATATCCATAGCTTCTTGGGGTTAGATGGATATTATCAACGATTTGTGAGAAATTTCTCAAGATTTTCCAACCCTCTTACCAAGCTAACTCAAAAGGGAGTAAAGTTTTCTTTGAGTGATGAATGCGAAGAATGCTTCAAGGAGTTGAAAAGGAGGCGCATCACTCCACCCGTGCTCACTTTCAAACAAGTGGGGAAACTTTTGTGGTATTCATTTATGCTTCAAATAAGGGCTTAGGTTGTGTGCTGATTTGGAATGATAAAGTGATATCCTATGCCTCAAGACAGTTGAAAATCCATGATAGAAACTATCCAATGCATGATATGGAGTTGGAGGCAGTGATCTTTGCCTTAAAAATATGGTGGCATTATCTCTATGGGGAGAAATGTGAGATATATACTGACCACAGGAGTCTTAAATATATATTTACACAGAAAGAGCTTAATATGCACCAGAGAAGATGGATAAAGCTCATCAATGATTATTACTGTTCAATACATTACCACCCTGGGAAAGCGAACAAGGTGGAAGATTCCCTAAGTATAAAGGGCCCAGCGATTCTATCAATGATGAGAATTGAGAAGGGTCCAATCTTCTTAAACTTGATGAAGATGGACATGGGAATCATAAATAAGGGAACATCATCAATCCTTTCAAAAAATATTGATCAACCATATCTTTTTGAAAGTTTAAAGGATGCTCAAAAGGATGATGTGGGAATTCAAGAAAAAGTGGAAGCTATTGAAAAAGGGAAATCCTTGGAGTTTAATGTTAATGAAGAAGGAATTGTTCGATTTGGGAAAAGACTATGTGTTCCATCAAGTATGAAGAAGAAGAAGGAACTATTGGATAATGAACATAGTTCAAATTTCTCTATTCACCCAGGGAGCACAATGATGTATCGAGATCTCCGAGAAAATTTTGGTGGGATAATATGAAGAAGGAGATCGTTGTATATACATCAATGTTCCTGGTGTGCCATCAAGTGAATGCAGAGAGGCAGAAGTATAAGGGGATGATGCAACCATTTCCCATACTAGAATGGAAATGGGAGAACATCACCATGGACTTTTTCACTAGACTTCCAAGGACATCCAAAGGCAACAATGCAATATGGGTTGTGGTGGATTGTCTTACAAAGACATCATAATTAATTGCTATTCGGGAAGATTTCTCATTGGATCAGCTGGCATAGATATATATCAGGGATGTGGTAAGGCTGCATGGAGTACCACTATCTATTGTGTCTGACCGAGATCCATGATTCACCTCTATGTTTTGGAAGAGTCTTCAACATGCTCTGGATACTGAACTGAACTTCAGTACGGCCTATCATCCTCAAACAGATGGCCAATCCGAGCAGACTATCCAAAAACTTGAGGACATGTTGAGAGCATGCTCAATGGACTTTAAAGGAGGATGGGATCAACATCTTCCTATGGTTGAGTTCTCTTATAATAACAGTTTCCACTCGAGCATCCAAATGGAACCATATGAAGCCCTTTATGGGAAAAGGTGCAGAACACTGGAATGTTTGGATGAGGTCGGTGAACATAAGAATATTAGACCCGAAATGGTTGAGGAAATGGTGGAGAAGGTGAAAACCATTCAGCATCATATCAAAGTAGCCCAGAGTCGAAAGAAAAGTTATGCAGATAACCGTCGATGAGACCTTGAGTTTAAAGTTGGAGACATGGTTTATCTATGCATATCTCCGTGGAAGAAGGTCATGATGTTTGTAAAGAAAGGGAAGTTAAGTCCAAGGTACATTGGCCACTTCGATATTCTTGATCGTGTCAGGGCTGTGGCCTATCGACTAGCACTTCCACCTACCATGGCCAAATTACACGATGTCTTTCATTTATCCCTCTTAAGGAAGTACATACCAGACCCTTCACATGTACTATCTTCTGAGGTGGTACATTTGAAGGATGATCTTTCTTATGAGGAGAAACCAGTGAAGATCGTAGATCGTAGATAAAAAGTTCTACGAAAAAAGACAATGCCCCTCGTCAAGGTGTTGTGGAAAAAAACATGTTTTAAGAAGCGACTTGAGAATCAGAGGAAATGATGAATCTGGGTTACCCACATTGGTTATAGTGTGGGAAAAGAAAATTTCGAGGGGGAAATTTCTTAAGGGTGGAATAATGTAACGACCCAAAATTTCATTAATGGAAATCCCACTTGATCTAATTAAATGTCAACTTATTTGGTTTTATGTTAATAATTTTGACCATTGCTAATATAGTCGTTGAACTGTGATCACATGATTAGTATAAATATAGGGCTTTAACAAATCCAATTTACTCAGATAAAAAAAAGCGATAACCTCATCGAGTAGAATTGCTCTATATGAATCCCATTTGTCGGAGCATGGAAAAGAGGTGGCGTCCTTGTGTTTCTCTCTTGACCAAGCCCAAGTTGAGCTTCATCATGTCAAGCTCGAATGGGACTGTCTATGGGAAAAGTGGAAGTTGATAGAGATTACCACTCGAGCAATGTTATCCGAGCCACCCCAAGAGTCTGTCACCATTGCACACCTTACCCTTAGGTCTTATGCGGCTGTTTTAAGGGGTTATGTAACAAATTGCTAGTACTATGTTCATGTACATTATTTTTTTATATAATAATGAATATACTTTCTTGTCATTATTGATACATTGTAAATAGTTTTTAAAGTACAAATAGTGTTTTTAGTTATTATTTAATTGAGAAATATATTTTATTAAATTAAGGGATTTTTGAATTAAATAATATTTTAATAAAATATTATTATTATTATTAAATTAATTTTATTATATATATAAATGATCATATAATTGTATGAATTCAATTATAATTTTTATTAAGGTTTGAAAGCCATTTCTGTCAAAACCTGTGAATTTTCGATAAATTCCGGTTTTATATTAAAAGTCAAAATTAACATATTTAGAAAATTATTTAAATAAAATAAATGATATTTCTGGAATCAGGATGTCAAAATTATCTAACAGTGAATTTTTCATAATTTTTTGAGACAGTCAAATTTTTGGGTAAAAATTAAATACTGTTTAAATTTATAATGTGTTTTATGACATCATAATTACCCAATAGTGATGTAATAAAATAATATAAGCTTTATGTTCGGCCAATACATGTTTTACCATTAAAATGATGTGATTTTGGGTTTGTTTGACTTATTTTACAAAGCTTTAATAGACCCCTCAAGACTTATTAAACATCTTGTCATTTTAAATTATTTTCCATGGGAGTGTGACTCACCTCCACATAAACAACCCCGTTATTTTAAGAATTTCGTACTTTGTACTTATAAAATATTTTTTTCCTATTCCCTTTTCCAAAAACCATGGGCAAAAACCATGAGCTGATTTGTGGTTTGGATTAGTTTAATGTAAGGGGTCCCAAACCTAAATAATAAAGTATTCACTCACCATTCCTATATAAACCCACCCAATCTCCCACTTCCTCCTCACTTAAAGCCTTTTTAGTTCGTCCAAAATATGACCTAATCTCTCTCCCAAGGTTCCCCAAGCTCCCAATAAGCCTCTCTCAAGCATCACTCAAGCCTTTTGAAGCACACTTCCAAGTAAGGGTGTTTTTCTTCCTTTCACTTTTTGTCCAATTTTCTTAATATTGTTATGCCCTTTTAATTTCAATTATAAATTCTGGGGTATGGTTTTTCACCTCCCCCATAATACCCTCTTATTTTTTTTAATGATGGTAGACCCCTTTCTCTCTCATTAAATTCCTCCCATGTACACCCGTTGTTATGCTGAAATTCCCAAAGGAACTTCTCTCTCCTCATTTACATTCAAGCAATACTTTTATATCATGAATCTAAATTCCATTACAATTTTTGGGAAATGTATCTATATTACCCCCTTACTTTCCATTTCATGTAAATATGATGAGACACAACTTTCTCTCTTATCAACTATTTTTATGAATTCTTATATCACGTTGTTACGCTGCAGAAATTGCACCAATTTTCTAAGCCAATGCCATTGTGTAGTGAATACCATGCTCATTTCTCCATCAAGGGTATTCAACTTCATGCACAGTTAATTATTAATTATAAAGTTTCATTCCACATTCCTTTGTCATCGAATAAATTATTATGTTTTATGAATCCATGTTTTATGATCCATGTGGCACACTTATGCATGAAATAATATGTTTAAGAAGGGTGCACCCTTAAAGCGCTCCAATGCATTGGGTAAAGTATAGTATCTTGATACATCATGTTCAATGAGTGTTGACTCATGCTAATTCAAGCGCAAAGAGGGTTTACTCATGGTTCATGTGCAATGAGAATTTACTCATGCTCCATGTGCAATGAGCCTTGGCTCTTACTAATTCCATGTTAAGTGTTGTTGCCACATTTCCATGTTATGATTATCATGATTTATCATGCCTTTATGTTCATGTTTCTCTTGTGCTCTATTGATATGCCTATTGTCTAAAATTTATTTTAATCCTCATGTATTCCATGTTTATTCCCTTACTGGGATTTATAGCTCACCCCTTTTCTTATGCATGTCCTCATGTAATCCCATGCAATGCTATGTACGAGGGAATGTAGTGGTCATGTAAAGGAAGTTTTCAATAAAAATGTTGTATTTAATGTTTCAAGTTATTATGAAATGATCATAAGACCCAAAGACACTAGACCTCTCGATCTTCCATGTTGTATCAAGTGAATAGTTTATGGAATAAATCATGTTTAAGTTTGAAATAAAAGCAAGGTTGTTATAGTTTAGTGAATGAAATCTCATCATGAAAGGGTTTATCAAAACTTGGGAGAAGATGACCTATTAATTCAAGGAAGTCAATAAAATATGGGTTGTATAAGAGGTAATTTCACAATAAATGGGTTTTAAATAGGGTTCCTAGATCTAAAATTTAAGATAATTTTTGGAATGATCTAGTGATGTCCTTTGCACATTAATTTTTATATACTATTTGGTGGCAATTCTTGTTCCAACAAAACCTTTAAATGTTTTTTTAAAATGGATGATATATTCATGAGATAATTTTTTATTTTTAATAATTATAAAATGAATCTTAGTTTAATTTTGTTTTATGTATTATTATTCAATGAGAACTTTAATATCTTCTAATTAAAATATAAACATTATAAATATATTGATTAGATATTCAAATAATTTCATATTAATCAAGAGATAACAGCAGAAATAATAATTTATTATTTTCATAATAATTGAAATAAAAAAAGAATTTTCCTAATTGTGCTATTATTATTTATAGGATAGTTAAATATATCATATTTATAAATTTATTTTTCATAAAATATAATCTATATTATTAATTATCATGTTCAAATTATGTAATAGGGGAAATAAAATTTTTGGTTAAAAATAAATTTCCATGGTAAATTTTAAAATATATCACCAAATATAATAAATATGACATATGATCAAAATGATATATAAAATAATAGAAAACTGTTAATCATTATCATGAAACATTAGTGGGTGATTATAGTGAAACCCACCTCTATTTTTTCAATTTTCTTACAAATCTTCTTATAAAATTACATTTCATAACCATTAAATGATGTGTATTTGAAAAAATGAATCTCATTTTCAATTCTAGTAGTACATCACAGACACTATTGGCAAACAAATCTAAAAAAAAGACCTCAAACAAAAAATATTCCCCAATTCTCATATTCACAACTTTAATCTGTGTTTTGTAGTTTCCAATAAAAAAAGTATTCCTAAAAGTCATTAACAAGGAAGGGTACTAATTAAATATCCTCTTTTTTCTATGTGAGAAAAAACTTCTACACTTTTGTTACTCTTTCATCTTCTCATTACCAAACAACATAAATCTTAGTAATCAATTTAATAACCTATATTTGATTAACTAATATAGATTTTCTAATGAAATAATAATTTATTCATAAATATCCTTTTCGTTGATATCCTTTATATTTGAGTTGGTTTAACTATATATATGGATAATGATACTCTATAATCATAGATATCATCATGAACATATATAAAATATTTATATGTTTCAATATATTAAAGAAGATAATATTTGAAATCAACTAAAAAATCCTCTTACATAATTAAAACATAAAAGGTACACAGACTCTATTAGTATTAGATACATGTGTGACTTCAGTTACTAAAAGTGGGAGATTGATTGTGTTTATGACCTAAACATATTAATGTATTGTTAGACTAGGAAAATTCCCTATCATATAATTTATATTAACTTAAACACATTTTCATATTTTTTTAACATAGAACATTATAGATGACATGATAGCAACCTTGTAGAATTCATTAAGGAAACAATTGTTACTAATTGATGATTATCGTGTTATAGATTGATGATATGTCAATATTAGTATTAATAATATCACTTATAAAGATATAGAATATATCACTCATGAAATATACTTTTTTACCATGTTTTCGGATTGACACTCTTAGAGTATGCCACATTGATTTCCCTATATATGTCTTCTGTGTTACTTTAATGAACCTTGGATATGTATCCTTCATCTTGAGGTTTCAAAAAAATTATCTAGTTTTGAGGATTCATATATTGATATTAATCGAAAAAAAATTAGATTTTTTCTTGAAATGAGGATATTGGGTATGACAATTATAATGTAATGGATTTTAATTAACCATGTTTTGATGTGTCTAGCCATATGACTACTTTAAGAAATAACTCCCCTAAAAAGTCATTATTATGGAAGTTCACAATTATAACATGATAATTATATGTGATGTTGTTATATATAATTTATTCAACTCGTGAATTGATAAAGTGATATAATATATATGGGGTTGACATTATCCAAGTCTCATGAATTATTTTGATGTCCTGGAAAAAACAACCTTCCCTAGTAGACATGTGGATGATTAAAGCCCACCAAACCCATTTACACTTGTGTTGTTATGGCCTGCTTAAATATATAGTCTCCAATTTATGATCATGAGTGAGATTCGTAATCAAAAACAACTTTTCAATGACCACTTATGATGAAATATGTGATAAATATAATAGGGATTTATAGAAAAATGTGATTATTCTATATGAAGTTTTTAATGTTTATTATAGAAAGAAAAATTAATTGTATTGTCCATATTTGATATATGGGAATAGGTTTTATATAGTTTTTATTTTCAATAATGAGGTATGATTACGTTATTGAAACAATAATTAGGATTGTAGAATGAATTCATGTAATGAAATCAACATTCACATCCTAAACTATTATTTAAGGCTTGAATTATTATTTATGACATGATGGGTTTCAAGGTCGAATTTGGTTGTCCATCCCAGAGGAATTTGTCTGTGAATCAATAATTGAGAATGTGAAAGATTTTTAGGATTCAGGGATGATGTGAATTTAATTTACATGGAATCATAACCCATTTAATTCACAGTGTGATTTGGATTTCACAACCTGAATGGGGATTTTTCTTCCTAGGATATATACTGGGGAACCCCCCAGATTTTTAATATTTTCTAGTTTACTCTATAAAACCCTAGGTGACCAAGAGATATTTTTGTAAGGACCATGAAGCCACTTGTATAAAAAACAACCCAAATATTTTAGAGATTGATCCCTGGTGATATGAGGTGGGTTTTTTCTATTCCTTCAATCCTTTATAATCATTAGTTATTTCTAACCATGTTATGGAATAAATGGTCCCTTATGGTATATTTCCATGCCTTAATATATCTAGTAATGGTGGAATTTACTTATAACTGGTATGAACATGATAATTCAATGAAATAATGGTGTTTTTGTTTGTGTTTTTTATCATGGTTATTTTTATACATGTTAATTTCTCATTACATACTAATTTGATGTGATATTATCATGAGGTGGTTTTTTTTTAGCATGAAACAATTAATTTTGTTAGAAATATGATATAAAACATAAATAAAGAGTCCTTTTTATATGATCAATGATTGATCCATGTAAATTAATTGATGTTATTCCATTAATTTTATCGAATATGAATGTAATGTTAAATGAATATTTATAATTATTCATAACTATTTATAGTTTATACGTTTTAGTTTTTTTGTTGGTGAGAATCTATTCATAAAAAACATATTAATTCATTATAGGAAATAGAGTGTTTTTTTCTAAAGAAAAAAATATTTAGGGATGGGTAGCGCTATTCTTATTAGGGACGGATTTTATTCCTAAGTTAAATTTCCTTAGTGTTTTTTATTGTGTGTAAAAACATTTGAAATATATGTTTGCTCTATAAACTTTTAAATCATTGATGATGTTGTTTAATAAGCATGTATTTTGGGTTTTAATTATGAAAAATGGGATTGAGGACTAATAATATTTGACTATAAGTTATTTTGGTGGATAAAAAATTGGATGGTATATTCTGGTGTTTTGATAATTGATGTCAGTGATGACAAGGTTGATTTTTTCTATGTGAAATGGTGTTTGGACAATAGGGTAGTCGACATGAGTTCTGAGTGGTAATTTTTCATTAAAAAGTTTAAATTGTTTTGATTTACTCTTGATTCTTGGTTGATTCTTTCCATATGAATAGGGGGATTGATGTTTATTTTTATTGGTATCCCACTACTTAAAGGATCCATACTATATGCATTGTGAGTTCCTCATTGACATAGTAGATTAGGTAGAGTCCAAGAGTAACTGAATAATTTATAAATGTAAAATTAACAAATAAATTAACCCATAAGATGTGTAGTTGGTGTTGGATGTATTTTTAAAGGATTTATATTAGAATAAGAGAAAAAAATATGATGTTTGATATTTATTCTACAAGGATAATGAGAAAGGTGTACGATAGGTTGGAGTGGGGATTTATCAATAGGGTTCTTACAATGATGGGTTTTTCTTCTTGAGATTCCAACCTCGTCTTCAGATGTGTTAGCTCATCATGGATGGATGTATCATTCAAGGGGTGTAATCACAGATTTATTAAATCCATCCTAGGAATATGGAATGGAGACTCATTTTCATAAAGTATCTTTATTCTCATGCAAAATACTCTTAGTAGACTGATCCACAATGGTATTTACAATGGAGTAATTCTACCTTTTCGAAGGAAGTTTAGCTACCATTCTACATCGCAACTGATATTTTCTGGTGATATGATTATTTTAATGATTGAGTAGAAGTGATATTTCCAAGGAATTAATAAAATCTTTGAGGAATATTTTCATTGGAGTGGATAGATCATTTGTAGGGAGAAGAGAAACTTCTATGTTCTTGAGTCTTGAATTAAATGAAGGGTGTGCGAGCTGGGTATCAATTTAAACATGTAGCGTGGATTCTTTCTAATGGATTATCTTTTTTCCCATGTTTCTCCTGGCAGACATTGTAATAGGGACATCGACAAAGAGGTGAACAAGATTATGGATCGAATTCCCAATTAGAAAAATCACTTCCTATACTTTGGGGGCCACATATCTCTTATCAATAGCATTATCTAAACAATACCAGTGCATGCTCTTGCTTCTTCTATAGTGAAGAAGGGTGTCATAATGTCCATTGATAATCTATTCATGCATTTTACCTTGGACACGCAATCTGAGGGGACTACTTATTGTGCTTCAGGGGGGGAAGCTGGTGAGGCCCATTTGCGAGGGAGGGAACAATGTTAAGTGTTGGGAAGTCGTATTTTAGACTATGCATGCATGGATCCCATGGGAGATTATCTAGGAGAGTAATCTATGGGGGAATATTATTTCCCAAAATCATTGGATTATTTCATCATATCCTTTAGAAAATGAATTGACCTTGTCGTCCTCTGTTTGTAGCATCATCTCGAACATTCTTCCATACTCACAATGGATCATTGGTGAAGGAAACACCCCTTTCTAGTTTCATAACTAGTTAGGCACCATGATCACCTACCCAGGGTTTCCAACTCCCATGATATCCTTCAAGGAATTGATACATCATCCAATTATTTTTAGATAAGTTCTAAATGCATCTTAGTAAGAAGTTTTTGACTCTATTCTCATTTCCCCAAAGAAGGACAGGTGTAATTTCACTTCCTCTATCTCAGGTAAATATATCTAACAAAAATAATCGAATGATGAACAACTCTCATGGACAATATAATAGATGTAATGAAATTATTTGGTACAAAAAATCATACTAAACTCAACTTTATTCCAGGGAGATTTCAGAACAATGTTGTACTATCTGATATCAACGTCAAACACCTCAGCATTTCTGAGGCTTCATATTGGCAATGTGGTATGGCCAAGAGTGATGAAATCATGAGCCATATATTCTTTTAAGGGTATTAGGAGTTCATGGTTTTGAGTACCTCTAGGTAATTTACAGCCTACTCACCCCAAGAAGGAAGTATTGACATGTTCCTGGAGCGATGGTTTCAGGGGTCCAAGGGTTCAGAGGTGGAAAAAGTGGTGTGTTCCTTAATCTACAATGTGGGTTGTTTGTTCTTATGGAAAGCTAGGAACCAAGCCAGGTTGGAGGAGCCTACATAAATAGGTATTTTTATTGTGTAAAGGGCTTGGTCCATGCTGTTTGATCTGATCTTCCATTCTGGTAACTGGAAGAAGTCTTCTTCTATTCGCCTATTGTGCATCCTTGTGGCTATGGTTCATCACATAGCATCCAGAAGAACTGGATTTGGTGGGTTCCTCCTGAGGATGGCCTAAATATCAACACATATTGGTATTGTGTTGTGGGTTACATGTGCGGAGGTGGGGTGGTTTGTGATGCAAGGGGGAGTGTTGTCCTGGCATTCATAACTAACTTTGGGAGTGGCAGTTCTGTCCGGGCGGGGGCTAGAGCAGTTCTCTCAGGTATGTCCGTCTATAGAAAAAGCTAAATTCATGTTTCCTAGGTGGAGAGAGATTAAGTTATTATCCATGATGAATTTATTGGTAATGGTGTCATCCCTTGGTCAATATCTTACATCATTAGGCAGTGCAAGGCCCTTCTGAGCAACAACATTATGATCACCCACACATAGTGGGAGGGGAACAAAGTGTCAGACTACTTGGCCTCCCTAATAGGTCCTGGTAACCTATTTTTTTTCTTTAGTGTGCTTATTTAATTAAACCTGAGGGGGTGAATTTGATTCAGAATGCTTCCCTTTTTCTACATTACTTTCAGCTGCTATAGGTCTTGGTTATTTAATTTCTATGTATCTCTCCTTGCCTATAATAAAAATTATAATGTTGATGATGATGATAACATCAATTATAATATAATAATTAGAATTAATAGTTTAAGGGAACTTATGATGGAATTATTTTATATATTAATCTCAGAAAAGTTTAATGTGTATTAATTAATTAATATCTATTTAATTAATAGGAAACTCTAATACTTGTGTTCTTGTTTGATATCGAGTCCTTATTAGTGGTTTATGGGGGTCTTGTGTGATAATAGTTGTAGATGATTTTAAGGAATGGTATTTTACCATTGCGTGCTTTCTGTAGGATTTTGATTATATTATATTTTTTGATTTCATATATTACCCCACATTCATTAGTAGGGAAACCAAAACAGAAACGTTTTGGGAGGATTTTTATCCATCATCCATTATTTTGAGGTAGTAGATGGATGAATTATTACTCTTCCCCTATCTCCATATGGACATATATATGAGTAGGTGTTTCTTGGAATATAATGGCTTATTTTAATAGGTGTGTTCCTACCCATGCTACAACTTATCTATGTTTGATAAAAAACTATGCGTGAGGTGTAATGTCTTGAGGTATGGTGCATACTTGTATCTAATCCGGGAATCCTCGGCTTCCCAAGTGTTTACATGGATGGAATATGATTGATTGATGAATAATGAAATTACATAACATGTAGTGTCTTCTAGACATATATGTAGCTACAGGTGGGATAATATTGTTGATGAGATAGATTTTTATATTAATGCTAACACAAGATATTGGGCCTTGTGTTGTATGAAAGTAGGAAGGGATAAAGTCTAACTCACGTCAATGATGACTTATATTTGTAAGGTATGAGAATAGGACTTTTATCATTGGGTCTTAAGAGTGACAAACTAGTAGAGAATAATAAGTAGGGTTCCTTCACTGGATGTATATATATTCTATTAATAATTAAATTTTTTTATATGAATTATTTTTGTGAGAGATACATGGTGAGTATGGAAAACTACTATTACCACATTAATTTTTTATTTATTTTCACTTATTTAATCACTGGTATTTAGTATGATTCTTTCAAATATTTCTCGAGTGAATTTTAGGAGAACCGTATGGAGTATACCGGTTATGTTATCCCAGTGTTTATATAAACAATTATTTAGGTCATCAAGAGTTGGTTGGTGAAAAATATGGGTTATACTAGTTTGAAGTGTTTCTCAAGAGCTGTCTGGGAATCACGATCTCTTATCAGTATTGACTTTTGGTACATTTAGATTTTCCATTTAGTTGTTCCATTTTTCAATAAAATTACATATATTTAGATTTTCATATACACTGTGTTGGTTGGAAGTGTTTCATTATTATCCCTTATGTAGAAAATATATATAAGGGTAATTCCTACCATGAGTGAGATTTATATACCATTGGCACTAATACTTAAATTTTTTCATATCGGAGGAGGGATTTGAGGGTCATTATCTACCTTTATTTATTTATGACCAAGGTGGGGTTCCTTTGGAGGGAGGTTTTATGATACAATGGTGTTAATGGTGATGATGAAGATATAGTATGGAGTTTAGAGTTATATATAGGTGAGGGTACATAGGTTAGAAGGGAGAAAATATCAACTAGTCTTAGTTCATTTATAAACAAGGTTACCGACTATGACATGATATTTTTTGGCCACATGTGATCTGAAATAATGACCATCATGTTTACATAGAATTTTATCAAAATTTATGTTTATTATATTGGAGGTACCTAGGTAATGAATATATATCATGATTTTTTTCATGGGTTTAAATTTGGGTGGATAATGGGAAATAATATTAAATGAATTAATTATCTAATTAATTAACCATAAGATATTATGTGTCATGGGATTAGTTGTACTATAATTTTTTCCTTTAAAAATATGGAACTAGGTAGATTATCCGATTAGGTTTGTGTAGAATATGTTTAGAATGATGTTCAAGAGGATCTTTGTAGAGTGTATGTTATAGATGATAACAATTGAAAGAAGAAACTATGATAGCTCTAGTTCTCGATTTTAGAGATGTATGATTTCACTGTTTCATATTATTAGAAAGATATAGGAATAGAGGAGGTATAGATAGACTTTTGTTCAATTTATTACCAATATAAGTAGTGGTTTTCTTTATGTCTAATGATTACACTTGGGTTATAATGATAGTGGAGTATTTTTTTCTTTCGGGTTCATGTGGATTCAATAGTTTCCTGAGAAATGTTTAGGTATTAGTACCATGTATAGTCTTTATCATCAACTTCTATGGTTGATTGTTTGAAGGATATCCAAACACTTAATTATGGGTGATCTAGTTTCTAAGAGTTCATTATACACTACAAAAACCTCCTATTTTATTCTTCATACCTTATTTCAGATGAAGAGGATAGGGTGATGCATTTAGAAGAGGATTTTCAATCAAGGATCTGGTGCCATGTAACACCATTTAAGTTGAAGTCATATCATGAGGTACGATAGATGGTGGTATTCATTGATTGGATTTATTCTACGACTATATAATCATGGGACTGTAGTTATCAAGGGTCTTCATAGATAATATCAATGACCAGGGGTTCTCTATTTTCTAGTTAAAAGTTGTTTCAATCAGTAGGGAGTTGGTTTTATTTCTCTTATACCCACTTCACCTATGATATCATTTCATGGACTATTTCATATAGAACATGTGAAATTTTCATTTATATTAGAGGTCATTGAAATCATTATATATATTAGTTGACCTTACTTAGTATTTAATGGGTGGTTGGTTGCCTATTTTAGGCATAGAATTTACAGTATTTTTAGCTGAGGATGTAACAAGACCAAAGCATTCTCACTTTGGAGAAGTAGATAGGGGATGTGGTAGGAATAATATAACCCATTACATTCATCATCCTTAGAGAAAATGAAAAGATATTTACAATATATATGGTCTTTGTTAGTTCAAGATTGGACATGCAATAAAATGTTCTAAGATGTATGCTTTATCATTTACAATAATGGGAAAGCCCGACATTATACGGGGTAAAATCTAACAGTTTCCTACATGGGTTTATTCCGTGATTGAATCATTAAATATTGAATTCTTTTTTTAGTCACCCTAATCAATACATTAGGACTTTTTTCATATGATTTTAGTTCTGTGTGGCATAGAAATCCCTAGTTAGAGGTCAATCAAGCATGTTTGATTAGTGTAGTGAATATTAATTGTTCAATAGTTGCACCACTCTTGGGAATATTTACCATGTATAAAAATATAACCATACTACATATATAATTGTTTTAAGGTATGCTAGATAGAATTTATTTCATTAGTAGATGCGACATATTATATAAAACTGATGGAGACTGGGTGGTGTTCATTAATACATGAGACCCTCAGATGGGATAGAGGTGTATTGACTTCATATCTTCTATTATGGATAAAATTATTTTGTATTATTTAGTGATTCATCAAATGAAGTTTCCATGTGTTTTAAAATATTACCATGAGGACTTTCTTCAAGAGTTTGTGGAACTACCCCTTCGATATGAGATTGAGTTTGGGATAAAGCTACAACCAGGTATTTCTATGATATCAGTGTCCCATATTGGATGGTCCCTTTTAAGTTATGGGAGATGCACATTAAATTTGATGATATCTTGTAGAGAGTATTTATTGGGACTTCTATTTCATCATGGGTAAATCTAGTAATTTTTCATGTATTTTATATGACAGTGTGTGGTTCTGTGTAGATCATGATCATTTGAATCATGTAATAGTGACGATTATATACCCTTTCACATGGATTGATAATTTATTCAATACATTAATGTGGGATAATTTTTTATAAATGATCAGCATATGGAGTTGATATAACCTTATGCAAGTAATGAATAAGACATCCTAAAAACCACTTTTGGATGCCATTATGGGAATTATAAGATCAATTTTATGTTATTCAGTGTGATGAATTATGTACCTATGTTCATGGGGTTGGTGAATGAAATGTTTAATGAGTTTCTAGATTGGATCATTGTGGTCTTTATCAACGACATCCTTGTGTTTTTAACATCATAGGATGACAATGAAGAGAATATAAAATCTATATTATGATTTATTTGGTTTCATCATCTATTCATGAATCATTCAATGTATGAAAAATGGGCCCATGATATCCATTTCTAGGGGAATGAAATATCTCATCTTTGAGTAGATATATATCCTTTAAAGATATAGGTAGTGGTTTCTTTGGATTCCCCTAAGAGATATTCATTGGTAAATATTATCTTTAGTCTATCTAGGTATTATTTTATGTTCACACTCAACATGTCCAAACCTATCACTTATATAACTGCATTGACTAGAAATGATAAAGTGTACTAGTGGATAGACTTGTGTCAGGATACATTCATTTAGTTGAAGGTGAAGGTGGTTGGTTATCTAGTTCTTCTTCATCTATAAGAGAGAATTTCATTCAAGGATTATTATATCACTTCATATATTGGATCGTATATATCTTATATGTTTTTTAATATGAAATTAATTATTCAACCCATGATCTTTTGTTTTTCATGGTAATGTTTTCATTCACGTTGTAATGGAACTATCATATTGCTGAATTATTTCAGATGTTCAATGATAAAAAGATATGTATGTATGTATTGTCTCATATAGTAAAGTGAATTTCATGGTGTATGGATTGATTATAAATTCATGAGGTGCTGATGTGTGTGAGTCTGGATACTCGTAGAGAGTGATGGAAGAGTTGTCTTCCATGAAACTTAATGTGGTAGAAGTTGATGGTATAAGTTTTTTTTACCCGGTGACACCAAAATCATACATGGCTTATAAAGTAGCATTGACATAGATAGGGGATTTTGATGTATATTTTTCTTATGATTGATTTATTTTTGTTGATGCTCTTGATGGTTGGTCTATGGATGGAATGTATTGAGTGATATTTTTTGGTAAGATTTTCACTCATTCAATGATCCAAGAGGATTTTTTTAATAACTTCTAAATTTAAAAATTGAAAGTGTATCCTAGTGTGGATAATGTGTATTATTCTATGAGGAATCAATTTCGGTGGTCCAGTAATAAGTGATTAATTATAGGGTTTATCTCCCAATGTTCGGTCTACCAGAATGTGAAAACTGAGCAACATGTGCTTGTTTATTTGCTTCAGCTTCATGATGTTCCCCTATAGAAGTGGGAGGATATATTAATTTTACACAATAAAAAGTTCACCCAAAGAATGAAGTGGTATTAATGCTATATATGAGATCATGTAATTCAAAATGAATTAATCTCACATCTTTGTGATTATGGAGTTGGTCTCAATGGATGTTTTTTAGGACAGTTGCAAGAGGTGGTAGTAAGGATTCATGGGGTCACAATAATTATCAAATCCCATCATGATCCTTGTTTTACCTCCATCATGATCCTTGTTTTACCTCCATATATGACATGTTGCGCATGTGTATTCTATATTTTGGATGTATGTGGATGCGACACCTACCCTTGGTGGAGTTTTCAAACTAAATAAATTATCTATAAAATCTTGGTTTGACAAAATTTTAATGAACTGTATGGTCAACCTTTCTAATCTCTATTGTGATGGAGGTCAATAATCAGTTATTATTGAACTATAATTGGTGTAGAGTGTGATCGATATGGTCAAAGTGACCCAGTAGTGAATAAAGGTGATTCAAGATTACAATAAGACCTACTATGGTCATATTTGGATACCAATGTATTTCTTCATTGGAGATCATATGTTTATAATGGTGTGTTAATAACAGGGAAACGATGGCTTTTTCTTGGTTGTAATCTATCTCATAGGTTTTTTTGGGCCTTTTGAGGTGTTGGATTGGGTTTGAGATGTTTTTTATCATCTAGAACCACCACTGAAATTGAGTCGGATTCTTGAAGTCTTCCACAAATTATAAATTCTCCAATTTATTCATGACATATCTCATGTCATTAATTAAGGTGAGCTGGATGATGGGGATTATGTGACCTTCTAAGAATAACCATTTGAGATTCAGGACCATCTGGACGAGGTCATGTGTGGGTATGTTATTCCATTATTTTTTATTATGTGGAAATATTGTGTCATGGAGAATATTACTTGGTAGTTTTATTCATAGATGTGTGATCAATATCATGGTTTTTTATGCACTTTTAACTAGTTTTTGGTTCTTTGTAAACCTTGTGTGATTTTATGAGATCAATACTCTTCCATGGGTTTTTTATTTTTTTACTTTTTTTTGAGATGTATATCCCCAAAGAGTATTTATTAAGGTAGGTTGGTGAAGGTGTGTGGTTATTTTCTTTTAACATCAAGTTGGATGGTTATACCCATGATGTAGTGACACCCTTGAGAGGAATCTCATGGGGTGGTTATGGGATCTAGATTCTTTTCTGGACATGTTTTAAATTATATGGGATTTGTTTTGATTTAGAGGTATCTTATAAAAGTTCATATATTATTATGGTATTTCCTTTGTATGATTGAGGTTGTATTGGGTTCTATGGGGTTAGAAATCTAGAAATATAAGAAATTCATGTCATGCAATTTGCATTCACAATATTAATTATAATCTACATCTTGAATTATGGTTTATGTAATGAAGGGTTTAAGAGTGAATTTAGTGGTTCTACCCAAAAGTAATTCATGAAGTGAATCAATAATTCAAAACATGAATTGGTTTTTAGGTGTTAGGGACGAGGTGACATAAATTTGTTTGGATGATTAACCTGGGGAATTCACTTTTTAAGAAAAAATTTATGACCATGAATAATATACTAATAGATAGATTATATTTTGGTTAGAAAAAGTTGATTTTACATATTTTTTCCCTTCTCTATCTAACAATTTGAAATAAATAAACCTTTTTTGAAGGCCTTTGAGTCCACATTTAATAGATTCAACACTATATTATATAGATCAATCAATGTTTATCTGAGGTGAGTATACCCATTCCATCAACCGTAATTTCTATTTTTATCCTCTCTATAGGTTGTGGTGGTGGTGTTACCCGATTTCCCATGAGTTTCTAAGGGGTTTATCTAGATCTAAATTTCAAAATTTCCATTTCATGATCAGCATTATAGTTAAATTCTTCTTCTTTGTTTTTCATAGAGATTATCAAACTTCGGTGTTGAGATTGTGGATTTATTACTTATCTCTATATTTAATAATAAAGTATTAAATTATCATGATTTAATCCATTAGGTAAAGGTTGATTTTACCTAATAATTATTAGAACTTGTGAATTTAATGGAATGATGAATATTTTGATGGGTTTTTTGTCACATTAGGTTGTATGATTCTTGATGCGTCATTTTTTCATAAGATAGTGTGTTATTATTATGTTTTGTATTTATTTGATCTTATCATGGTTACTTTTTCATGAAATATGATAAACAAGGTAAAAAAAGAGTCCTAGTGATGTGAATAAAGAATGTACCATTTAAATTAACAATTTTTCATCATTTATTTTGATAGAATATGAAATTAATTATAAACACATGTCTATGTTGAATTATAGATGTTGATAACTAATATGTTATAGGTTTCCGGTTTATAAAATTGTAATAATTATAAAATTGTTAATTCAAGATGGGAATTAAAATGATTTTTTATAAAGAAAAATGATTTCCAGTAAATAGATACCATTCCTGTTGTTGAAGGCCTGTATACAATGGTTCTATGAATATAGTTTATTTATATGCTTGTGTAAAATAAATTTAAAATGTATATGTTCTCTTGGAACCTTTAGAGCCTTGAAGTAAATTTTTGATAACCATGTGTAGTTGGGTTTCTTGATGGGAAATGTAGTGGATCACAATGATCATTTGGCTAAAAAAATATCATGGATGAGAAATTGTCCAAGATCTCGGGGTATTGTTACGATCGATGTTAGAGATAGAAAAATAAGTTTATGTTATTCCCAAGGATGTGGAACCCCATGGTATCTTGACATGTTTAAAACCATGATTTCATGTCCACATGTTTAAACATTCGATATTTTTTCATGATTCATTCATTATTCTTTCCATATATATGGGTGGATAGATGTTTCTTTTCACATCCCAAGACGGGTGTCAAATATTGGTATCCCAAGCAAGTTAGTTACATGACCTCAAGAACACCTCCTCATGTGCCAGAGGCAACCAAATAGTTATGAGGGTAGGATATATCAATATAGGGAGACTATACACTCTTTATCAAATA
Organism: Viscum album; assembly: GCA_963277665.1. Classification (NCBI taxonomy): domain Eukaryota; kingdom Viridiplantae; phylum Streptophyta; class Magnoliopsida; order Santalales; family Viscaceae; genus Viscum; species Viscum album. Next base: position 1,260,541,632 of record OY728166.1, read on the forward strand.
ATTTCAATAGTGTAAATAAAAAATAATGACCAAATGATATAAACAAAAACCATAATAATGACATAATCAAAATATAATTTTAATTAAAGATGTTTCAGAATGGGAAAAAATATCCATATTTAAAGAGTAAATATACTAGGCCATAGTAAGTGTCAAGTGTCTAATTAAAACCCCAAAATAAATAAAGAAATTGAAAAATCACAATCACGTCCCAAAACACATCTGGTTTTCACATACCTTCTCTATCCCAACATATCCATATAACATTGGACTCTTTCCCATTTCCGATCAAGAAATCATGAAGTCTATTTGGGTAAAAATTATATAGCCTGATTAAGGTGTGATTACAGCTCCATATGACACCACCAACCACATTCAAAATAACATGCAATTAATAATAGTGCATATAGTTGAAGAAATAAAAAAATAAAAGCAGAAAAGTAGATATTTTACAAATATTCAATTATTCTCTATTTAACCACATAAACCCCAGGTTCCCTAGGACACTAGAGCATTCAATACCCACTTCGACCAATGCCATAGTCTAAACTATCATCAATGGATATCCCATATCACAATACCATGGTCATTATTTATTATATCAAGTCAATTCATACTATTTCCAATTAAAACCACAGTCCAACACCAACATTTTGGGCCTAAAATGAAATTTTTAGCACCTTGTAGGTATTTTAAGAAACAGTTAGTGTCCCACAACCTGTTTATCACTATGTGATTTTAAAGAATCAGTCAATTTACCACGCCATTATATCAGTCAATAACATATGGGAATTTAATGAATTTGTCAATTTCACAAACATTAATATCCAAAAATTAATTTTTTCACAATATCACATGTATATAAATTTCATAAACATCAATGTTAAGCATCATCAACCTTCTTTTTAAATATTCTCATCATGGGGTACAAATTCAAATATCAATTAAAACTTGGATAATAGCTTTAATCACAAGGAAAAATATAACTCATTCATCATTCAACCGTTTCTAAACATTTAATCATCCATCCATTAAGCCTATTTAGTTTAAGATTATTATATCATAATATTTATTTTCAATTAATTCAAAATCCAAATAACCTACCAATTTTAAAATCCCAATATCTAATCAATTCAACAATCAGATCATTCCATTAATTAATTAAACAATTAATTAATCCACTTCAACCAGTTGCATAATAAAAAAACCCGTTAATTAATTCACTAATTAATTAATCCAATTCCACCAATTTCATAATCACAAAACTCCCATTAATTAATTCAATAATTTATTAATATAATTAAATGACCCCATAAATTTATTATTAAATTAATTTATTCAATTAGATATTCAATTTTCAAACATGAAAATTAAAATTTCAAAAAAAAATGTAATATGAATTCAATACTATGGGAGTCAAATTTAGATAATCTACCTCCAGTTTATTAATGAAAACTTTCCAATTGAAATTACCAATTGAAGAAGAATGATCAAAAAAATGATGAAGAATTATATCTAGATCCAAAACCTTGATCCAAGATCAAATGGATTAGATCAACGAAAACCTAGATCCAAACCCATGAAAATAAAGGAAAATCATTCCATTTTAATTCAAAAAGAGATACATGAGAGAGAGAAACCAAATTGGAAAGAAACCACATACCCAGAGAGTTTAAGATTTATCAATTCGACCTTTGAAGGTGTTAGAGAGATAAAGTAATTTTCCTAGAAGCCTCCAAGAAATGATAGGAATGAGTTAGGGTCGATTTGTGATGACATTGGGGGAAGTATAAGGGGTTCTGGAATTTTAAAAACAATTTTCAGAATAATTAAACCCTTGTGGACAGTTTCCTAGGTAGGGGAACATGATTTCCCCTAACATTTTTCCTAACCACACACCTCCTTAAATGGGGTCTCATGGTTACTACTAAAAGGGTGCATGGTTTTCCAAACCATTCCCCAACTGTAAAATTACCCTCTTATTATTGTAACACGTTTTTTTCTAGGACTGAGCACACGGTTCCAGAAACCATTCGCCAACCGTGAACAACCCATGACCCCTCCAAAAACATGAAAATTTCATCTGAAAACACCCAAGATAAAACTCAAAAAAGATGTACTAAAAAAATAAAGTACCATAAATAAAGCATCATAAATCTCTTGAAAATGTTGGAATCTTAAAATATCCCAAGCTCATAATAGCTCATCATCGATATGTACTCCCAAGAATCTCTAAGATTCTTAGGTAGAAAATTCTGGCCATTGAGCCCACATATCTAGTTCATTTTCCCATGTTTCCTCCCACACACACACATGTAACCATGATACCCAAACTATCCTCACAGTATATCCCCAAAAAACTTTCTCACTATAATATGACACCCATATCAGATATTCCTCAAATGATACATCGATCTCAATCTCAACACAATCCACATAGATCACATGAGATGGGTAGGGGTGATACCACCAAAGTTGTGACACATGAAAAATTTCATGCATATCACTATAACTCTTGGGAAGGGCCAATTAGTATGACACATACCCAATTCTCTCCACAACCTTAAACATTCCAACAAACATGGTTTCTAACTTGACAGAAATTCAAATCCTATGGTGACCCCGTCATGGAAACACTAAAATGAACACTCTATCACACACTTAAAACTCTTGGGGTCATCTTTTTATACCGGCATATGAATTCTATCTACTCTGAGATATAGCCGTGAACTTCTAAATCAGCCAAACCTAATAAAAAAACTCATGCACAAGACTCCTCCACAACCCCTCTAACTCACTTGCATCCATATAGTATAGATAATAGCTTTATGTCCTACCATAAAGATCCTCGTATGGTGTTGCTTATATAGTTACCTAATAACTGTTATTATAGGTGAACTCCACCAAAGCTATGTTCTTCTACGAAGACCCACCAAAGACTAGGAAATACACATGAATAATATCCTCAAGAAATTGTATACTACAATTTGTCTACACTTCTTTGTGTCGAAGGAATGTCATACTCAGTAATACATAGGTGCCAAGAACCCTTTTCAATCACTTCTAGAAGCATGATGTGAAACAAGAGTCAAATTAGGAAACAATACTTCATGGCACCCCATGTTGATGGACTATCTCTTGAATGTAAATATCTCACAATTGGTCTAATTAAAAAGAATCTTGTATACAAAATAAATAGTATACCTTTGTCAAATGGTCCACAATCACACTAATACTGCCATTCTTTCAATGTTTCCCTGGGAGACCCACCCAAAATTCCATTGTAACAATATCCCACTTCCATTTCAGAATGGTCAATGGTTGTGTTAAATAACCAGGTTATTGATGCTTGGCGTTTAGCTGATGAAATGTGTAACATCATGTCATGAACCCTAATATATCCTTTTTTATGCCTAACCACCAAAATTCCCGATGTAGATCATGGTGTATTTTGGTCAAACCTGAATTGACCACCCACTTAGAGGCATGAAATTCATGCACCCAATCCTCTATCACACTCATGGGCATAGAAACAGATGTTCTAACCTAGATGGTCTCATCCTCTTATATGGTCTAGTCTATTTTTGTCTCTCTACCATCAAGGGTTTCCCTCAAGGATAATAATTCATGATCCTAAAACTACCTCACCTTGATCTATATCAAAATTTTAGACTCTACTAAAACTAATATGAGATTCATCTTATCCTGACCCTCTAGAACCAAAACATCTATCTCATCTAGTGAATTCAACATCATCCACTTAGTACTAGATTCATGAACTTCCTAAATCTTAGTTTTTCTTACTATGCATATGAACAACATTGTTTCCATTACAATGGGTATATGCTAGCTCAAAATAAAAGTAATTCATATATATAACCCACCATCACTACCGAATTTTAAAATATCTCTATGAAATGATGTAATTTAAGTTATTGGGATCAATATACATAGAAAAATTTTCACCTGATAGATAATTATGGAAACACGTCAAGGAATAAACCAATGTAGCTTACTTGAGGTCATGAGTAGGGTAATTTTGTTCATGTGGCCTGAACTTACGAGGCCTATATGCCACAACTTGATATCCCTTCATCAACACCTCTCTAATTTCTACCATTGAAGCATCAAAAAACACCATATATTCCTTCCCATAATTGGTTATGATCATGATAGGTTTCATTTTACAATGATCCATCAACTCATATAATACATTATCACATGCTCAAGAAAATTCAAACATTACTCAGTTCTTGGTCAAGCCCGATATTGGTGTTACCAAGTGCAAAAGTACCCGATAAACATACAATAATATCCCACTGATCCAAGAAAAAATGGATATCAAAAATAGTTTTGGGTTTCTTGAAAAAATAACTTGATGTACCTTATATGGATCCACTGACACGCCTTCCTCTGAGTTTATGTTACCCAATAAGTATACATGATACATCTATAATTTACACTTAGATAAATTGGCGTATAGATGGTGATCTCCCAGCATACTAAGGATGATTTCAAGATTTTGGGAAAGATACTAAAGAGTCTTGGAGTGCAATAATATTTCATCCACAAAAAAAACCAAAAACATATCCATGTATGTATGGAATATTCAGTTCATCATGTTCATAGACATTGTTGGTGCATTCGTCATCATAAAAGGAATCATGAAGAACTCATAAAGGCAATACATTCTTCTGAAATTAGTCCTTTGAATTTTTTATAGTCAAACTCTCAACTAATGATACCATAATCTCATTTGAATGAGGGAGAATACACAGGATTCTCTCAACTATTCAAATAGATCTTCAATATTGGGGAGAGGATGGCAGTTTCTCATAGTCATCAGATTTAACTTTTTCTAATCAACATAGAAGCACAAGGTTTCACCATAATTCTTTGAAAAAAACATTGGAGAACCCCAAGGAGACATACTAAAATGGCTAAACCACTTATCCATGAACTATTATAGTTGATTCTTAATCTCTTTAAGCTTTATTGGTTTCATTCATTATGGTGGAATAGAAACTGGCTATGCCCAATACATGAGCTCAATTGTATGGTCAATGTATCTCGCAGGTGGAAGACCTTATAATTATTCAAGTAACACATCTTGAAACTTGTATAATATGTGTGTAAATACATAATTATTTTCACCTATTTCATCTAGGAATATACTATAGACCTGAGTGATGAGATGTCCCAATTGTCAAAAAATTGTCCATGTGCGTCCTGTATGGATATACCACTCTCCAAGATGGTTGTAATTTTCACTATTAGGAGATGTAAAATTCACTCTCCTTAAGTATCTATCTATTTGTGCTCGAAATAATAATAACCATTACATATGAAAAATTGTTTTAATCATAACATTTTATGAACATAAAGATCCCAACTAAAATGATATTCCCTAACCTCGAGAGAACACACATTATACAAATAGCGGTCCCTCAACCGTACTTCCAAAGGTGTTTCTATTGTTATGACCCTTCTCACAAACTCCACCACCAAACTGAAAACATTCACAAGTTTTGTGTAAATAACTAAATGAGAATAACTAGTATCAAATAAGTCACTATAATGAGTATAAGAAACTTGAATAATACCTATAATTGTGTATGGTGTATCCTTGTTATACACTAGTGTAGGATGAACTACATGAAAATATCCTTCCCCTCTTCCTTGTGATGGAATCTTAGTCCCCTATGATGGACCACTATAGTAGTATGGAAACTTATTCCCAATATCAATTTGTCCACTGCCTCAAATTCTACAACCAGTAGAACTCCAAATGCCAAACTGGTATGGTGTAGAGGATCCCCTTCATGTACTCTGGTTCTGTCTATCTCTTCCACCATTACCCATTTGTCATGGGTTCCTGAAGAACCTTTGTAGATGTCCCATACTTCTATATGATTTTTGCTCAACCACGGATCTGGGAAAATGACTACGAATGTTTCCAAACTTACTACACTTATGACAGGTCACTCAGGTACTATCCTATTTGACTGACCCTTCCAACTGGAAACTCTTCTTACTAACACCATCACTAGAATTCTCATAATGATTATTTATATATTAAAAACATGTACCTCCTGACCATCAATTAGAAACCACCAATATCTACTAGAATCCTTCTACAGGTTCCCCTTAGATATAAGATCCATATTTACCAATTCTGAAAACTTATTTGTGAAAAATATTATAACCTAGGAATTAATAACACATTTAATCCCATCCTGAACTGTTTTTTAATTGTATCCTTATATCCTTACAATACTAGAGAAAATAACTAAAAATATGTAAAGCATTCTACATAGTCCATAAAAAAATTTCCACTAAGTGAATCTCATGAACTCGGCTACCCTCTCCTACTTTAGATTCTCAGTGTAAAAGAGTTCCAAGAAAATCACTTGGAATTACTTCCACTCCATATTATCCATTTTTCATCCTGAGCCTGGATATACCACCACTGATTTTCTTGACCAAGTGACTTGTAAGTAGATAATTTGGATGTCGTCTCAATAGGATTCTCCAAGTGGTCATATATAATCTAGATATACTCAATCAAAAACTCAGCTACCTTAGGTCAACCCTCTCAGGTAAACTTTGGAGGGTACTACAACTGAAACTCTAGTGTCAGGTAATACATACTCTTCACAGCCTTCCTTAGGTATATTTTCATAAAATTCGTGAATTAAGGAAACTTTTCTTACAAATGATCTCATTCTTCCTCACATGGCACTATTTGTCCCTCTAGATCCACTACTGGATGAATATTTCTATTTGTTTTCTCTTTTCTTTCTATAAACAAGAGTCATCATGGAGGCATAACACTACAATTACAAACACACATTTGAGGACATATAAACCGATATTAAAAAATTTATAGGGATTTACATAAATCCATAACAAATCATCCCCCATAACCCACAACATGGTAAAAAATGAGGCATCATCACTACATTCAACCATTCTACATCTACATCATGGTTAAAAAAAGGGTAAAATCATTCTCATTATTCAATATTCTCATCAAAAACCACTTTTTTACATTTTTCCTCATTTCCGAATTCTCAATTCATATTATTAACCTATTTAATTTAAAAAACATAAGAATGGAAAAGCATTGTTATTTAAACAACTTACACAAAAACTGACTTTTCTTGTGCATGCCTAAAATTATGCATGTCACAAAATATTCCTAAGTTCCTAGAATGATTCATGCATACTCCACTCTTATTTCATACTTGACAACCAGTAAAATCTCATAAAATCTCATCAGCAATATCATCACACAAAAAGTGCATCAACTTAGGTGAAATAACATTCAATGGAAACAATAGACATGAATAACTACAATAAAACCCAGTTTAGATGGGTTTTACCCACGTAAATGGGTTAGTTACTCCCATGCACAATCTCTTAACCAATTCTTGAAAAATAATATTATTATATATACCTTTTCCAAATAGTATGACAAAATAAAATAAAATAATTACCATTTGATACCACTTTTTAATGTCTCTCCTTGAGTGCCACATATCAGTTCCTCGAGATGGCCATTCACATGACCTCATGTGCGCCTCCCTGTAAATGTGAGGCTACTAACTAGAAGTGAGGGTATAATATATCATCATGGGGAGACTATACCATCTTTATCAAATTAGCCCAAAATGTAAATAAACACAAATAATGAAATTATTTAATCAATAACTAAAATAATTACATAATCATGACAAACCAGTAATACATGACGCACCAAAATAGGAAAAAAATATCCCAATCTAAATAGTAGATATTCCATGCCATAATAAGTGTCATGTGTATAATGAAAGCCCCAAATTAAATAAATACACTTAAAACATCCCAACAGTTCCTAATTCACATCTGGTTCCCTCATCCAGGCTCTATCCCTAATCATCCATCTAACATAGGAATTTTTCCCTCATCCAATCCTATAAAAATAAAGACTATTCAAGTACCAATTTAGAAACCCATGTAGGGTGTTATTGCAAATCTGTAGGCCACCAAAAATAACATTTAAAACCATATAAATTTAAAACTTATGTATGCAGTTATAGAAAGAATAAAATACAATAAATAAATTATACATTATACCTATATTCAATTATTCTTTATTTAAGCGCATAAAATATCGGGTTCCTGAGGGAACCCAGACCCTCAATACATACATTGGCTAGTGTCGAAGTATGAACTAACCCCATGGGATATCACATATAACAATACAATGGTGTCCATTTATAATTTCAACTAAATTCATATTATAGAAAATTAGAACCATAGTGCAATGCCAACATTTTTGGCATAGATCACCATCTCTCACACCTCATGGGTATTTGAAGCATTAGTCGATGTCCTACAAGCCATTTATCACTATGGGATTTCAAAGAATTAGTCCATGTCACACACACATATATCAGTCGATCAAATATGGGATTTTCAATCATCTGTCCATGTCTCGAACACCTATATCAAAAAATCACATGTATCACAATATCACTTGTATCACAATTTCATAAACATCAATGTTAAGAAGATTTAACCTTATTTTCAAAATTTCTCATCAGGGCGTATAAATTAAATTATCAATTCAATCTTGGTTAACCTTATTAATCAAATTGAATAATATAAGGAATTCACCTTTTAACCATTTATCAACATTTAATCATCTATACCTTTTACCCAATTAGGTTAAGCTAACCATATCATAATACACAATTTCAATTAATTCATAATCCCACTAATTTACTAATTAAAAATACCAATATCCTATAAACTCCATAATTGCAACATCCAATTAATCAATTAACCAATTAACTAATCCATTTCCTCAAATTTTATAATCATATAAATACCACTAATTAGTTCACCAATTAATTAGTCCAATGACAAAAATATCATAATACAAACACTTCCGTTAATCATATTCTCCAACTAATTAATCCAATTACATGATCCCGCAATGTAATCAATCCATTTATTTATTTATTTAAGGATTCCATTTTCAATGATGCCAATTGAAATTTTATAACACATACACACAATTGTAATTCAATACAATGGGAGTCAAATTTAGGCCAATTAAGTCATGTTTGTTGACAAACCCTTTCCAATGGAAATCCCCAATTGAAGTGGAATGATCAAGAACACGATGAAGAACGTGATCTAGACTCAAACCCAGATCCATGATCAAACATATTAGATCTAATAAAACCAAGATCCAAACCCATTCCAATGTAGGAAAACCATTCCATTTTTTATATGGAATGAGAGAGGGAGAGAGAAAAACTTAATCAGGAAGAAATCGTATACCCATAGAGGTGCATATCTATTTGTCCAGAATTTAGTTAATCAAGAACAATGTTTGAGAGCACTAAAAATTAATCTAGAATCATAAAAAGAGAATCATATTGATATAGGTATGAGTTTGGTATACTTTGGGGCAATTACAATGGTTTTGGAATTTTAAAATAAATTTTCAGAATATCTAAACTCACGCACACGGTTTCCCATGAAAGGTCGCACGGTTTTTCTTAACCATGTTCCTAACCATGAACATCCTCCAAGGAGGCCAGATTATTACTACAAGGATCACACATAGTTTTAGAAACCATGATCTAATAATGAAATTCCCCCATCCTATGATTTCATTGTAATTCGTTCAACAGATGAAGAGTTGTGTCAAAGGCATCTTATAATGTCTGGAAGGGAGACTCTATTTGGTGGATGTTCCTCTGATTTTTCACCATAAATGAAATGAGTTTTCTTTATGATTTTATATGTTTTCAATGCTACTTTCCTGATGTAATCATAATTTCAAAATTGATTTCCATTGCATTACATCTTCATATCAGCTAATAATAATTATAATTATAGGGATAGGGGTATTTAGATTTTACCTAATCTAGGGGGTTTAGTAAGTGTAGTTTGAATATTAGTAGGGTCATATAGAAAACCCAAAAACAATTTTGTCTTTTAACTTTTCATTGCATTATTTTTCTTAAACTATACAGAGTGTAGGTCTAGTGAGCTGAGACTTGACTTTTTTCTAGATTTCCCTTGGCAGGTTTTCAACATGTTGAATACAATGTCTCTTTTTGTGGGTAATTTAAATTCATGTGTGTCGATATAAAATGGATAAAATTATCGGTCGAATAGATTTGATCATGAATTTTGATATTATAACCCAAATGAGGATTGTTTACTAGGAAGATTCAATATTGTTAATATACTTCCAAAGGGGAATCATGGGACATGATGATATGGTTCTTGAATCTATAACTTCATATTATAGAATAGAGGAGGTGTCTCTTGAGAACAAAGTGAAAAATGGTTGAAAAAATAGTTATGAGGGATATTTTATGCAAGGCCAACTAGAAAGTTTACTACATAGTCAATAGTGGAAAACTTTAGACAACATACCCGTTATGGGGGAAACATATGCATGGCCAATGGGGGCACGTACTATATGGTCAAAAAAAGTATTTCCCTTGAATTCTGATATTTTATTACTCCTGGGTGAAGGAAGTTTATGGAGATTCGGATTTATCAAGACCACAAGGGGTGGTTTTTCCATAGTAAGATGTCTAAAGATGAATGAAATATCTATTTCAGCATAGTCCACGAATGGGAAACCACTCCTACAAGAATTTGATGTGTGAAGGAAGGTACAATTTGTTAGCTAAAAAATGTTAGGGGATAATGCTCCTTTTCTGAAAAAGTATGAAGGTATCATATAAATTAAAGTCATGAAGCAAGGATATTTGGACGTATATTTTAAATTCATGCAGTAAGGACATTATATTGTTCAGATTAATGTCATACAGAAATGACATAATGCTATGATGTTTAATGCAATCCAACAAGGACAGTAGGTTGTGAAATTTAATGTTTTGCAGTAAGAACATTATACGGTGTAGTTTAATGTTATAAAGTAAAGAAATTATTCTATGCAATGTAAAGTATTGCAGCAAGGATATTATGAGGGATATAATTTAAGGTCTTTAGATATGACTAATGTTTCAATGATTCTATTATTCTTGGTAATCTATCTAGATATATGCTATTATATTCAGGTATGGAAGTATAATTTTTATGATTTTATTTGGGGGTTCCCAAATCTAAAGGATGATATGTGAAAATGGGCTTATGTCATTAGAATATGTCTTTCCCATGAACAAAGTTACCACCAGTTTATAAAATCATTATGAGTGATGTTTTATTCATGGAAAACTTGGGAACATAATGCATGGTCATGTACAACATCCTTAGGCTGAGAATCATATTATGAGGGAAACTTATACAAGGACAACTTGGGTGTATAATGTATGATCAGGTAAATCATATCTCAAGAATTCTTACATTATATCATTAAAATCCATTGAAATTTTATAAATATTCCAATTTTCCCAAGCACAAATTAAGGTTTGTGGAGAAATTACTCGAATAGAGAAAAGGAATTTTAAGTCAGTATTTCCAATTAATTAGGGAATTTATGTTCTACGCAGGTCTAACCAAAATGTAAGAATTATAGTGCCTACAGTTTTAGATCATATGACTAGAACAATATGATTAGAAAATGATGGGTTGTATTTTCTCAAATGGCCCAATATTATTCCAGTATGTTTTCAACATATGACGAGGGGAAATGTAAACCACAATCATAGAGGATTTGAAATCAAGAGAAAGGAAATGTGACAAATATATAGAGGATGGATGCTGATTTTAAATTGTGGGTTCCATCATACCATCGTCGAAATCATAAAAGGAAAGGAGATTGTTCTCTGAAGAAATAAGTTACCATTGGTTGAAAAAAAAATTATGATGTCTTTTTTATTCAAGGAAAACTGGGGCACAAACTTCATAGAAAAACTATGGAATCAAATGGCTGGAAACCCCATTATGGGGATATTTATGCAAGGAAAACTATAGATTGTTCCACAGGGTCAGGTAACAGAGCTCTCATGTATCATACATTCCACCACAAAATGTATGGGAAAGGTTATTAAAATCTAGTAGTATTCAATATTATGATTATTATATAATAATAGGGGAATTGTTCAGTGTATAAAGTAATCATTAAACTAATGTTGTTTCTGAATTTGTATTCCCTTGCATATATTTATCTCAAATGTTGAAGGGGGGAATCTCTGGTTTCCTTGGTGGATTCTCTTAAGATAGGACCCAAAAAAATATCATGCATGGGTTTTTTATTGTATATAGTATAGGGTTAATTTTTTTTACCCTATAGCTGTGGATAGGGATTAAGGCCTAGGATTCACTATGTATCTCAATGGGATAAGAGTCTTTCCACGTGTAGTTATAAAGGTGCGAGTTCATGTGTAATCTGAGAACTCGTACTGAATCTCCCCATGTAAATATAACATGTACACATGAGAGTAATGGATTTTCCTACATTTTTTTGGATGGTCCCATGATTGAATATTTGGGAGTCAATATGTATCTCATATGGATAAGAATCAATCCCAATGTAGTTCTTGAGATCGAATTTAGTTTAACATCATGCAGTAAGCATAATATAAACTGACATGAAATAATGGGAACATTCTGGTTGAGCCAAGGTGTAGGATCAAGGAATTCCTATGTATCTCATTAGGATTAGAATCAAGTTTCATATGGTACTTGATAGACTTCTTTTGTAGATCTGATTCATGCACAAGATGTAAATGGGATTTATGATTTAATCATGGAGGAATCTAGGATTATATATTTGATTGGAACTACATATCTCAAGGTGCTAAGAATCAAGTCAAATATAGTTCATGAAAATGATCCCTGTGCTGGTTTGATTCATGCACATAGGGGGGTGAATGGGATTTTTCTACATTGCGGTTGGACCCGAGATAAGATATCTAGGCATCAATATGTATCTTTATGGGGAAAAATCAATTCATATGTTGTTTTTTGATAAAGTTCCCAATGCAGGTCGTATCCAAAAAATATGAGTATAGGATTTTTTAAATTGGATCTTCACCAAATATAAGATATTTTGGTGTCAATACGTATCATGTTGGTGAAAGAATCTAGCCATGTGTAGTTCTTGATAATGTTCTCTATGTTTTTCTGATCCATACACAAGGAGTCGGGGTTTTTTAATCAGAACTGGACCCATGATTGAAGATCTGAGAGTCACCATGTATCTCAAGAGGATGAGAATCATACAACACATAATAATCGAAGATAGTTCCCAAAACCAATTGAGGTTTTATGTGAGGAATGGGGAATTAATATTTTTCAAATATTTTCTAGAATAATGGTTGGGATGAAGACAAAAAATGGTATGAGAATCAATACAAATGTTCTGGAGTAGTTCCTAGTATAGATTTGGTTCATACATAGGAAAAATGTAAAATGTTTGTTTTTTGTCAAGGTTGAGCCTGAGATTGGGGAGTGGGTGTTACTGCGTATCTCATTAGAATGATAATCAAGAAACACATAGTTCGGAGTGAATCGTTCTTTTTATCACCATGCGGTGAGTATGTGCCTAAAATAAACACTATAGATGGACCTGTGGATAAGACCTAGGTTTCACTATGTATCTTGAATGGGACATAATCATGTCATTTTTAGTTCTTGATATAGTTATTCACCATGTAGGTCTGATCTAAACATAGGGACGAATGGGTCTCAACTGACACTAGAGAGTTGAAATAAGGTGTATGAGGTTTAGGCAAGAAATATACTCATATTTTGAGGGACCAACTAATGTTTATACTCATGGAGTCTTGTTTATTTATTAATTTCAAATAATAGAGATGTTAACGATACATTTTAATGTCACGTGATGTGGAAAAATGGTGCTATACAGTTTAACATCCTAAAAATAATATGAACATTATGGGATTACACAAAGTACTTCTTTGAGAATGTTGCATTTTTTTGGAGACTTAGTGAGTTCTCTATCCATCGAGATCAAGGAATAAGCTCCATTAGAGCGGACTTTATGTATGGAGTAGGTCCCTTCCACATTGTCTTAAGATTTGGAGGCTTCTTTACTAGTATCATCATAGTCCTAAGGACCAATACCAATTCTCCTTGGAGGAATGAATGAAGATGGAACTTCTTGTTAAAGACCCATGTTATCCAGTTCTGATAAACACCAAGTGATTCAAGGTGTGCAATCTCTTTTATTCTTGTCGCTCCAATTCATCGACAAATTTTCGGGATTTCTCATCTTTGAATAGATGGTCAAAGTGGAAATATATAGTGATGTAAACTAAACCTAAATGGGAAGATATATTTTGTTTCATACACTAATGAGTATGCAATTGCTTTCATAGTAAATTGGGTCGTAGTCTGGAAAGTCCATAAGGTATGCAAGAGCATATCAGGCCATGAATTCTTATCTTTATCCACCATCTTAGGTTTTATGTTTGAAAGAGTCTCATTAAAATCTTCTATCTATCCATTGGACATTTCATGATAGCATTATGAATGATTATATTTGGTATTGTATTCCTAAAATAGATTTTCTACCACAATAAAATAGAAACTGGTTTGACTGTCCGTCAAAATGGTATGACGGACACAAAATTTTGTAATTATGTTCTCTTTGACAAAGCTAACAATTATTTTGACTCTGGAATCATTGAGAGGAATTGCCTCAACCCATTTTGAGAAAAATTCAATAGTTGTAAGAATATACTTAAACTACATAGTAATAGCTGGAGGATATGGTCCAACAACAACCATTCCCCATGTGGAAAAAACCAGGTTTATTTATATGTATTTAGTAACACCGATGGTTTATGGATGAATTTGGCATACACTAGGTAGGGATGACACTTCATAGTAAATTCTATGGAATCCAACATCATCATAGAACAGAAGTATCCAATACTTTTAATATGATCATAAATCCTACCCATTGATTAGTGGTAACCATAGGATACTACATAAATTTTTTCCATAGAATCCACAATATATTCTCCATAAACACATCTGATAATGAAAACATAAAATACTCACTTTTAGAGTACTTTCTTGTTTTTTGGGCCATCACAAAGAGTGAAATTATCCAATTGTCACCAGATCTTCTCTCTTAAAACCCTATCCTATAGAATTATTCTATCTTAGAGATATTCCAATATGAGTGTCATCCATCCCATAGTAAGTACCTATGGTTTAGGTATGGAACTGGTTTCATTGATATTATCTTCTCTAATCCTAACAAAACGAAAAATAGTTCGATGATGGGAAATACTGGTTATTGTTTCATCTTAATTTGGATCAGCCAAAACTATAGGTTCTTTTGACAACACATCTACCTAATAATTCTATGAATGTAGGGCACAAGTCAGTATTGGATCTGAGGATAATTCTTCCCTTAAACCTCAAACATAATCACATAGGGGAATTATATCTCCTTTTCTGATGGAATAATCCTCATTGATCTATTTGATTATCAATTATGAATCACCCTTCACATCTAGGTGGTTCACTAGTACATGGAGTTCCAATTTCAGGCCTAAAATGAGAGCCTAATATTCTACCTCATTGTAGGCACCACCTTCAGATAACATGAAATAATATATAATCACTGCCTTTTTTAGGGAGATAATCACAACACCCAACCTAGATTTGTTAAGATTTGTGTCTTCCATTCTCTTCCCTGTTCGGATTATGGAATTATCATCAAAATACATTTCCCATATTCAAGTGATTTCCCGAATAGAGAATATTTATTCATCAGGTAGTTTAGTATTTAATGATGTATCCTCTGCAGATGGGTGCTTAGTGCGTAAGCCTTCCAAGTATTGGGCTCCCATAGATTTCTATGGAACAAAATATATATCAAACTACTGTAGGATAATTACCCACTATTCCATACATCCTCTCTGTATATGATGACCTAAGATAAATTTGATTGGGTTATTGTAAGAAACCAAGTGGATCTTGTGGTGCTTAATGTAGTTTCTCAACTTCTGAATGGAAAATATTAATGCATGAAAGCTCATATAAACATCTAAATATAAATTCAATCCAAAAATAATGGTTCGACTATGATAATAAAGGTTTTTTTCATTCTTAGAATCATTCTTTATTGCGAGTAAAGTACCCAATGATCACTCTAAGGATATCATGTATAGAATGAGTTTATTTCCTTTAATAGGTAGAATCAATACCATTGGGCTTAAGTGGTATTTCTTGAAGGAATCAAATGATTCTTCAATGTCATTGGACAACTGATAAGTGACCCCTTTCTTCATCAATTTGTTGAAGGGTAAACACTTGTCTACGAGGTTGGCTATGAAGTGATAAATTTAGTCCAAGTTTCCTTGAAGTACTCTATAGTCTTTCATGTTTCATAGAGATTAAATTAAATTGATAGATTTTGTTTTATCATGATCAACATCAATGACATGATGCAGTATAAAAAAGCCAAAAACATTTCCTAAGGTTACCTTCTAAATCACATTTCGAGCGGTTAGACTTCAGATTATGTTGCAGAAGCTTACTGAAGAGGGTCTCTATGTAAGCTAGGTGATCAAAACATTTCTAGGATTTGACCACTAAATCATCAACATATAATTCATCAAACATTTCCAAGAAGGGTTTGATGAGGTGATGCATAGCATGTTAGAATGTAGCACCTGTGTTCTTTAAGACACGTGGAATTACCCAGTAGAGGAATATTCCTTGAGGAACTTTAAAGGTTTTAGATTATTAATCATCTTGGGCCATATTGATTTGATTAGTCCCTGAGTAGCCATACATTATGGATATGGTATGAAAACCGATCCTTTCATCAATCGTGAGTTCTAGAATTGGAACAGATAAGTCAGCTTTAAGAAAATACCGGTTGATATCTCTAAAATTGATGAAAACTATGATTTTTCAATTCTTAATTTTTGTAGGTACAATGATGTAAATCCATTTTTAGGTACTTTACCTCTTGGTAAAAATCATCCTTGATGATTTTTTCCACTTAGGGCTCAATCTTGGAGGAATCTGTTGGCTGTGTCCTCCAGGATGTCTGCTTGTATCCTCTATGAATTTATGGAAGACTCATGTGATGGATGGCCACCTAAGGATAAAGTCCAGGAATATATATGTAATTCTATAAAAACAAATCCGGGTGCTACCTTCAGAAAGAGGTGTATAACTCTTATTCTTCGGAATTCTAGGCCACACTAATTAGAGTTGGGCATGGATCTTCTTATGTACCAATATTTATTTATCTGAGTTCATCCACGGTGGTACAGATGCCTTCCCCAAATTCCAAAGGGGTATCCTCGATATATTCTTCTTCCTCTTCCTCTTCCTAATCCTTTTCTTCTTCATCATTCTCCACTTTTTGTGATTCTTACTTGGGAGGAAATGTAAAACAAGTTCCTTTGAGGGAGGACTAGGGTCGCTATTTACAAATCCATAGGATGATGAAATAATTTTAGGCTCACTTGCTAACATACAGCCTTATTTGAGTCTTAAATGGTAGAAAAGAGGATAAGAATGAGTCACCTCACATTATCATATATTTATGATGGCTTCTTCCAATTTGGATAGAAAAACTGGGCTTTTTGAAGGCCAGGAGATAAAATGAAGACATTTTCATTAATGTTTTTGTTACTATTTGGAGAGTTGATGACTTATTCAGAGCCATTAGGCTCAACTGTTGTCATTAACATTATAGAATCTAATGAATGAAAATTTGAATTCTATTCCACCCTCTCAATCTGATTAATAGGTTTCATGTAATATGTACAGAGTTTCTTTAAGGGTTAGCTGAGATCATCTCTAAGACATTCGGAGCATTTATCCAGGTAGAATCACTATCCATTGATTTCATCCCTAATTTGTAATATAATCCCTCTTTAATTCAATGTGTCTCAAAGTATTTGAAAGGGGACTTCTCACAATAAAATGTTCCAATTTTTCTACCGATAAAATATTTGGGGCATTGGGGTCATGATGAATTAATGATCGCATGCTGACGTAGTCATGGTCTTCTCGACAGATCATAGAATTTTTTGTACTATCAGACCACCATGAACCTTGATTCATACACTGAATCTAAAAAATATGTTCTACATGTTATTTCACTAATAGTTTCTTACTCATTCTTGTTATAAATCTATAACATCAGAGTGGAAGGAGATAAGTGAGATGCATTGAGACTAAGTTAAGAAAGTATCTGAACTGGGATAAGGATGACTCGTGAGCCATTGTCAATGTAGGGTTTTCAGATATCAATTTCATTTTTCTTTATGGATATATAAAGGGTCGTGACATGTCCTTGTATGATATAATCCTTATCTAGGTTGGTGATGGAAATGAACGGATGGAATTCTACAATACCATTCTCCGCGTGATATACTTCCTCAATAGTGACCTCAAAATCAAATTCATAAGCACCAAATAGTGACTCAATGAGTGCTTCATGAAGGTATTTTGATAGAATCAGACCATCCAGGATTGATAACTAAGCTGGAACGTGGGATACTTGTTTTGAGACATCATATTTTTGGTCTAAATGTCTACACTTTCTGGATTAAAGATTCTATTTTACAGGCATATTAAGAGCTGATGTTCCATATGTGGATGGGTCATTCCTTTTGATATGAGATCGAAGTGCTTATTTTTTTAGTAGATTATGTTGTATATGTTGTCCTACCTAAGAGGAGGTGGTGGTGTATCATCTATGTTAGGGAAGACCTTTCCATTTTTGGAGGAAGAACTCCCTTGTTCTAGTTGATCTCACTAAGATGTTTCCCATGAGTTTCTGCCACATGGATATTTCAATCAGGGGTTTCGTTGAATTAGTGGATCCTAGAAAAACCATGTCTTCCCATGTATCCATGTCACTAAAAACCTCTTCCCCCAATTTTCCAATAAATTTATGGTAAATCAGGTTCATAATCAGAATCATCATTTTAGTAAGGATTTGTTAAGTTAATAAGATTTACAAAACCCAAGATTAGATCCTTATCTAATGAAGATTATTAATAGGGGGTCTATTATTATTATACCATTTAGCAGGGCGGTGCCTATTCTGTTGCGATAGTCAACATGAAATCTACTAGGTTTACGGAAAAATTTGTCCTTGACATGAGATCATCTTATTCTGTTTGTTCTTTATCTTTCCTTCATTGTCACTTCTTTCCAGATTGGTGATCAGAGGATGGGAGTTTTGATGATGTTGGATTTGCTGTAGTGGAAGGGGAAGGAGCAGTCTGCTGTTTCAACTATTTTTGTAGAATGGAATGAGTTTTTTTGATTTTTTTACCATCCAAACAACAAAATTCTACAAACTCTTTATTTTAACATATTTTTACTTTCCTACCTCCTCTATGTTAGTAACAGAAACATATGCTACATGGGTTGGTGAATTTTTCAATTTCACTTGCCAAAAATTGACCTTTTTTTGGAGTTCCATGAAAAAACCCTCCTAGATTGGATGCCCCAAAATTTGATGGAAGAGAAATAGTTTGGGATATCTTTGTCACCTTCATTGTTTGGCTTCTTGGGCTTTGAAAACTACCCAGTGTTTTTTTCCAAATATGGTATGATGTTCTCAATGAATTATTCATTTGGAAAGGAGTAGAACTTATTTTCAACTCTTGAAATTGTTTTTTGACTATGATCTCTTTGATCATATTGAAGTGGATGTCATTTATATTGATTCTCATGAGGTGGGGCCATATGGTTTGATGTGATCATTAAGTAGGGAAGGGGTAAAGAGGGCTGCTTATGTGTGATTTTAGAATCCTCTACCATTCCTGTTCTCCTTCCTTGAGCTGATATGATTTCCTAGGAATTTGATTTGGTCAATGTGATGGAGTTTTCGAGCTTTTGAGCAATTGCATCTAAATTCTAAATCCTGCCTTTGTATTTCATAGAGATCAATGGTGTTCATAATTCATCACAAGGATTTTCTACACAGATAAGAAGAAATTATTCTTGAGGGAGTGGTAGGTCTAAGGAATAATTCAATTATTTCCACAGATTAATGAAGTCTGAATCCCTTTAATTCTCCCTTTGTTTGTAGTTTGTAAGATAAAAGACTATAGTCTTCTACATTGTTGATTGGTATTACAAGATGATATTCGGATGGAGATCTTCCAATCTTGTGATCAATTGGGACTACAAACTCATATACCATACAATGGATAGCCCTACAAAGATTTCATGAAGCATCTTAGTTTCACTGCTTCCTGTTGCTCAGTGGTTCCCATCATGGGAGCAAAGTGAGAGATGAAATGAATCAAGTGATTCTTCGGATCTATCAATCCATTAAAAATTAGAAATGTAGGATTCCAAAAGTTTGGAATAGTAGGTGTAGGATCCACCCATTCAGTGTAAGACTTTTTTTGAGGATGTACTATCACACACCATCCTTAGATAGCTTCAACTAAGTCGATGATGACTCAATGGTGTTCATAACAATTATAGGAATATCTAGATGATTCAAGACCTGAATAGGTGTAGCACCTGGAGACTAAATGGGTGCATAGACTGGCAAGACCACTAGAGGTAGCACCGCTGGTATCTTTGGTAGGTAACCAATATGGGAAGACTTGTAAGGATATTCCTGACCATGTTATGGCTATATACCCAATGGAGAAAATTCTTGATCTACTATTGTGGGATCAAAATATATTGGTGGTTGAGATCTCATGTTGAGAGGATATTCCCTGTTTACTTCAGTTGTTGTAGAAAACCCTCTTTTCTGATGTACTACAACTAGAAGTGTATATTGAGGGTATTCTTGTGGATCATATCTAGTAGGAAGACTACCTTTGAGTAACTCTTCATTGTTTCTTCTCAACTATCTCATTTAATCCTATTTTTGAGAAAATATTTCCTCTACAAAAAGGGATTGGCCTTCTCTGGGGGGGGGTAAGGTGATACATGGTATGACACTTACTATTTCCCTTATTAGGTTACTTTCGAGGAGGTATAGGTGGAGTATTTGAGGGGATACCCAAATTTTGAGTGAGCCTATGGTTCCAAGTACACACCCCTTCTATATTAGTTTCAATGTGGACAATCTCATGAACATGTACATATTCTCAGAATCCTTTGAATCAGTTTTATGTTCTAGATGGTCTCCAATGATGGAATTGATGACCTTCGCAAATACATAGTGCATTTTAGGCATTCTGTTTGAATTTCTCTGAGATTTCCTTCTTCTACACCATCCACATGACATTTTCCTCTTCATTGCCAGTTCCCTGGGATTTTTTTGACAGACAATCACCCAAATATAATTACAAAAGAGTTTAATAATGCATATTTCAATTGATTTCACCGGATCATTGGATGGAAAAAATTGATAGGATTTACTCTAAGGAATCTTCCATATTTGGGACATGACTAATTCCTTTTGAGGAGGGGATTTTTAAGGGGAGAAATCCCCCATCTATAAGGGGTTTGGATATTCATATTCTTCACTCACAATCTTTCAGGCTTTGTTGGCTGATATAGAGGGTTGTGTTAAAAATCCCCCAGCCTTATGGGCTGGGGTCATTCCAAAACTATTGTGTCTAATATTATCGCAACTTCTATTCTGATTTTATATATTTTGGTCCGAACATGGGATGGGAGCATTATCTAACACTAACATAAATTGTCCATTTAAAAAGTTCATTGTGTTATTTCTAACACTTTCTCAATCTAACGGTTGACATTCTCTAAGAGGGACGCCTTAGAGATGTTATCATATGCTTGATGCAAGATGATATCGATATATTTCCCTCTACAGTCATGACCTTTGTGAGAGACGGTCGAGGCATGTTCTTGTTGAGCACATCTTTGGTCCGGAATAGACTCTATTTTTTGTAGCTATCCTTTGGAAATTACATTGAATTATTCCACATTTGGTGGAATTTCTAGCTTGGGATCATATTGAAATGAAATTCTCCATGTATACTGCATCCTTATATGTGAACACAAGATGGGGTATCTACAATCAGTCTTCACAGACTCATTACTTCATCGAGGAATGCACGATGAAGGGATCCATGTTGTTTCACAATCTTTGGATATTAGGAACTCAAGTAAGATTCCATACCAATTTTACATTATAATCATTCTATTACCTTGATGTGTGTTTGATACTCATCATAGTTTAATACCTTTTCTTTTAGGTGAGGAATACTTTTCCATATGTTGAGTCAGATTTCATGCCCACAATCTTCGGTCAACACCTCTATAATACTATATTGAGAGGTGGATAAAGGCCAGAACGTGACTAGTATGTCACCCTTATCTAGTTTCTTCCTCATGTTTATAAAATATTCTTCATGTTTCACAAGAGGTTCCTCGACTTGGTAAAACCATAGTGGTTGTTTCTGAATTGTTTTTACCATAAGTAATGGGACTACATGAGATTTACTCTACTAAATTGGAACGAAAAATGAAACATGGGTGGTTTAGAGAATGACTGTCACCTTGGGTTGTATTATGGTTGAGAAAGGATTTCACCTGCCAATGAAAAGGAATCACACAGATTTTCCTTGAATTTGGAAGTGCCTCATTGTAAGAGAGATTTATCTTTATTGCATTGTTAATAGGAGAATTATTTCGACAATTTAAATCACTACTCTAGGAGATTTTTTTTAGATATCACCATCATCAGGAGCACTATAACAGTGGATTATAGCCAGGGGAAGACTCTCTTTCTCCTTGGTCTTCTGGCCGCACTGATGTTTTTTGGGGCTCTCACCCATATATAGGTCCTTGAGATCGACCAAGTTGTTTCCCTGATGAAATAAATCACAGTGAAGAATCTGATGAGGACATTCATAAATACTGTTATTTCTACCATAATTTTGTAATGGGAGGGTATGATCTAGATCTACCATAGATAAATCTATTAGGGCTTCATGAACTCCAACATCAATAAAATCCCGGACAAATATTGGATCTTGGTCTTCCAAACATGCTTAATGAGACTTCTTATTGGATGTCTTATTTCAATCAGTTGGGGCATCACACTGGGATAAATGGTCATCATAGGTAGGTGTTTGATCCTTCCATATAGTGGTCATTGGAATAGGCTGATTATCTCCAATTGGAGCGGGCATGTGTTCTTGATCCTCTAGTCCATATAATATGGGGGATTTTTCCCCATGAACCACTTAGATGATAGAAAATGTTTGTGTCAAATCTAGGGTGTTTTACTGGTGAACCAAATTTATAAGGATAGGGTTATTTTTTCATATTTTAGGCACTACTGTATTCAATTTGATGACATACTGGCTAGTCTTTAGGATATGGGTAGGGATTTTCATCCTTCCTTTTACCATTTTCATGAAATTCTTTGTGATTTAAGCAACTAGAATGGGAATATACATCCACTACTTATCTAGAGTAGGTATATGTGCCTACTTCTATCCTCCATTTACATTAAATTGATACTGACCGTACTCATCGACAGAGAGTGGGGAATTCCCTCTGTTTTTTTTCTGGACATTCTGAATGAATTATTTTTATGCTATATGATGAGGCAGCTCGTAGGCTTAATAAATGTTGGCAGGTGTGTGTGCTTGCTCACTGTTTTCTATAAAACATGGTCAACATAATTCTTTGAGTTCTTCAACATGATTCTATTGGTAGGTTTTTTGGGTCCATGTAGATGTATGTTCCAACATTAAGGTATCCTCCACATTTATTTCACAAGATTATTTGAATGCCTCCATGTGTGTATGATGGCTGGCCGAATAAAGGTGGATGGGTGTATGTTCTCGGTCACTTTTTTCCATCAAATTGGGGTTGAGGTATTTTCTGGAGGTGGAAAAGGTGTGATCTTTTCCCCTATTGTCCATTTGTCATCCACGGTGGGTTTTATTCTGTGTTTGGGTTTGAAGAATCTGGGCTGGACAGTTGGAGGTTACACCCTCATCATGTTGAGGATTCACTTTTGTGAAACGTTTGTGATGATGATTGCTGAAAAAAACCCTTTTTAATTATTCATTTGTCTTCAGGACAAGGCAATAAGTGGCCTCCTGATCCACCACCCTAAAATATGGGAGTTTGGTTGGTTTATTCTAGGGATAAGCTTCTGAAATGATTGAAGATAATGGTTGGCGTCTTCGTCTTCTGTACCATCATTCATTGTTTACCAAACTATTGGTGGTTTTGGTTGAGTTGGAGGGCCTGTCAGGTGGCCTCCAAGGTCAGGATCATACCGTTTTGATAGTACTCTTGGACTAGTGAGTTCAATAACCAGCATTGAAGATGGTGATTCAGGTATGACATCCTTCACGTGGATGGTGATCTGGCCGGAGTAGCAGTAGGCACATTCATTGATGACAATTTTAATGAATCCATTGGATTAAAGGGAGTTCATAGAAGTAATTTCCAGAATATATATAACATCCATGATCCTGAAATCCTTATTAAAGAATTATATTTTTTTGTATTAACACATGTGTGATTGGTTTCCTTGTAAGATCCCAATTTTCTGAAGGGTGTGTTTTCATTATGTTTTGGTTGAATCCCTTGTTTTGGGCTTTAAAGGATGTCTTATGATAGTATGAGAGGTCTTGGGGTGTTTAGGGGCCTCGACCCATGAAGGAATGGAAAAATGGGCAAGACACACCTGGGTGCACGGCATGCGCACAGCTAGGGTAAACCGGGTGGCCTGCCCAGGTAAACCGTGCAACCCTATTCCTCCAGATAGTAGCATGAAAATGTTTTACACATGGTTTGTCAAACTGTGCGGCCAAATCATGTGGGCACTTAAAGTTGGGAAAAATTATGAAATTGCCACCCCGGGATTTTAAGAACCCACTCGGGGTTTTCTCTCCATTCCTCCCTCTTCACCCTAGGCGCAAACCAAATTGCCCAAGAGCTCCAAGAGGTCGATCGCCCTCATTTCTAAGGAATTTTGTTTCCTTTGGATGTGGATCGAAGCTCCAATTAAGGCTAATCACATCCTTGGTTCTCTTTTTGGTTTAGGGTTTGTATCTTCTCTCTCTCTTGTTCCGAAGCTTTGAAACCCTACCTTTTGGGTAAGTTCTAGGTTGAAGCTCCAAAGGCTGGATGGATTGAGGTCTTAGGGCTCTATTGAGAGTGCGTTCCGTCGCGGTTTCGTGGTAGGTGGTCTACAAATGTTATCCCATCTTTTTATGGTGGATTTATGCATGTGTGGATTTGCTCATGGTTTCCTTTTGATGAGCTTTGGTCAACTTGGATGTGGTTGGTATAAAGGATGCTTGAAAACAGTAAATGGGAACCCTCATGATCCCCATGGGATGCGTTGAGTATGACTTGACCTAATTGGGGCCATTCATGGGATGTGATGGCTTTTCCCGGGTTTAGGGATTGATATTAAACAAGTGATCTTGTTGTAATAAATGGTATATCCCTTGAAGAAAATGTTGGAATGATTGTTTGAACTTGTAATAGAAGTTATGTGATTCACCTAGACTTGGAAATAACCTAAGGGTTGTTTGAAATGGGTAGAATGGTTGATTCATGGAAATGATGAACGAGTTAAATGGGTTAATGTGTAAATTGATTGAAGACCATAACGGGTTAGGTTATGGGTTTAGTGTTGGATGATTAGTGAGATAAGCATAACACATGGGAATCGGGTGAATGGTTAAATGATGTGAAATGGTAATGTGTTCATGGGTTAAGGCATAATGTGAATTCCCGTGTGGTTTTTTGTGAATGGTGGTTGTCAAAGGACAATGGTGTGGTGAGTTGATGGTTATTTATATATATAAGCATGTGCACATGGATTGGTAGAGTGGGGTATGACTTGGGGATCTACGCCCATGGGTCGAGTAGAGACTGATGCTCTGAACTCCACCCTAAATGCATGGGTTAGTAATGGGGACTGATGATCTATTCTCCTAACAGTTTCATCCACCTAGACTGAGGCTTCGAGGTGATGATATGGTAACTATGAGGGGGTTAGTCCTAGTGAGATAGGATAACGATGTGTTTACCCTCTTGTATGTGATTGTTGGCCTTATACCCATGTAAAATAATGTGTGTGATTAACACATGGAAATGTGATGAAATGGTAAGTGATGATAATTGGAGTGAAATTAATGGTAATAGAAGTGGCAATGGCTTTGTCTCTGAACTGGTTAATGCAACCGTAAATGTTTACTTGGAAATTATCATTCATATTCCTTGTGCATGCACTACCTATTCATACTGGATATTTTGTAGACACCGTTGGTGGTGGCGTACTGAGTTGTACACACACCCTGCTCGGGTCTCCATTGGGTACCCGACCAGACTTCATGTTTTCTGGTTAGGATAATGGAAAGGGTACTTGCTAGATAGTTGAGTGGACATGGGTATCACTTGGTGGAGGATCCAGACTTGGAGTCAGGAACATTTTGGGGATTTTGGTCGTTGTCCTTATTTTGGGCTTTTTTTACTTTAGAACTTGTAGTAGTACATGGCATATTTATTGATGGAAATGGTTGTTATACATGTTCCTTGTTTATTGATTATTATTTCCACTATTGGTTTGTTTCTTTTGTGTCTTACTTTGATAAAAATAGGGTATAGTCTCCCCACTTTACCACAACGTCCCCCGCTGCTAGTCGGCAGCCTTTGGCATGCGGGGAGGTGCGCTTGAGGTTATGTAACTACCTGGCTCGGAGCACCATTTTAGTGGCTTCCGGGTCAGGGATGTTACAAAGTGGTATCATAGGAGGTCTTTATTCCCTTCTCTGAGGTATTGTTATTTAGGATAGGTTGCCAAGCGTTAAGATGTGTTGGGCCTTGGTAAATGAGCTCGTGCTTGGGAGTAGCTAACCCATGTACTAGGGAAAACCCAAGTCACCCTTGGTGGAAATGGTGTCCTTGGTTGTGTGTTGTTATAGTTGATGATATTTTACCATTGGGTGATACACATGTGTTTTGATGTGACTATTTTATGATATTTGGCTCGTGGTCTTAACGGAACGAGGATTTGCATTCATGCATCATTGTAGGAACCTAGGGAGATAGGTGACATGCATTGTGTTACACACACGCACGGGGTGGGTGTGTGAGGTAGGAAAGTAGGGTGCATCATGCATTTCATGAAACTAAGAAATAATGGGAAGAATGAAATAGAACAGGTGGGTAAATGTTGTTTATTGAAATATAATGGGTTGAAATGAAGTGGAAAATGTTCTTGTAAAATGTTGTGTGAGTTTGGTGGTAGTGCCTAGTTTTTTACCCCATGTGGACCCTGGCCTACAGTAGGGATGGTCGGGGTGGTGAATTTGAGGTGTTAATGTCGTTGAGTGAGTATATGAAAATGGGATGTTGTAGATAGTAAAGAGTTTTTGATGGATTCATGAAAGTTTTATGGTTTGTGTTCTAAATCTCGTGCTTGGAAATTTAGAGAGATGCCACCAAGACTTCGATTTCCAGTTGGGAAATAGGAGGATGTTACTGAGAACACTCCTTCGGTAGAAGAGCACGAAAATGTGGTGATCAATGAAGGTAGAGAAGACCAGTTCCGGGAGAACATGGCTCACCTTATACAGACGATGGATTGGGACCCAGGGCGGGTTGCACCGAGTATGCTTGAGCTGAATAGGGAGTTCCAGCTGCAGCTGTAACACCATGAGATTTTATGAAAAATATTCTTTTAATATCATTGATGTGTTGTGTTGTATGATACAACAAGATTACCTTGCGCTACACGCAACACCGTATGAGCTTTCAGTATACACAACACAATTCATGGATCATGTTACACACAATTTTGATAGTGTATATATATATATATTAAATGTATAAATGAAATATGGTTGGATTCAATTATACGAAACAACGGAGGAGTCTTGCACAACACGCAACCCTGACTTGTCTTACATTACACGCAATCGCGACTTTCCTCGATAGCGTGTGTTGTACGCAATACCAGGTTTCACTAAACAACGATATATAGTTATAATATTATTATGAACTAGACGTTATGAATAGTATCAACTAAATTTTGAATTTTATAACATTATTATTCATCTTACACATTTTCTAGAACATGGTATGAGAACAAAATCAATTTTTCGAGTAAAATAAGTATTTTTCAAAAAATGTAGTTTTGCCACCTTTTGATGGAGCACCCACCTTAAATCTTGTTTTAGACATGTAAATAAGTTCAATTTGACAAAATAAAATTCTTCCTTGGAATCAGGGTATAAAAATTTACTTTGGATAAATTTTTCATATTATTATGATAACTTTCATATTTTAATGAATAGTAAAAACATGCTATATTTTAATTAAAAACAACTTTTTTCATCGAAATAATTTATATGGATAGATTATATTTTTAATTGGTTTTAAGGTGTAATTAGAATATATTTTTACCATTTAATCCAATTTTGGTCATTGGAATTAATTTTACTTTGAAATTGGATATAAACAAGTATCAATCTTTTGATAGTTATTGTTTCTTAAAAACACGCTATTTGTTTTGGTGACAGGAATTAATTTTTAAATTAATTAATGCAACTGATATGTTTTGAATTTGGTAAAATAGACATCATTTTTGAATTCATATTATAAAATATTTCTTAGTCCTAATTTTTGGTATTTTTCTGGAAACTTTCTTTTTTTGAAGAATAGTGAAACCATTAAGTGGTAGTTAAAAAAACTGAATTTTTCATAAAACTTAATTTTACCGCTTCTGTGAGTGGAATTTAAAAAATCCGAGAGACACGGTTAATATCAAGGACAAAAATGTGGTTCAATAAGAAAAAAATAATTTTTGGTTAATAGTAACTTTTTACTTTTTTTAGCACGGTTAAAAGTAAATAGGGTAATTAAGGGTAAAAATGATATTATTATTACCCTAAAACATGTCTTAATTCTATTGGATAAGTGTAATTCGACCAAAAACAACCTTAGGAATAAAATATGACCATTTAGGTCCACTTGGATTAGATTTGGACATTTATTATTAATTTATTTAAAGAAAGGTTAAAATAGTTAAAATCAATGTTTTATAAGTAAATAATTTTTAATATAGGGTTATACATAAGATACATTCGACTATAAATATTCATTATAAATATAAAAATATTTCCTACATAATGGTATTTTATTTATAATTTTTAGACTTAAAATAATTTAATTTATTTATGATACAATGATGATGTAGTAATTATCTTATTAATGAAATATTGACATAACTGATGTTATAAATACCAAAATAAATGTAATTTGAGACTTTTTATGAATTAAAATAATTTCATATGTTAATATGACATGTTATTATTTATTTAATTAACTGTTTTAGAACTAATCA
This sequence comes from Viscum album, assembly GCA_963277665.1. Classification (NCBI taxonomy): domain Eukaryota; kingdom Viridiplantae; phylum Streptophyta; class Magnoliopsida; order Santalales; family Viscaceae; genus Viscum; species Viscum album. Next base: position 1,260,570,892 of record OY728166.1, read on the forward strand.
TTCTTTTATGATTTTCACAAAAATCAATTACCAAATAGTGTCAAAATTGACAAAAAATAGTTTTTAAAACAAATATTATATTATTAATTGTTATTATATTCCTAAAAATATATGGATCGGCCAAGATACTTATATCATGATAGGTTTATCATTAATAGACCACTTGGGGGTCTCTTGGATGTATATGGTATGTTTATTAACTATATAATATAAAAATAAAAAGTGACATGGTAAATGTCAATCTAATTAACTAAGAGTTAAAACTAAAAGATAAGGTTAATATAATGACCTAAACTTTTCTAAATTCTATTGGATTAGAGTATTTATACCTATACACACCTTATATTAGAAATATATCAATTTGGAGCTATTAAAAACCTAATTTGACTTTATAATAAAATAATATTTTTAGTTATTCCAAAGGTGCCCCTCTCCTCCCTTATAAAAGGGCACCTCCTCCCTCTCTTCCTAACACCACTTTGAGCCTTCATGCTCGGCCAAAACCTGAAAAATTATCTTCTCCACATCCATAGCAACATCCTAGAGGTTCTGGTATTCTTCAAAGACCAATTTTAGTGCCCTAATAGGAGGTCTCAAAGAGGCGCTTCAAAGAAGAGGTAATGTCTGTTACCGATTGTTTCAACTCTATTTCTTCTTCCACTTCTTCTTATTTAGTTGTTTAATTATGAAGTAATAACATCATTATAACTCATATACTGATATGTTATTATAATTATGAAACAACCCAATTTCTCCATCTATCCATCCTACATAAAATGAAATCACCACGCGTGCGTACGTACGGAATACCGTCTCCACGTAGTGGTGAAATATGTTTTCCCACCAAAACCATACATTGATGGGTATAATGGTGTAAAGAATAATTATATCTGGTTATTATAACATCATACTGATTATGATATATTATACCATGCACTCCAATTCTATTCAATAATTATGGTAACGGTATCATCGCTCGTGCGTACGTACGGACTACCGTCTCCACGATGCGATGAGATTCATTCTCCTTGTTAACCATACATGAATGATCACAAAGTTTATATAATGAATAATAATGAAATATATGAAATAAAAATTCTACTGGATTTATGTATATATATATGTATGTCATCTATTTAGTTTCATTCAATTCAATAAGGAAACGAAAACAGCGTTCATGCGTACGTACGGCCTACCATCTCCATGAACGGTGTATTTCATTCCTTTTATCGATATATAATATATATATGTATATGATGAATATATATTATATATAAATCATGTTTTACATTATGGAATTATGTAAATTAGGATATAAGTAATAATATCAAGAATGAAAATTTGAAACACATACGATAAATGAAATGATTTTACCCAAAACGCTGCTTTAACATGGAATTTACAAAAGAACGGGTAATATAAAGTCATAAGTAAAACATATATGATATCATAACAATGAATATGATTCTGTAACAATTCAATGACATTATTTAAATCATTATACAGGAGGTTCAGATACGTACGAAGCATATCGGACCTAAGGTCAGGGATAATTTTGCAAATCTCATTTTTATCCAAGATTGCTTATTCGTAAGTATTTACTGGGGTTATTGAAATCGTCCATGTCCATGTTTTATAAAAGTTTTTTCATGTATTTTTAAATTCCTTTTTACCCATTTTTGACTTTTTTACTTTTACTACATGGTATGTAAGGAATCTTTCTTTTGTTTACGTTACGAGGAACTTTTTTGACTTTTCCAGAAAAAGTACGGGAAGAATGTTTTTTTAACTTATACGGCATGAAAGGATTTTTATGGTTTAATAAATCCTTATTTTCATGAAGCTTCCTCCAAAAGATTTCATGACTATTTTCAACAAAATCCTTTTCTTTTAAAATTTCATGACATTTTGTGAAAAGAAAATGATTTTCAAGTAAAAAGGATATTTTCCTCAAGAATTCATTTCAAGTGTTTTTTCAAAACCATTTTCATCTAAGATGACATTATTTCACATGTGTATGTTCAAGTATCATGTCTCTATGATTTACATGGTTTCACTTTTCTAATGATGAAATGATATCCAATTTTTTTTGTATGGATTACGTTATGATGGAATGATGTTTATGAAACCCATTTTATTCTTGGGTTATGATGAATGATTTATGTTTATATTATGGCACACGAAAGAATGATTTCAATATGAGATGGGTGGGACCTATATCTCCCTCCAATGCATTGGGTAAAGATTTATATCTCATGAGATAGACATGGCTAGAACGGTAAGTTAAACCGGTTCAGTAATACAGGACTGGAAGGAGGAGTGAACTCGATTCAGAAAGGGAATTTGTCCACTATGATGGTCTTGGCAGCAATGCTTTGGCTACTATGGAAATCATATCACGTGATTAATGGTTTTCCACAATTACATGTTTAATTCCCATGCTATTTTATCATGATTAATGTTTCTTTATGATCTATGCCTTACGTACTTCCATGATTTATGTCATTGCTCAAGATTCTGAAGTTTAAATATTATGTTCATGTTTTGATGTTCAAATGTATATGATTTGTTTTATTTTATCCATGCTTACCCTTACTGAGCATTTGAGATAACCCTTTATATGTTTTCTTTTCCCCAGTATTTAAAGAAAGTTTTTAGGTAAGAAAACAAAAAGGGGAAGATCTTATAGGAGATGTTGAATATCTTTCACCACGATTAGAAGATTATATTCCGAGTTTCCAAAGACACTAAACTATTACGATCCTTGCGTGTCTGTTTTTGTTATGTATTAAGTATTCCACAAAAGTAATGTAATATCTATGTACGTCAAGCTTTGGGTCTCTACAGTTGGTATCAGAGGAAAGGTTTAGTCAAACTTTGGAAACTAGGATGCGAAAACGTTAGTGAGATCCCTAGAGATATTTCTAAGGTATGTCTAGGGATGTCCCTATGGTTAAGTATAAGTATATGTTATAGTCCTAGAATTACGGTAACAATCTTAGAATTTAACCTAAGATGTTAGATATTGAGGGTGCTCCCCCTTTACTATTTTGTTTTCCCTAGATTGATTTTTTCCTCTCACACTATTCTTTTTGGGTTTTAGAAAATGGATGGAAACAGGAAGATTCATGATAATGGAGGATATGACGGACAATGGAATTATATTCTTCATGAGAAACCAAATCAAACGGGATTTGGAAGTCCAAACATCGTTATTATGCCTAATCAGCAATCTCATAACAAGATCAATAATCTCAACTTTGTTAAGTTTCCCAGCTCAGATAATATGAGAAAGATGGAGTTTCATGATGATCATATAAGAAATAAAGTTGAATTTCCCTAATGTAAATCATCTGGGAAGAGGCATCGGGGAGATTGTTTCAAGGGAACTGGAAGATGCTTTGGGTGTGGAAAATAAGGACACAAAGTCAGTAAGTGCAAAGGAAAAGGTTCAGTTAACACCATGGATGAGGATAATGGTATTGCTACGACATCAATAATGGTTAAATGTTTTAAATGTGGAATGTACGGGCATTATGCAAACCAATTCCCTAAGGGAAAGTCTCATGAAGAGAATCAATATGGTTGTATGGGTAGTATTTATGTTGATGATGATGAGAAGACTACAAATGATATGTGAGATGAAAGAATTGTTGAAGCTCGGTCAGTGGTTTAAGAAGGTAGTAGAATGATTACATGTTTATCAAGTGTAATGTTGTATAAGTAATCAAATGGTACTATGGAATAAAGAGACATCTAAGGATTGTTACACTGTTGCCTTTCCTTATGTTTTGAAAGTGTATGATTAATGGTACCAGTAACCATGAAATATTATTCAAATATTTTTGGAAAGTAGATGATATGCGCATAATGAAGGGATAAGGAGAAAATTAAATGTTTGATAATATTCATGATCTCATAACTGATATAAGGAGAAGGTTATATCATGGTTTGAGTATATAGAATTTTTGGATTTTGGTATGTGTAAAGAGTTAACTTTTGATAGCATTCATGTTTTCACTAAGGTTTAATGGGTATTCATTTTTCAAGGGAATACACGATTAAGGTATTCACATGATTGGATTTTGACCAACAAGATATATGGGGGATAAATGATGGTATTCACATGCTTGGTTGATGACATTTCAAGTAATCATTTTCTTTATACTATGAGCTTGGACCGAAGTATTTTAGATAAGCCTAAAGATTGGAATGGATTATGTTGGACATAAGTTAGTATTGTTTAAGGATAGAACTTTTTTTGATATTATTGATGGGATGTTATAGTAATGTACTTTTAGAAAAAGGACAACCTGCAGGACGGGCGACAGCCCATCGCGTCGAACAAGGCTGTGGGAATCGAACCCACAACCGAAGTGCGAATGACCTTTATCGCCTACCACTAGCCTACAGTAAGTCCATGTTTAGTAGAAACTCGTTTTATTATATTAAGTAGTATGATATATGAAGAATAAGTCCATTTTAGGAACCATATATGATTAATCTCACTATAGATGGACTTATGTATTTTTGATAACTTTTATAACCTTTTGTTTGAGACAGATGGAATGAACCATCATTCTATCACATGATCTGCTAACACTTCACGAATGACAAGTTCAACTTCATTTCTTTAAGAGATGAAGTTGAAATTTTCCAAAGAACGAACAACAGTGAGACTGTACCAAAATCACGAAAGTATTTCTTCTCTTTCCAATTTCTTCAACTTTAGGGAAATGATCTTGAAAACCAGAAATGTTGTCCTAGTGCCCTTATATCTGATGAATCAGATGGAACCTTAGATCATCACAAATCTATGGCTTTGTGATTGATGGCTTTTTCATATCCATGTTCCCTACCACTCTCCATCAGAACTTGATGGTTATATTTTTCTTCCATATCCATATTTTCACCTATATTCTCCTACGTGGAAACCCAGTGATGTGTTAATTTGGGTAACCGTTACATTTCATACTTTAGTTTTTAAAGCCAGGTTTTGGTATTCCTTTTTTCAATGTGGGTTTCTATTAAACAAACTTTTGAGTTGTAAACCATTTATAACCCCGACGAATTTCGAGGGCAAAATTCATTTTAAGGGGGGTAGAATATAACACCCTGAGATTTTATGAAAAATATTCTTTGAATATCATTGATGTCTTGTGTTGTATGCTACAACAACATTACCTTGTGCTACACGCAACACCGTATGAGCTTGCAGTATACACAACACTATTCATGGATCATGTTACACACAATTTTGATAGTGTGTATATATATATATATATATTTAATGTATAAATTAAATATGGTTGGATTCTGTTATAATAAAAAATGGAGAAGTCTTTCACAACACGCAACCCTGACTTGGCTGGCATTACACGCAATCACAACTTTCCTCGATAGCGTGTGTTATACGCAATACCTGGTTTCCTTAAACAATGATATATAGTTATAATATTATTATGAACTATCCGTTATGAATATTATAAACTAAATTTTGAATTTTATAACATTATTATTCATCTTACAGATTTTCTAGAACAAGGTATGAGAACAAAATCAATTTTTCGAATAAAATAAGTATTTTTCAAAAAATGTAGTTTTTCCACCTTTTGATGGCGCACCCACCTTAAATATTGTTTTTGAAATGTCTATAAGTTAAATTTGACAAAATAAAATTCTTCCTTGGAATCAGGGTATAAAAATTTACTTTGGATAAATTTTTCATATTATTCTGATAACTTTTATATTTTAATGAATAGTAAAAACACGCTATATTTTAATTAAAAACAACTTTTTTCATCACAATAATTTATATTGTTAGATTATCTTTTTAATAGGTTTTAAAGTATAATTAGAATATATTTTTACCATTTAATACAATTTTGGTCATTGGAATTAATTTCACTTTGAAATTGGATATAAACAAGTATCAATCTTTTGATAATTATTGTTTCTTAAGAACACGCGATTTGTTTTGACGAAGGAAATTAATTTTAAAATTAATTAATGAAACTAATATGTTTTGAATTTGGTAAAATAGACATCATTTTTGAATTCCTAATATCAAATATAGCTTAGGACTAATTTTTGGTATTTTTCTGGAAACATTCGTTTTTTGATGAATAGTGAAATCACTAAGTGGTAGTTAAAAAAACTGAATTTTTCATAAAACTTAATTTTACCGCTTCTGTGAGTGGAATTTAGAAAATATGAGAGACATGATTAATATCAAGGACTAAAATGTTGTTCAATGAGATGAAAATAATTTTTGGTGAATAATAACTTTTTACCTTTTTTACCACAGTTAAAAGTAAATAGGGTAATTAAGGGTAAAACTGATATTATTATTACCCTAACACATGTCCTAATTATATTGGATAAGTTTAATTCGACCACAAACAACCTTAGGAATAAAATATGACCATTTAGGTTCACTTAGATTTGATTAGGACATTTATTTTTAATTTATGTAAAGAAGGGTTAAAATAGTTAAAATCAATGTTTTATAAGAAAATCATTTTTAATATAGGGTTATACATAAGATAAATTCGACAATAAATATTCATTAGAAAGATACAAAGATTTCCTACATAATGGTATTTTATTTATAATTTTTATACTTAAAATAATTTAATTTACTTATGATAAAATGATGATGTAGTAATTATCTTATTAATGAAATATTGACATAACTGATGTTATAAATACCAAAATAAATGTAATTTGAGACTTTTTATGAATTAAAATAATTTAATATGTTAATATGACATGTTAGTATTTATTTAATTAATTTTTTTCGAACTAATCATTCTTTTATGATTTTCACAAAAATCAATTACCAAATAGTGTCAAAATTGACAAAAAATAGTTTCTAAAAAAAATATTATATTATTAATAGTTATTATATTCCTAAAAATATATGGATCAGCCAAGATACTTATATCATGATAGGTGTATCATTAATAGACCACTTGGGGGTCTCTTGGATGTATATGGTAAGTTTATTTACTATATAATATAAAAATACAAAGTGACATGGTAAATGTCAATCTAATTAACTAAGAGTTAAAACTAAAAGATAAGGTTAATATAATGACCTAAACTTTTCTAAATTCTATTGGATGAGAGTATTTAGACCCATACCCACCTTATATTAGAAATATATCAATTTGGAGCTATTAAAAACATAATTTGACTTTATAATAAAATAATATTTTTAGTTATTCCAAAGGTGCCCCTCTCCTCCACTACCACAAAAACAGTTTTTCGCAGCGCCCCCCTTTATCAGCGCTTGTTTAGTAGCGCTGATAAAGGGGGGCCTTTATCAGCGATTTTTTTAGGGCTGATAAAGGGTTGGCTTCAAAAAAAAATTTAAAAATATATTAATATATTAATATATAAATATAGTTATATTGTTATATAAATATAATATTTAATTTTTAAATATATTTTAGATAAGTATAAATGTACATTTACACTTATTATACTTAATATATAAGATATTTAGTGAAAATGACTTCTTAAAAAATTAAAAAAAAAATATTTTTAATTAATATTTTTATAATCATTATGGAGTAATAGTCATTTAATAACAATTTGAGGACTAAAAAAATTAAAAAAATTAAAAAAAGATCCAAAATATGTTGAAAACGCAACTCAAACTTCAAACGGCCGTAACTTTTGATCCGGGTGTCCGTTTGAGCTCTACCACATATCAAATCGAAGCCTGCGACGAGCTCTACGTCGCTGTGATCTGGGGAGACCTCGGTCAAGCGTTTTCGAGGAAAAAAGAGGCCCATAAGGCCTCCAAATCTGAGTTTTTTGTCGGGGTACCCATATTTTTTAACATTTTGTGGATTTTTAAACTCGTTTAAGGGGGTATTATTGGCTTTTCTTGGCGAGGACTGAATTTATTCCAAGGTATTACATTAATATTGATATTATTTCTTTGAAATTTCATCATTTTTTATAATGAACTGCTATTTATAATCAAATATATAACTATATGTACATATTTTTTATATATTCGCACCTAAAAATTAAATTTTTTAAATAAATAGTTAAACATATTTACATATAAGATATATTAGGTTTATCTAAATAATAACTAATAACCATTTTATTTAAAATACCAATATATGAATATCTATATACCTATATATTAATCTAACTATATATATATTAATCTAACTATATATATATATATTAATCTAACTATATATATATTAATCTAATAACTATATATATATATTAATATAACTACATATATATATATTAGTATTACTATAAATATATATATTAATATCACCATAAATATATATATTAATATCACTACATATATATTAATATAACTATATAAATATATATTCATATAACTATATATATGTTAATATAACTATATATATGTTAATATAAATGTATATATATATTAATATAAATATATATTACTATACGAATAAATATAACTAAATATATATATATATATAGATATAGATATATATTAATACCACTATATATATATATTAATATTACTATATATATTGTAATATAACTATATATATATATTATAATATAACTATATATATATTAATATAAATATATATTACTAGACGAATAAATATAACTAAATATGTAAATATATATATGTAGATATCATGAATTGGAAAGCAAATCAAAATAGAGTAGTGGTAAGGGCTTCGGCGCGCAGGGGGGAGGTCTCGAGTTCAAATCCTGGTAGAGGCAGGGGTGCGCGCGCATGGGGAATATTGGAGCAAGCACTGTTAAAGGGTGGAGGGGGGTGCGTGGGGTGCTATATAGGGACCGAAAAGCGCTGTAAAAGGGCGGTTCAAGCGCTATAAACCCCCCCGATTAGCAGTATTTTTTAATTTTTTTTTAAATTTTTTTAACTTTTATCAGCGCTTTTTTAAAAGCCCTGATAAAAGGTTCCTTTATCAGCGCTAAAATGAAAGCGCTGATAAAGGGGTACTTTTATCAGCGCTTTTTTTAGCGCTGATAAAGGGGTCCTATATCAGCGCTTTTCGGAGCTCTGATAAAGGGGACCCCCCTTTATCTACGCTGGCTTTATCAGCGCTTTTCTAGCACTGATAAAGGCCATGTTTTTAGTAGTGCTCCCTTATAAAAGGGCACCTCCTCCCTCTTTTCCTCACACCATTTTGAGCCTTCACGCTCGGCAAACCCCTGCCAAATTCTCTTCTCCACTTCCATAGAAACATCCTAGAGGTTCTAGTCTTCTTCAAAGACCAATTTTAGTGCCCTAAGAGGAGGTCTCAAAGAGGCGCTTCAAAGAAGAGGTAATGTCCGTTACCGATTCTTTCAACTCTATTTCATCTTCCACTTATTCTTCTTTAGTTGTTTCATTATGAAGTAATAACATCAGTATAAATCATATACTGATATGTTATTATAAGTATGAAACAACCCTATTTCACCATCTATCCATCCTACAGAAAATGAAATCACCACGCGTGCGTACGTACGGAATATCGTCTCAACGCCGTGGTGAAATCTGTTTTTCCACCAACACCTTACATGGATTCATATAATGGTGTAAAGAATAACTATATATGTTTATTATAACATCATACTGATTCTGATATATTATACCATCCACTCCAATTCTATTCAATAATTATGGGAACGATATCATCACTCGTGCGTACGTACGGACTACCGTCTCCATGACGCGATGAGATTCATTCTCCTTGTTAACCATACATGAATGATCATAAAGTTTATATAATGAATAATAATGAAATATATGAAATAATAATTATACTAGATTTATTTATATATATATGTATGTCATCTATTTAGTTTCATTCAATTCAATAAGGAAACTAAAACAGCGTTCATGCGTACGTACGGCCTACCGTCTCCATGAACGGTGTATTTAATTCCTTTTATCGATCTATAATATATATATGTATATGATGAATATATATTATATATAAATCATTTTTTACATTCTGGAATTATGTAAATTAGGATATAAGTAATAATATCAAGAATGAAAATTCGAAACACATACGATAAATGAAATGATTTTACCCAAAACGCTGCTTTAACATGGAATTTACAAAAGAACGGGTAATATAAAGTCATAAGTGAAACATATATGATATCATAACAATGAATATGATTCTTTAATAAGTAAATGACATTATTTAAATCATTATACAGGAGGTTTGGATACTTATGAAGCATATCAGACCTAAGGTAAGGGATAATTTTGCAAATCTCATTTTTATCCGAGATTGCTTATTCGTAAGTATTTACTGGGGTTATTGAAATCGTCTATGTCCTTGTTTTATAAAAGTGTTTTCATGTATGTTTAAAGACCTTTTTATCCATTTTTTACTTTTTTTACTTTTACTACATGGTATGTAAGGAATATTTATTTTTTTAAGTTATGAGGTACTTTTTTGACTTTTCTGGAAAAAGTACGAGAAGAATGTTTTTTCTAACTTATACGGCATGAAAGGATTTTTACGGTTTTATAAAGCCTTATTTTCATGAAGCTTCCTCCAAAATATTTCATGACTATTTTCAAAAAAATCCTTTTCTTTTAAAATTGCATGACATTTTGTGAAAAGAAAATGATTTTGAAGAAAAAAGGATATTTTCCTCAAGAATTTATTTCAAGCGTTTTATCAAAACCATTTTCATCTATGATGACATTATTTCACATGTGTATGTTCAAGTATCATGTCTCTATGATTTACATGGTTTCACTTTTCTAATGATGAAATGATATCCAATTTTGTTTGTATGGATTACGTTATGATGGAATGATGTTTATGAAACCCATTTTATTCTTGGGTTATGATGAATGATTTATGTTTATATTGTGATACACGAAAGAATGATTTAAATATGACATGGTTGGGACCTATATCTCCCTCCAATGCATTGGGTAAAGATTTATATCTCATGATATAGACATGGATGGAATGGAAAGTTAAAACGGTTCAGTAATACAGGACTGGAACGAGGAGTGAACTCGATTCAGAAAGGGACTTTGTCCACTAAGATGGTCTTGGAAGCAATAACTTGGATAATATGGAAATCATATCATGTGCTTAATGATTTTCCACAATTACATGTTTAATTCCCATTCTACTTTATCATGATTAATGTTTCTTTATGATCTATGCCTTACGTACTTCCATGTTTTATGTCATTGCTCAAGATTCTGATGTTTAAATATTATGATCATGTTTTGATGTTCAAATGTATATGATTTGTTTTATTTTATCCATGCTTACCCTTACTGAGCATTTGAGATCACCCTTTATTTGTTTTCTTTTCCCCAGGATTTAATGAAAGGTTTTAGGTAATAAAACAAAAAGGGGAAGATCTTATGGGAGATGTTGAAGATCTTTAACCACGATTAGAAGATTATATTCCAAGTTTCCAAAGACACTAAACTATGAAGATCCTTGTGTGTCTATTTTTTGTTATGTATTATGTATTCCGCAAAAGTAATGTAATATCTATGTACGTAAAGCTTCGGGTCTCTACAACAGAACCCTCCGACCTTCACCGGAGAGGGTGGGTGAGAGGCAATGGAGTTCTGGTTAGAGTATGTCTAAACGATACTGGATCATCTGGATACCCCTATTGAAAAGAGAGTAAAGTTGTCCATTTATATGTTGCAGGGCCAGGAAAGGCGTTGGTGGGACATTCAGGCTCAGATCGAGCAGGCTGAGGGGATTTTGTGGGAGGTTTTCCATGAAAAGTTTCTGGAGAATTTCTACGCAGAGACTTTGAGGCAGGAGCAGGCTACAGAGTTTATGAGTCTGACTCAGGGATCACTATCGGTTATAGACTATGCTAGTCGCTTCACTGATTTGCGATGCTTTTTCCCAATGTTAGTAGGGGATGAGGCAACGATAGCAAAGATCTTCTAGGATGGTTTGATACATGAGATCAGGTCTCAAGTAAATCTCTTTCTCTTGAAGAGGTTTTTAGAGGTGATGGATTAGGAACTCATATCTGAAGGGAACCTGAAGGGAGATTCGGGTGGTGGGCTTGTCGTGCCAAATTGGAGGACAATTGGTGCATCTTCCAAAGGTCGGAATCACTGTTTGGAATGTTTCCAGCAAGGTGGTCAGAAGAGAGGGTCAGCCTCTCAGAGTGGGAAATAGGTGTTCTGTTATCAGTGCGGTAGGTCGGGGCATATGTGTGGTTAGTGTCCTCGACCTCTAGTTGAGTGTAATTTGTGCGGCAGGATAGGGCATGTGCCGAGGTTCTGCAGGAACCCTCGGTAGGACGATGAGCATGATGATGAAAAGAAGGTACCATGTACGGGGAGGGGATCATTTTCCCTATATCAGGCAGACAATTGGAGCTCCATGGTTCGTACTGGTAAGGGTGGTGGATGTGGAACTCTAGGGAAAGATGGCTCATGCCAGCAAGGCAGTGTGGCATAGGGTGCTCAGGCTAGAGCCCCGGGTAGAGGGGATATCAGTGATGCACCCAATTTGTGTATATATTTTCCATATATATAATTGAAGATAAAAACATGTTTTCATCAAATATATTTTGTTTTAAAAACATATTCTTTGATTTTGGTGATTCTGTTTACTTTCAGGAGCTTTCTGGCTAAATACACGAATCAAGGGATGCATGTGAAAATTTTGAAACTACACGGCCTGTACTTTTATACACGCCATGTACATCCAGGTAGGGACACAGACCAAAGGAGGGAGTACATGCCCATGTGGTCGTTGATGAAGATACACGCCGTGTGTGGCGGCGCTACACGCCGTGTACTACTTTTTGGAAGCGGTGGTTACCGAAGAAAAGTCCACACGCCCATGTGACCGTTGATGAAGACACGCCTTGTGTGGTGGCGCTACACGCCGTGTACACTCAACTTGCAGGCAGTGCCGTGTTCAAATGTTAAAAACGGTGTGCTCGGCCACCTACCAGCGGAGAAAATGGCACCAAAATGCATTGATGAAAAGTACACGGCGTGTACTTTCTATACACGTCGTGTACTTTATTTTACTATAAAATGAGGGCTTGGCCTACGGATTTAGGGAGTGGAGAACCATTAAGAGGAAAGAGAAGCTCTGCTATCACCATTCCCGAAGATACTGTTGTCACTCCTACATTCCACCTTCCGATACTCTACCTCAACGCCTACACGATGAATCCATTAGGTATCACGTGTGTTGTTTTTCTCCTAAATTATATGTGTAACTAAACCCCTCGTGTTGGGGCTATGGATGATGGAATCATAATTTGTATATTATTTTATATAGTTGTGTTTGAATCATTGTAATTCATCTTACTCTTCTTAAACCACTGTCTAATATAACTGAGAATTCTTAGCCGGACCAAGGGAAGGATTCTCAGCGATACAAAAGAAAAGTAACGGTGAAAACATCAATGACCATTGGAAGGTTTTCACCAATTCAAATAATGGACTGGACGTAATAAAGAATTATGGACATTGACTACCGAACCAAGGAGTCAACTGCTCTAATTCGAAACAAGAGAAACCGGACCAAGGAAATCTTGTAACAAAATGAAATACTGAATGATTGAATTATTATGAACAATACAACCATTTAAACAATCTGTATAAGAACTCCTTATTCACCACATCCCCGACACATCTTTTCTTTCCATTTATAAAAACTCTTTAAATTTCCCCATTGTTTTCTTGCAAACTGTATCCATTCTTCAAAGTAAATGAATTTAGTTTCAATCAAATTCCAAAATCAACCCAATCGTTTCTAAATTTTGCATACTTCACATAAATTAAGTAGTAACTTAATTGAATTCATGCACGCCACAGTTCCCTGTGGATCGACCCCGAACTTATGCTATACTAAAGTTCTAATAACGGGTAATTAATTTGGGATGCATATAACTTCCATCAACGATAAGAAATACTAAATTTTGGCGTCGTTTCTGGGGAACCCATTTGGTTTTAGTGATAAGATTTAAATTGTGTTAATAATTGATTTAAGTGAAAATAAAAATCAAAAATTATCAAAAATCTCTTTTCTAATCCCATTTCAAATTTTCTTTTTCCCTTTTACGCCTAGTTTCTATTTTTGTGTTGTGTAGAGCATAAAGTGTATATTTCGACGCTTTACAGGATCAATAAGTGCCGAGTCTTCGGAATTAGTTCTGCTTGACCCAGAAATCGAACGGACCTTGCTTCATCGTCAGCGTACACGGACTGAAACTCACAACCATCAACCACAACCCATGGAGAACAAGGAAGAAGGAGCACCAGCCGTTGATGCTGCGACTGAGCATCAGTACTAGGATCAGTAGCCTCCCATTGTTGGTCTACCAGAGAAACCTCCTGGAGCCTTCATGGAATTCCTCCCAAGGGATTACCAACGGCCGCCGCAACAACTCTTTCCACGGCCATACTTTACCCCTTAGGAGCAGTTTATGCAAGCTCCACCCCATCAACAACAACCTCCAAGACGTACCCTTATAGAGTACGGACTTCCATCGATTCACAGAGCTGATACGAGCATCTTCCGTCCTCCGGTCCAGGCCCAGCACTTCAAGATCAAGCATGCTATCATGCAGCTGATCCAGAACACAGTCCAATTTGGAGGCCTGGCCAGTGAGGACCCGAACGCCCATCTCTCCAACTTTCTGGAGATCTGCGATACCTTTTGGTACCATGGTGTGTCTGAGGACTCCATCCATCTTCACCTATTACCCCTTTCTCTACGGGATAAGGTGAAGGACTGGATCAAGGGGTTGCCACAACGATATATCCTCACCTGGGAGGAGCTAGCCCAGGCATTCCTGTCCAAGTACTTCCCACCATCCAAGACGGTGACACTCCGGAATGAGATTCATAACTTTCAGCAGCACGACTCTGAGTCATTGTACGAGTCCTGGGAACGCTTCAAGGAGATGTTACGAAAATGCCCACATCACGGACTCCCACTCTAGATGCATGTCCAGAACTTCTATGGAGGACTCACCATGAATACCAAGTCCATGGTGGACGCTGCTGCTGGAGGTACTGTGATGCAGAAGTCCCCCGAAGAACTATTCGAACTACTAGAAGACATGTCATCAAATAGCTTCCAGTGGCAGTCCGAGTGGGGGACTCAAAAGTGAGGTATGCACAACATTGACGCTACCACTATGTTAGCTGCTCAGTTGGACGTTGTGTCCAAGAAAATCGACACATTGAACCTCAAAGGAGCATCTCAAGTTCATGCGGCAAGCCATCCAGCATGTGGCAACTGTCGTAATAACCACGTCATGGGGGAATGCATGGGTTCTGCTGGAGGCCCCTCGACGAGCGAGGTGAGTTATGTTACCCAAAATCAAGGGCCCAACCAGTACCAGCAGTACCAGAACCCGACATGTCGAGATCAACAGACCACAGGCTGGGGCCAACAACAGCAGAATCCTCTTCCCCAGCGACCGTCCAACTACAACCAACCTCCATATCAGAACCAATTCCAAAGGCCGCAACAACCACCTCAGCAGGAGAACGCCTCAAGGTTAGAGGATCTGATGACTAAATTCATCTCTACTGCTGAGAATCGGTTCCAGAATCCGGAAGCTTTGATTCGAGGCTTAGAGAATCAGATTGGATAGCTGGGAAATCAACTCTTAGGGAGGCATCCCGGTACATTACCGGGGAACACCGAAAAGAACCCAAGGGAGGAGGCCAATGCTATCATGCTCTGGAGTGGAAAAGAGCTCCACCAGAACCAATCAGCACAGCAAGGTGCATCCACACCCACTGTTGAAGAAAAAGGTACCAATACTGACCCCTCCTCATCCAAAAGCCCACTGAAGGAGGCTTTACAAAATAATGAAAAGGAATTAATCCAACCATTCAAGCCTGCCTTACCCTTTCCGGAAAGATTGAAGAAGAGGATGTTGGACCATCAATTCAGCAAATTCATGGATCTCTTCAAGAAGATACATATCAACATACCATTTGTGGAGGCCCTGACACAAATGCCAACATATTCCAAATTCATGAAAGAAATCATCTCGAATAAGAGGAAGATGGAGGATTTGGGCGTTATTGTACTAAAAAAGGAGTGCTCCATGGTGGTTCAACATTCCATTCCTCCAAAACACCAAGATCCAGGTAGTTTCACCATTCCTTGTACCATTGGATCCTGCGAGTTTGGGAAGGCCCTCTGCGACTTAGGGGCCAGCGTGAACCTCATTCCCCTCGATGTTTTCAAAAAGCTGGGACTCCACGAGCTCAATCCTACCCGCGTCGCCCTTCAACTTGCTGATCGATCCATCAAGCACCCGAAGGGACTACTAGAGGATGTACTGGTCAAGGTGGGTAGGCTGATTCTCCCTGCTAATTTCATCATCCTCGACATGGGGGATGACCAGGAAGCACCTCTTATACTTGGAAGACCTTTCTTGGCAACTGGGAAGGTACTGATCGATGTGCACCAAGGGGAGCTTATTTTTCGGGTAGGTGATGAAATAGTTTCCTATAACGTCCTCAAAGCCGTTAAACATTCTTCCTTGTCAGAGCATGAGGACTGTTATGAAGTGTCCACCATGGTTAATCATTTTAGAGACAAAGGGGATGAACTGGTATGTTCTTTTATTTTGAATAATTTAACTGATCCAGATATTCTATTAGAAGAAGCGCCAATAGAATTGCAATTCATAGAAGGCCAGGGCAGCCACTATTGGCAGCATACAGTTGTTCCTGATAGTTTGGAACAGGACAAGGTGCAGCCACTTGTGACTTCGATTTTAAAGGCACCTGATCTCAAACTAAAGCCTCTTCCATATTCTCTCAAGTATGGGTATTTAGGACCTAATCAAACTTTGCCTATTATACTTAATGAAGAACTATCACAGGAGCAGGAAGATGCACTTCTACAGGTTCTCAAACAGCGGAAGCATGCTATTGGGTGGATAGTCACTGATCTGAAGGGTATTAGACCTACCATTTTCACTCACAAGGTGCTACTTGAAGAGGGTGCCAAGCAATCTCGGCAACCACAACGGCGCTTGAATCCTCACATTAAGGAAGTTGTAAAGAAGGAGGTGATCAAATTATTGGATGCAGGCATCATCTATCCCATCTTGGATAGTATGTGGGTGAGTCCTCTCCAAGTGCTACCCAAAAAGGGGGTATCACTGTGATTTCAAATGAAAAGAAAGAGCTCATCCCTACATGTACTATCACGGGCTGGAGAGTCTGTGTGGATTACCAGAAGTTAAACGATGCAACAAGAAAGGATCACTTCCCGTTGCCATTCATGGATCAAATTCTAGAGAGGCTAGCAGGGCACAACTTCTATTGCTTCCTTGACGGTTTTTCCGGTTACAACCAAATCTCCATTTCTCCAGAGGATCAGGAAAAGAGCATGTTCACATGCCCCTATGGCACATTTTCTTATCGAAGGATGTCTTTTGGCATGTGTAATGCCCCCTCCAAATTCCAGCGCTGTATGTTGGCCATCTTCCACGACATGGTGGAATGAATCCTGGAGGTATTCATGGATGATTTTTCCGTTTATGGAAAATAAGTTACCATTTGTTTACGACACCTAGAGCTTGTTTTGAAAAGATGTGAGCAGACTAAACTAGACTTGAATTGGGAAAAGTTTTATTTCATGGTGCAAAGTGGCATAGTCCTTGGCCACAGAATTTCAGAAAAGGGGATAGAGGTGGACCCGGTGAAGATTGAAGTCATTTCCTGACTACCAATACCGACTTTCGTCCGCGCCATCCATAGCTTCCTGGGGCATGCATGATTTTACAGGTTGTTTGTCCGCGACTTCTCCAAAATATCCCAACCCCTCACCAATCTTCTAACCAAGGATTCCATATTTGAGTTCGATGACCATTGTGTCAGATCTTTTGAGAAACTAAAGTAGCGCCTTGTGGAAGCTCCAGTTATGATTTCTACCAACTGGGAGGAACAATTTGAGGTGATGTGCGATGCGAGCGACTAAGCAGTGGGAGCAGTCTTGGGCCAGCGACTTGACCGGATTTTCCGACCTATCTATTATGCCAGCAGGACTCTCAACGAGGCACAGATTAACTACACCACCACAGAAAAGGAGATGCTCGCAGTGGTTTTTTCATTTGACAGGTTTCGTTCTTACTTAGTGTTGTATAAAGTTATTGTTTATACAGACCATGCAGCACTAAAGTACCTACTCAACAAGAAATACGCGAATCCCCAATTGATCCGCTCGGTACTCCTCCTACAAGAATTTGATCTTGAGATCCGGGATAAGAAAGGGAGTGGGAACTTCATTGCTGACCATCTCTCCCGCCTCGAGCTGCCTCACTTGGAGAAGGAAGAAGATAGGGAGATCAGGGAAGTTTTTCATAATGAGAACCTCTTTTTGATCAGTGAAACACCTCGACCATGGTATACTGATATCTCTAATTTTCTGGTTACAGGTGTCGTTCACCCCGACCTCTCCTTCCAGCAAAGGAAAAGATTTTTCTCTGATGTGAAAAGGTACTTCTGGGAGGATCCTCTACTATTTCGATCCTAAGCAGATGGAGTGATCCACTGTTGCATCCCAGAGAATGAAGTTCACGGTGTCCTAGAGTTCTGTCACGCCTCACCAGTAGGAGGACATCATGGGTCGGACCGTACCATAGCTAAGATCATGCAGTCTGGATTTTTCTGTCCCACCATGCATAGTGATGCCCGGGCCTTTGTTTCCTGTTGTGATCGGTTCCAGAGGACAGGTAATGTGGGAAGTAGAGCCAAGATTCCTTAGCATCCCATCCTGGAGGTCGAGATTTTCGATGTCTGGGGCATAGATTTCATGGTTCCTTTTCCCTCATATTTTGGGAACACTTACATCCTGGTCTACGTCGAATACGTCTCCAAATGGGTGGAAGATACTGCTACAGCTCACGACACAACCAAGGTTGACATAAATTTCTAGAATAAAAATATTTTTAGCAGGTTTGGAGTTCCACGAGTACTGATCCGCGATAGAGGGACCCACTTCGACAACACACTGATGAGAGGAATATTGTCGAAGTATGGAGTAAAGCATCAGATGGGTACACCATATCATCCCCAGTCCAGTGGACAGGTAGAGCTCTCCAATCGTGAGCTCAAGAAAATCCTGGAGAAAATAGTGAACACTTCACGGAAGGACTGGTCCAAAAAGATAGATGATGCCTTGTGGGCATATCGGACTTCTTTCAAAACACCACAGGGAATGTCCCCGTTCCGCCTCGTCGATGGAAAGCCCTGCCATTTTCCAGTAGAATTGGAACAGAAATCCTACTGGGCCATCAAATCCCAAAATTTTGATCTTAAAGCAGCTGACGAGAAACGAAAGATCCAACTGTCAAAACTAGATGAGATCTGGTTAGAGGCATACGAGAACGCCAAGTTGTACAAGGAGAAGACAAGAGCCATTCACAACCGGATGATATCACGAAAATCATTCCAACCTGGTGATCATGTACTTCTCTTTAATTCTCGTCTTCGCTTATTTCCAAGAAAGTTAAAGTCACGGTGGTCGAGACCATTCCACGTTATCCGCGTATTCCATCATGGAGTGGTATAAATTTCTGGAGAAGATTGTCAACCATTCAAGGTAAACGGGCAGCGCTTGAAAGCTTACCATCCTACCGATAACATGGTAGGAACATTGTCCACTCTACTCCTCATGTAAGCAAGGTAAGTAGGTTGAGCCAACGACCTAAAACAAAGGCGCATCCTGGGAGGCAACCCAGAGGTTACACGCCGTGTCCCACTTATATACACGGTATGTACTTATCTTTTTAATTTGTAAACTTAATAGTATAAATATATAGAATAACAAATAAACAACTAGGGATGATGTCGGTGCTGATGGCAAAGTCACTGGAGTTTATTCGATCCGTCCTCGGTTCGAATCCTCCTAACCTACCTTCGGCACGGGGTTCCTCCTTTTAATTACACGACGTGTGTGGTATTTTCAATCAATATATATATATAAATGTGTTTAATAAAACTCATGGTGGGGACGGACCGGTTGGCTAGAATCATAATCCAGTTTCGAAAGACCTGGGTTCGAATCCAGACAACCGTCCCATTTCCATCATTTGTTCTTTTAATAAAACCCCCACAACGTGTACTCCGATATACGCCGTGTGCGGCATGATTTTTCAAATATAAATGAAAACCGTTTTAAAAATAAGAAATTACATGTGGGTGAAGTTGGCGGATTGGCAAATTCTCGGCACCAGGTTCACAAGACCCGGTTTCGAATCGTGCTAATCTCCCCGCTTCACCCCCATCCTTTCCTAAATAAAAACCACACGCCGTGATTTTCGTCCTTTCCGTGTGTATAGGCCGTATAGAATAAATATATATATATAATAAATATGAACAGCAGAACAACCTTTTCTCCAGTGGGTGAGGGCATCCGTTCGAATCGGCCGCTCACCGGTTTGAATCCCGCCCCAAGCACCAGACCAATGGTTGTACTACTCTTTTTCTTATTTTAAAATACACAGCGTGTATTTACCTATATATGTCGTGTATAGGTTTATGTATAATAGAATTTGTAGATATATCTATTTTTAATTCTTAATAATAATTATTATATAGTTTACTATAATAATTATATTTATTTATCTAATTTTAAAAAAAATGGGATACCCGGCATGTACCAAAACTACATGTCGTGTACTGTGGCTATATAAGCAGCGGGGTACCCGGCTTGAGGCCGTATCGCACGGCCGTCCCAATTTCCTCCCCTCTTCCCGTTTCTTCTCCCAAACGCCACCCGAACCCCCCCCCCCCCCTTCCAGATCTGTCAATTTGGGGCGTTTCATGTTCTAATTCTTCTCACATTGTGATCCTCAGTCCAGGTACGCCGTTCTGCACCCTCTATTTCAAGTTTCAGAATCATTTAGGGTGTTAATCGGATCATCCGACCGTTCGGCTTCCTCCTGTACATGGCCACGATATGAAGAACACACACCGTGTACATCTATACATGGCCACACACAAACTATTTTGGAATTTTAATGTACACGGCGTATATGTTCGGTACACACCATGTAGACCATTTCCTTTGGTCCCTTCGTATATGGCGCATAACCCGGCCTGTCACCCCATGTTCCAGAACATGGCGCGTCTATTCGGTACACGCCATGTCCTTTATATCTGTAGCCGGCCCATATATCCCCCTCTACATGTCTATTTTCTTCATGTGCAATACACGTCGTGGCCTGTACTAACACGGCGTGTATTGTTTTCTTAGAACTGATAGCAACAATGCCGTTTCCTTTTTATTACACGACCACCTGCACTTTGATGTGAACACAGCGTGTATGTTTGGTACACGTCGTGTCCTATTACATGGTCTCTTTCCTCCCTCGGCGTGTCTTTCCAGAGAACACGGGATACTCTCCATTTCTGACTACACGCTGTGTAATCTGGAGTACACACCGTGTACTTTTATTTTCCAGTTTTCTCACATTTTCTTTGTTTTCCTTTTCTTTTCTTTTGTTTTCTTTTTCTTTGGATTTCAGGATATGGCATATCATGATCCTTCCTACAGGAAGCGGCCATCCTCCTCCACCGAGGGCGAGAGGCCCAGCTATCATCAGAACCGAATCCAACCACCTACGCAGCTAGACCCCGATGCTCCAGTCTTTGAGCTCCCTCCGTTGGCCATTCTGCCGCCACTCACTCCCTCAGATGAGGCAGGGCCTCCTTCTGCTTCACCAGCTGCCACTTTCGTTGTACCATCATCCTCAGAATCTGGTCCCTCTTCGAGCACACCTTCTACCGATCCACCTTCTTCTTCGGCGGATCCACCTCCAGAGCCAGATGTTGCTGTTGCACCGGCTCCTGGGTTGGGACCTACAGGTGCTCCCTATCGCTGCACAGTATTCCCGGTCACCGAACTCGCATACGACATAATCTGACGCTTCTCTCATCGGCTGATAGCATTTAGCGGCCAATACCTTAACAGTAGCATTCCGCAGCGGCTCGGTATTTGGGAGGAGTTGGAGGTACTTCTTGGGCACACGACACTCCTCGAGATTTTCCAGGTCAGCACTACTGTGTTCCGAGATTTATTTTTGGTGTTTGTAGCCTCCTTTGAGTTCGATAGAGCAGAGTACCGGGAGACACCTGGTGATGCGGTGCCAGTAGTTCGATTCCGGCTAGGCGGCCGATGTTTTTCTCTGATTATGACAGAGTTTGGCCGAGGGTGTGGCTTTTACCCCCATCCTATCACACCCCCCCCCCCCCGTTTCTGACTTGACCTGGCCCGAGCGCTCTGACCTTATTTCCATGTGGAGGGAGATCGCTGGGCCTAACCACCGGTACTCCCCCACTTCCCAGAAGAGCACTCTTATAGCCGACCATGTCCTTCGCTTCACCCACCAGTGCTTCAGTGCCATCCTTTTTCCCCGCCATGAGGATATGGGGGTCGTGACCGGCCGTGACATGGAGCTTCTTACCTGTGTCATCTGGAACGCCTACGCAGACCTCCCCTATCTTCCCGCCTCCTATTTCCACTCCATGTTTACTGGCCGTTAGGGAAACTTGAATGGCGGGTTTTAAACCACCCGTCTTCCCACCACATGGGGGTATTTGAGCCCTCATTGCCTCATGACTTGATAGGTTCACCCGAGCAGATGGACATCCTCATGCTCATTCACATGGGATTGGTCCGAAAGCAGGGGGTGCCTACATCCTTGCTTAGGCTCGAGCCCCGCCACCTGCTGACACTGCGCCACCTGCTGACCCTGCCCCAGCAGCTGACCCCGCTCCTCCTTCCCCACCCCCTCTAGCTTCTCCACCTCACCCACCTCCTACTGACCCCACTTCTTCTGACATTCCTTCTTCGGTCCCATCCCCCATCCCACTTACCCCCGCACCCTCGGTCGATCCCACCCTTTCCCTCTGCCTAGCCATGATGGAGTAGAAGTTAGCCCATATCATCAACCGCCAGGACACCATTGCACGGCATTTGATTCGTCTGGATGGCCTCCAGGACCGTATGGAGAATCTGTTGGTTCATATTTCTCAGCATCTTGGTGTTCCACTGCCTCAACCACCAGCCTCTGCCTCCGTTCCTGGCCCTTCTGCTGCTGCTCCACCGACGTCTCATGTGCTGGCCACCGATTCCATTCCGATGACTATGATGAGCTCTGCTGCTGCCACTTCTGTCGGGCCAGGTCCTGCTGTTGAGCTTTCGATCCCGCTTCTAGCACCTCCGGCTCCTACTTCTTCAGCTACCCTTCCCAATGCCATGTCAGAGCCTCACCATTCCACGCCTCATGCGCCATCTCTACCAGCCGATTCTGTACCGGATGATGCCTCCCCTAAGGTGACCCCATGATAGTGAAATTTTCTTTTATATATCTCTTCTTTCATTTTCTGTGTTGTGATGTTATGTGTGTTTGTAGTTTTCTTTTTTCTCGATAGTCACAGGTACGAACATGGAGCGCCTTGGGAATCAATTCTCACGAGGGGAGTATTTTTTCCATTTCTATTTTTTTTCTTTTTGGATTTACTTCTTCCACTACTTTCCCTCATTTTGTTCCCCATTTCTCCCCGATGCCCACCCTTTACCTTGCTGTTGCCCTTGGTGGACCATGTGAAGTATTCATTGTGGGGGAGAATCTATATCTTTCACCTTAGTCTATGCCCTTAAACTAACCTAGGAGACATCATTATTAGACTCTATATTTGAAAATGTAAAGCAATTTTGGTTAATCAGTCTTATAAATGCTAGAGTTATCAGTAGGAAATTTTGGAAAGGTTACATGATTTTTAGTTTTTAAGTATTTTAAAATGATTGCTGATATAGTTTCAATTGAAAACATTCATCCTTGATTAAATTACATTAATTAGGCTAATCATTTATATTCATGTCATGACCTGATTGTCCCTTTATTATTTTTCCACTCCTGAGAGGTATTCTAAACCATTTTTCGTATTTCTTTTCTAATACCCTCTTTCTTGAGAGATTCTTAGGATATGCATCACTACCAGAATTTGCATGTTTTTCTTTTCCAAACATGAAGAAATTTTTGAATTACTTTAACATGATTGAGGCATTAGATTGTTTCAACCCCTTTATCTTGAGACCCACCCTACATTTAATCTTCGTTAATCCCATAGAAGCCATGAACATCCTTTATAGGAAGCCACATTACAAGCCTATTTCCCTTCCTACCCTATTTATTTTTAAACTTTTCATGATTATTCATTTAATCTTTAAAGAGCGAGTTGGCAATACATGGAATATTTTTGTGTATAGCCAAGAAATAAAGTGTGGGGGAGTGCCTCTTGATTATTTGGGGCAGAATGGGTTCCAAACATCTACTCATTGTATTCGTATGGGATGCCCTTGTGTTTTATTGTTTATATAAAAAAACAACAACAATAAAAAAACAACAAGGGGACCTTATGCTTATTTCCCATAAACCCTACTTGCCTAAGGAAGTTGGTAACGATTAAAAAATCATTTGACTGAGCTTTTGAAGGATGTATTTTCAGTGGGATTTACTTTGAATATCATGCAATGTTGTTTAAAGGAATTATCCATCCTTTTTCAACCCTCAGAATTTATTTTCACATCTGAACCTACCAACCCTTAGCCACAGAAACATCTGAACCTTATTGATAAATCCCTCATGATTTTTGTAATTCAATTTTTCTAAAGTAGTGAACAAGATATCTTGAAAACTTATGGATAGAGTTTATATGCCTTGGATTGAGCATAACTTCGATTAAAAACATCTTGAGTGTGGAGTGTAATTTTAACTAGTAAGGTAAATCATCAAGTGGCGTGCTTATTTTTGAAAGGTTGGACAATGTGTTGAAAGAGGATGAGAGTAGTTAATTACATTATATATGAGGCATGATTTTAATATATTATGAATTGAATTTGTTTGTGCCTTTTAGAATTTTTCTTCAATAAACATATCAGTTATAGGTTTGATTAATTAAATGCCTTCCTTTTAAAGTATAGGCTCTCTTAATTAGATGTTGGTATTTTGCTTGAGGGAAAGCAAAAGACTAAGTGTGGGAGAATTTGAAGCACCCAATTTGTGTATACATTTTCCATATATATAATTGTAGATAAAAACAAGTTTTCATCAAATATCTATTGTTTTATGAACATATTCTTTGACTTTGGTGATTCTGTTTACTTTCAGGAGCTTTCTGGATAAATACACGAATCAAGGGATGCATGTGAAAATTTTGAAAAAACACGGTGTGTACTTTATTACACGCCGTGTACATCCAGGCAGGGACACGGACCAGAGGAGGGAGTACATGCCCATGTGGCCGTTGATGAAGATATACGCCGTGTGTGGCGGCGCTACACGTCGTGTACTACTTTCTAGAAGCAGTGGTTGCTGAAGAAAAGTCCACACGCCCATGTGGTCATTGATGAAGACACGCCATGTGTGGCGGCGATACACGCCATGTATACTCAACTTTCAGGCGGCGCCGTGTTCAAAAGTCAAAAACGGCGTGCTCGGCCACCTGCCAGCGAAGAAAATGGTGCCAAAAGGTGTTGACGAAAATTACACGGCGTGTAAATTCTATACACGCCGTGTACTTTATTTTTCTATAAAATGAGGCCGTGGACTATGGATTTAGGGTGTGGAGAACCATTAAAAGGAAAGAGAATCTCTGCTATCACCATTCCCGATGCTACTGTCTTCACTCCGCCATTCCACCTTCTGATACTCTACCTCAATGCCTACACGATGAATCCGTCAAGTATCACGTGTTTCATTTTTCTACTAAATTCTATGTGTAACTAAACCCCCCGTGTTGGGGATATGGATGATGGGATCATAATTTGTATATTATTTAATATAGTTGTGTTTTAATCGTTGTAATTCATCTTACTCTTCTTAAACCAATATCTAATATTACTAAGAATTTTTAGCCGGACCAAGGGAAGGATTCTCAGCGATACAAAAGAAAAGTAATGGTGAAAAAATCCATGACCATTAGAAGGTTTTCACCGATTCAAATAATGGACTGGACGTAATAAAGAATTAAGGACATTGACTACCGAACCAAGGAGTCAGCTGCTCTAATTCCAAACAAGGGAAACCGGACCAAGGAAATCTTGTAACAAAATGAAATCCTGAATGATTGAATTATTATGAACAACACAACCATTTAAATAATCTTCATAAGAACTCCTTATTCACCACAGTCCCGACACGTCTTTTCTTTCCATTTCTAAAAACTCTTTAAATTTCCCCATTGTTTTCTTTCAAACTGTATCCATTCTTCAAAGTAAATCAATTTAGTTTCAATCAAAATCCAAAATCAACCCAATCGTTTCTAAATTTTGCATACTTCACCTAAATTAAATAGTAACTCAATTGAATTCATGCACACCACGGTTCCCTATGGATCGACCCCAAAATTATGCTATACTAAAGTTCTAAGAATGGGTAATTAATTTTGGACGCATATATCTTCCATCAACGACAAGCAAGATTAATTAGCTTCAGACAGTTTAGTTTGTTCCTGGTGATAGCGAGGCCAGACCGTCAACTGTTCGAGGTACGATCCTTGTAGCTTCTACGTTTTCTAGTGCATTTTTTGACACAGGTTCCACACACTCTTTTTTTTTTCTTCTCAACTTTTCGTAGTGTTGGGTTTACCTATTTATGGGGTGTGTGGAGTTATGTCAATTGACACCCCGTTGGGGGTGCGGGTTGAGGATATCAAGAAGTGAAAGGGATGTGCCTCATAATTTGGTGGGTATCAATTTCCATGGGACTTGTTCTTTCTCAAGATGTTAGGGTTTGACCTAATCTTGGGAATGGATTGGTTAGTGTTGTATCGGGCTCACATAGACCATTATCTTCATAGGGTATTGTTCAGGTCACTTGAGGGTGGCGCTTATGTCCACCGTGGAAATGGGATGTTCAAGCAAGGCGTGCGGGACCGTTTTATCAAAAGATGAGTGGAATCACAGCTCAAGTGGCATGTCTCATGATTGATGACGATGAGGGGGGGGGGTACAATCTAATTTTCCTCCCATGGTGGATCAGTTTTAGGATGTTTTTCCTGTGGATTTCTCGAGATTACCACCTGAGAGGGATTTCGAGATCACGATCGAGTTGCTACCGAGAGCAGAGCCAGTTTCAATTCCGCCATACCGAATGGCACAGGTAGAACTCCAGGAAATGAAGTTTCATCTTTAGGAGTTGGAGCGTAAGGGGTTTATCCATCCTAGTACATCTTCTTGGGGATCTTCTGTTCATTTTTCAAAGAAGGGCGAAGGGTTGTTGAGGCTATGTTTTGACTATCAAAAGTTTAATCAGATGACGATGAAAAATCGGTACCCTCTTCCTAGAATTAATGACCTGTTTGATTAGATGAGGGGTGAATCAGTGTTTTCTGAGATTGATCTGAGGTCATGTTATCACCAGATGAGGGTGAGGTCTTCTGACGTACCGCGGACAGCTTTCCGGAGTCAGTATGGGTTGTTTGAGTTTTTGGTAATTCCTTTCATCTTGACCAATGCACCAGCGGTGTTTATGGATTTGATGAACCAAATAATTAATCCCAATATAGATCTTTTTGTGATTGTCTTTCTTGAAGATATCTTAGTGTACTCGAGAACTCAGGACGATAATGCCCAACATCTTGACATCGTCCTGGGTACACTAAGAGAGCATTAGCTATATGACAAGCTATCAAAGTGTCAATTCTGGATAGATGAGGTTCATTTTCTAGTTCACATCATCTCGAAGGTAGGTGTGATAGTGGATCCAGAGAAATTACAGGTAGTTGTATCTTGGGAGCAGCCCAAAAGGGTTTTTGAGGTTCATCATTTTCTTGGTTTAGTCGGGTATTACCAAAGGTTCATTCAGGATTTATCTCGCTTGACAGTACCACTCTCGGGCTTGACCAAGAAAGGAATCATGTTCGAGTGGTCTGAGGCTTGTGATAACGCCTTCCAAAAGTTGAAGAAGCGGTTGACGACCGCACCTATCTTGATCTTAACTGAGCTGGGTAAGAAGTACATCAGGGTTTGTGATGCGTTCGGAGTTGGACTGGGGCTGTGTTGATGCTAGATGAGTGGTTTGTGGCTTATGGTTCATGAAATTTGAGACCCTATAAGCGGAACTATCCCACTCATGACCTTGAGTTGGTTGTATTTGTGTATGCCTTGAAGTGTTGTAGGCACTATTTTTCGGGATAATGGTTTACTGTGTTTACCGACCATAAGAGTTTAAAGTACATATTCTCACAATGGGATCTAAACCATCTTCAGTGAAGATGGGTTGAATATCTTTAGTCTTTTGAATTTTAGTTGGTGTACACGCTGGGAAGGGGAAATAGTGTTGCTGATGCTCTGAGCAGGAAGGTTCAAAATCAGGTGGTTCAGGAGTCTAACACCGAGTGGAAGGTGAAGGCTTTGTTTGCAAAGATGCACCTTGTGGTGTAGGAGGAGAGTGTTCAGGTCACTCTTTCTTCCTTAATGGTGGAGTCGATGCTTTTGAGTCGAGTTAAGGAAGGTCATATTGATGATCTTGAGTGTTTTATCATGAAGGAAATGCTTAAAGGTGGGGAGCTACCTTCTGGTTGGGCCGTTGGCATGGAAGGTGTTGTTCGTGTTCGTGATCGTGTGGTTGTGCCAAAGTGTGTGCGGGAAGATCTGATGCGTGAGTTCCATGCATCCAAGTGGAAATTACATCCGGGTTTGACCAAGATGTACTGTGATCTCCGAAGGCAGTTTTGGTGGCCTGTAATAAAGAAGGAAGTTTTGGGCTTTGTGGCACGGTGCCTTACCTTTCAGTAGGTGAAGGCTGAGTATCAATGCCCAGGTGATTTGTTGCATCCATTTCCCATTCCATAATGGAAGTGGGATGATGTAAAAATGGATTTTGTCATGGGTCTTCTGAGGACGCCATGGAAGAATGATGCAATCTGGGTAGTTGTGGATCGGTCAACGAAAGTGGATCATTTCTTTCTGAATTCAGGAGACCTTTACTATTAACCAGTTGGGTGAGTTGTATGTTCGAGAAATAGTGTGGTTGCATGGTGTTTTTCGAACTATATTTTCGGATCGAGATCTGATTTTCACATCACTTTTCTAGCAAGGGTTGTAGAAGGTTCTTGGTATGCAGGAGTTTTTTGAGTACAGGTTTCCACCCGCAGATGGACGGGCAGTCGGAGCATACGATCCAAGTGTTGGTAGACAAGTTAAGAGCATGTGTCTTGGACTTTGTTGGTTCTTGGGAGAGGTACCTATCGTTAGTTGAGTTTTCCTACGACAACAATTTTCAGGCTACGATTCATATGGCACCAATTGAGTCACTCTACGGGAGGCCATGTAGATATCCATTGGGTTGGCTAGAGGCCAGTGAATCTGAGTTTCTGGGGCCAAGTCTCGTGCAGGAGACTTTAGAGAGAGTTATGTTGATCAAGAAGTGGATGGCTACAACTCATAGTAGGCAGAAGTCATATGCAGATCCGAGGCGTAGAACTATTTAGTTTACGGTGGGTGATAAAGTGTTCCTTCGGGTGTCTCCAAGGTTGGGTCACCATCAGATTCGAAAGTAGGGAAAGTTGGCACCTAAGTATGTGGGAACTTTTGAGATTGTGGAGAGGATCGGACCAGTGGCTTACCGATTGGCTCTTCCACAGCGGTATGGTGGGATGCATGATATGTTTCACGTGTCGTAGCTTCGACGATATCACCCTAACCCAGCTCACATGGTTTACATGGAGGATGTAGAGCTTGAGGCTGATGCATCCTTTGAGGAGCATCCGGTTCGTGTGGTGGATCATTGTGAAAAGGTCTTGCGAGGCAAGGTTTTTCAATTAGTGTGATTACTATGGAAGCATGGAAAAGTTCATGAAGAAACTTGGGAGTGGGAATCAGATATGCGGGCTCAGTGGCCCGAACTCTTCTCTTCGTTGGATCAATGAGGCTAGAAAACTCGACTCGAGGACGGTCCGTTATAAGGTGGGGAGGTTGTAAGATCCTGGTTTCAGGAAGGGAGTGTTTTCATTATGTTTTGGTTAAATCCATTATTTCGGGGTTAAAAGGATGTCTTCTAGAGTTATGAGAGGTCTTGGGGATTTTTTGGGGGCTCGGGGCATGAAGGAAAGGAAAACTGGGCAAGACATGCCTGGGCGCACGGCTTGCGCACGGCCAGGGAAAACCATGCGGCCTACCCAGGTAAACCATGCAACCCTTTTCCTCTAGACAGTAGCATGCACATGGTTTGCACACAGGTTTTCAAACTGTGCGGCCTCTTAAAGTTGGGAGAAATTATGAAATTTCCTCCACGGGATTTTAAGAACCCACTCGGGATTTCCTCTCCATTCCTCCCTCTTCACCCTAGGCGCGAACCAAATCACCCTAGAGCTCCAAGAGGTTGATCTCCCTCGTTTCTAAGGTGTTTTTGGTGTCGTTGGATTCATATTGAAGCTCCGAGTAAGGCTAATCCAATAATTGCTTCTATTTTTGGTTTAGGGTTTGTATCTTCTCTCTCTCTTGTTTCGAAGCTCTAAAACCCTACCTTTTAGTTGAGTTCTAGGTTGAATCTCCAATGGCTGGACGGATTGAGGTCTAATGACTCGATTGAGTGTACATTCCACCACAGTTTCGAGGTAGCTGGTCTAAAAATGTTATCCCATAGTTTTATGGTGGATTTATGCATGTGTGGCTTTGCTCATGGTTTCATTTTGATGAGCTTTGGTCAACATGGATGCGGTTGGTATAGAGGATTCTTGAAAATGGTAAATGGGAAACCTCACGATCCCCATGGGATAAGTTGAGGATGACTTGACCTAATTGGGGCCATCCATGGTATGTGTCGACTTTCCCCGGGTTTAGGGATTGTTATTGAACAAGTGATCTTGTTTTAATAAATGGTAGTGCCCTTGAATAATATGTTGGTTGAATTTAGGTGATGCACCTAGACTTGGGAATAACCTGAGGGTTGTTTGAAATGGGTTGAATGGTTGATTCATGGAAATGATGAACGGGTTAAATGGGTTAATGTTTAAACTGATTAAAGACCATAACGGGTTAGGTTATGGGTTTAGTGTTGGATGCTTAGTGAGATAATCATAACACATGGGAATTGGGTGAATGGTTAAATGATGTGAAATGGTAATGTGTTAATGGGTTAAGGAATAATGTGAATTACCGTGTGGTTTTTTTGTGAATAGTGG
Organism: Viscum album; assembly: GCA_963277665.1. Lineage (NCBI taxonomy): Eukaryota > Viridiplantae > Streptophyta > Magnoliopsida > Santalales > Viscaceae > Viscum > Viscum album. The sequence continues at coordinate 1,260,602,078 of OY728166.1, forward strand.
TTGTCAAAGGACAATGGTATGGTGAGTTGATGGTCATTTATATATATATAATCATATACACATGTCTTGGTAGAGTGGGGGTATGACTTGAGTATCTACGCCCATGGGTCTAGTGAAGACTGATGCTCTGAACTCCACCTTAAATGCATGGGTAAGGAATGGGGACTGATGATCTATTCTCCTAAGGGTTGCATCCACCTGGACTGAGGCTTCAAGGTGAAGATATGGTTACTATGAGGGGGTTAGTCCAAGTGAGATAGGATAACAATGTGTTTACCCAATTTTATGTTATTGTTGGCCTTAGACCCATATAACGTAATGTATGTGATTAACCCATAGAAATGTGATGAAATGGTAAGTGATGATAATTTGTGTGAAATGAATGGTAATGGAAGTGGCAATGGCTTTGGCTCTGAACTGGTTAATGGCACCTTAAATATTTACTTGGAAATTATCATTCATATTCCTTTTTCATGAACTACTTGTTCATACTGGATATTTTTTAGACACTGTTAGTGGTGGCCTACTGAGTTGTACTCACACCCTGCTCGGGCAGCCATTGGGTACCCGATTAGACTTCATGTTTTCAGGTTAGTAGAAGGGAAAGGGTCCTTTATAGATAGTTGAGTGTACATGGGTAGCATTTGGTGGAGGATCTAGACATGGAGTTGGGACCATTTTGGGGATTTTGGTCGTTGTCCATATTTTGGGATTTGGTTCACTTTGGAACTTGTAGTAGGACATGGCATATTTATTGTTGGAAATGGTTGTTGTACATGTCCATTGTTTATTGAATATTTTTTCCTCTATTGGTTAGTTTCTATTGTGGATTACTCTGATATAAAGGGGGTATAGTCTCCCCACTTGACCACAAAGACCCCCGCTGCTAGTCAGTAGCCTTTGGTGTACGGGGAGGCACGCTTAATGTTATGTAACTAACCAGATCAGAGCACCGGTTTAGTGGCTTCCGGGTTGGGGAAGTTACATGCCTTATCTATCCCTCATTTCTGTTGAGAACAGTAGTGGCCTAACAAGTTGGTTGCACTATCATATTGGTTAATTATTCATTTCTAGTTCACCATTATTTATATTCAACGATAATGGGTACAAATGTTTAGGAAAACAGAGTGGTCCAATAGATACTATTTAGGACATCCTTTTTATATTGTTTCGTAGATTCCATAGTTTATGTCATTCTCTTCAGGTTCAGCCACACAACTGTTTTCTATTTCAGAACGGTTTCCAACAGGTTTATTTTTGGAACAAGAAACAATCAATGATTATGTATCCATAGGGACCTACTTTCCAAAAGAAAACTCTCATTAAGAATTTTTACCCACGATGATTAAAAACTCGCATTGGTCAAGATGATGGGATTTTGTGCTTATCACACCCTTTTCAGGGGAATTACATCCTACTCTAGGACTCTCATATAGATTTAAGATATGTTCATAAATCATTTATTAATTCCCATGTATGATGTGGGTAATCCAAAATTAGAAATAAATTATTAACGTATGTTTAATTTAGAATCATTCGTATGTATTCGAGGATCCTCGTTGATGGAGATATCTTTATATACCTAAGGTTACCCATCAATGGTATCCTCTCATATACTACATATAGATTCTTTGGACGTTATTATGATGATTATGGTTTTCTAACCACAAAATTGGGCGCTCTGGAATTTATTATCACCCGAATAGATGAAGGTAACTTTGGAATTTATTATCATCCATGTAGATGATGGTCACTATGGCATTTATCATCATCTAGGGAGACATGAATTGATTGATATTAGGATCAACCACATAAATGGGCTTCTTATGTATTCTTGGGAAAGGAATTTGAACCCACATAGTTTTGTTCGTCATAACTGGGCACATCATACATTTTATGGTCATGTGATGAGGAACCAACCATAAAATTTTAGATCATGTGGAAATGATGTATAGGTGAATGGTTCCTAGTCAATTTCTAATGTGGGACTTATTTCAAAACAGCCCAAGGAACTTGGAAGAGATATGAGTTTCCAAATTGAATTAGACCCTATTGGGATATGTCTCAAAATTAACTCTATTGATTTAAGAGTTGGTTATTAACCTCAAAGAGGCTTCCAAAATATCCCATTTTGATGGGAATAAAACACCACATAGTTCGGTAGTGATCACCTATTCCTAAAGAGGCACTCAAGGTTATGTCTCAAGGGAGAGTATGGACCGTTGAGATGATAGGTTGGGAATAATCCTAAGAATTATATCTCCAATGACGGGACAATGTGGTATATTTTAGCTCATTGTGATTTGGGGGCATAACTCAAGGTTTACACCGGACAAGGATACACGGATTAAGTAAATTATGATTGGGTCTTATTAATAAGGATGATTCCTGTTGAGCTCAGACCCTAAGTGGGTTTACTATATATCCTAGTTAACAATAATTAGAGTTCTTGTGATTAAATATTTCAGGTGAATTTTATGGGTGTCATGATCATAACTAACCTCTATGACCATGTGATTCATTATTGGTGTGAGAAATAAGTGGAAACTAAAGATTTTACAAACCACACACTTTTCCTCCTTCACTAGTTGGAGAGGTTGGGGCTACGAAAGATGAGGTTAGGGATATGGTACTTCCCTCTCTTCAATTTACATTGTATTAGAGTACATTGTGAGGAAGGAATTAAGGTGAAGAACATATACATTGAGAGGATAATGACTGAATCCTCTTACATGGAAGGCTAGGGGCTTACATGAGGATGAATTCACTAAAATTGGTTCTGCAGCAAGAGGATGATCTCATTCCATGTTCAGTGGAAAAACAAGTGTGATCTTTACCCTCCCTACTAGGAACCAAAGGTTCAGGGTCTTAGAGAGGAGAAGGTATGGATATATTCCTATCCCAATAATCTGAGACTGGGAACTTCTCAACACTTTACCTGGGGTAAGGGTTCTCATGACCATAGGTATACATACCTATATGCACCATGAGAACCATGATCATCCAAGAAGACATGTTTTGGGAACCTCTGACCATAATAATATAAACCTAAACAGAGGAAACACAGGTGGGCCACTTCCTAATTTTATTTAAATCTCGGGGCCTTAGTGGAGGTTTATATTTTATCCCTCTCATATAGGGAACCAAATGAAGAGTGGGTTGGAAAAGAATGGCTTTGAATAAGGACTGATGGATGGCTCATGCATGATAGAAGGTTGGGAGAACCATTTAGGATCGCACAGGGGTTATTTTTGTTGGTAGGCTTGGTTGAATAGGTGACACTTTGATATATGGACCACCTATGAGACTACACATAGGATAGACCTTGCTCAAGACATCAAGGTTCTCCACAGATGTTCACAAAGGTGAGTCATGGAGGTCCCTAGATTAAGATGAGACATCATGCTAGTCATCATTGATTAGGGGTTGGGTTAATAAGTTGTGAAAGTGTGGATTATTTTTTACACTGATTGGGATTAAGTATCACTATCCCCCTTTAATTCCATCAATCTAGTTGTTAGAAAAATACCAAGAGGGTTTCAGAGGACTTGAGTGAAGCACTAGGGTGATCAGAATAGCAATTGGATTTTTTGAAAATTCTTCTATTCAAATAAAGACCCCAATGGTATATTTATAGAAAAATTTGGGAACCTGGATGAACCAGTTTGTTCGCACAATTTGCTAATGTGCAAGTAGGTCACACATGGTTATGCGTAGACACATGTGCGTCGATGGTACATGGTATACTTGGGTGACTCACATGGTTGATCCTACTATTCCATACCGTAAGGGATCTTCCCTTGTACCCCTTCTCAAAATCACTATCGGGCTACGATCCCGACTCTTAGGGTCGGTCCCTTCGCTACCATCACTTACCCCAATTAAAAATGAAGATCCACACCACAAAATTTTTGATATTAGTCTAGGTTTTTTTGTCACATCACATGTAAATCCATTCTTCTCCAAATTCCTACATAAATACGTAGTTCTACTTAAACTCTTAATTTTATATCTAAGTGTGGTTTGAATCTTCAATTTTGTGGAAAATTTCATGGAAAACATTTCATGGTGTCTATAGTAAGTGATACTGATATTTTATTGTTTTTATTTCATGAACCATTCTCTTCCGTGTCTTCTTTCTTCAAATATTTTTTCAAAAATGTTATTTTATAAACATTAATGATTTACTAAAGTTGTTTTACAAGATATTTTACATTCTTACAAATTTTTTAAAAGGAAATATACTAACATTTTTTATATGGGTCACTTTTCCAATGATTAAAATATTTATAAATTAGTTTGTTTAAGATAAATGCACAAAGTGTAAATATTTTTTCTCTATAGAGATTCAGGAATAAAGGTTTTACAACTTTCATGAGAATGTCACATACTGAAAGGTAAAGATCCAAACTATATATATATTTTTTGTTTTATAATGATTATACAGTTGTGATGATTATATAATGTGTATATTATTAGTTTTTGTATCATTATAAAATTATTGATCCTATCCTAATATTTATGTATCAATATATTTGTTGATTTGATGAGTTATTTTCAAGAGAAACTATGTCATGTGAGAATGTTGATGTAAATAAAGGATGAGGATGGTCTAGTGGGAATATGGTAATGAAATATCAAGGATTATAGAAGGGTATATAATAGAAATGATGAGCCAATATAGATAAGAAATAAGAAGAAGAATTTTATAATGGAACATAAGTAAACCAATTTGGAATCACTTTCTATGATGGGGATAATTTTTGAGATAATGGTGTAGAAAAGTGGTTTTTAACAAAGTTGTTTTTTATGTACTTTTATAATAAGATTTAAAATACTTAATCATTCTATATATATGTAAATAGGTTATGATGGTATCTATTTAATACACTTAATTTAATTCAGTCATGCATGTGATAAATTTAATAAATTATGAAATAATATAAGAGGAATATTGTTATGGAATCACAATATAGTACTATGAACTGATCAGGTGAGAGATGTAGTGCTATGTGGTATAAAGTATAAAGGATTAATCTCAATTATGAATAAGAAAAAGAATATGATCCAATGTTAATGATTTAGGTAATTAGTGTACTGAATTTAAAAATAAAGTAAAAGGTTCTCGTAACATTCAGACATGAGAATGATTGAAATAAGAACAAAAATTATGAAGCTAACATGTTTTTCATGCTCATAGATATTGGTGTTGATGTTTCAAAATAATGAGATGATAATTTTTTTAATGAAAATTGAATCTATATGGGAAGTTAATCTAGATGAATAATCATCTAAGATACATAAATTTGTTTCAAGTGGTGTCTTAGTTGTATAGTGTTATTGAAGACTATAGAGAATTTAAAGGATCTACTGTTAACATGATGGAGATACAATATGTTATTGAAATATAATTCTATATAGATTTATATATCTACTTATAAGGAATAAATTTTATGAAAAACATGCATATATTTATTGGTCCTCTATTGAACCTGCGTGACTCGCGGTATGAAAGGATGATCTAGTCTCCATCTATAACAAAAATGTGTAGTTCTTAAGAAAATTCATCCAAGATTATGAAAAGGTAATTCATATGAGACATAATAATTTTAATTACCATGATAAAAAAGTTGGTGTGATAAATACCAACTGTTTAATCAGCATTAGATTATAGTTGGGAATCCTTGTTTGGAGTGAACAACCAGTCACCCCAAAGAGTAGTTCTCTATATCGAAAATTGAAAAAATATAGTTTGAGCATTATTTTTGTTGCTTGAATTAATTTTTTTGAAAAAACATTGGTAAAATATGATATATAACTAATTATCATAAAACACAACACAAGTTGAATTCCTATTGTGTTAAAAGAATCATAGATGAATTTGGATTCTGTAAACATTAGTCAACACCTAATTTATACTATCTCTTAGGCATATTCTCTAGACTAAGGGGATATAAAATTTTTATTATAGTAGTTTTACAACTTATTGGATCTATTTTTGATTTCCCATTATTTTTAGTTACAACAAATGATTTATATGTTGGAGAATATTTTTAAAAACCTTTCATGGGAATCACAGACTCCTTTCCTGTTATTTTTCAAGATGATGTCTTTTCCAAGATCATAAGAGATAGGAAAAAGAAAAAATATAATAATGTGAATAAATAAAAATATTTAGATGTTTACCCACTATTTTAATGTATTATGATTTTTTCCGTCTATCAAGCATAGTGATGGAAATTCATCTGATGTAGTTTATTCAAGTTATAGTGAATTTTATGATCTTGTAAATTAGAAATCACTCTGTGATTATTATTCTAATGTTATTGAATATATTTAAATGCTTCCTAGTGATGATTTTAGGATGATATTTATATATATATATATAAAGGGAATAAAAAGTGAAATTTCATAGTTGGACCAAGAGAATGTTTCAATAGATGAGGCACTGACCAAACTTGTTGTAAAATCCAACACTCTCTCAATACTAGTTAAGGAAAAGTATTAATTAGTTACAATTTTACATAAAATAATTTACCTAAAAAATTAATAATTTTATAGAAATTATTTTAATAAAATATTTATTTCATAGGTGTTCTTACTCTTGATATAATCCATATAGTTTATATAAATGTCAATGACTTCCTGCTAGATATGAATGCCCAGGAATTAAAATGGATGTAAAGTCTAATAATGGAATCTATCAAGTTGCATGAAAAAATTGTTAAGAAGAATAATTGTGATTTTTAATATATAATTATATCATTTGACACTAAAAAAGTTTATATAAACATGATATTTTTAGATTGGTAATCAAATTGAAAAATATGGAATCCTCTAGAACTAGATCTTCATAAAGAACCAGCAGCAAAGTTATCATGGATTAGATTTATTATATGGGGTTTCCCTTAAAAGGGACTCATTTTGGTGTTAAAAAAGAATGAAATCATCAGGATAATTATCCACATAAGGAATATTAAAAAAGTTCTCCCACAACACATTTAATTTCATTACTGCTAAATCTTGTTTCTCTAAATATGAAGGAAAAAATAAAATATCTTTCAAAATTTAGAAGTTTAAAAAAGTTAGTACACTCACCAATAATTCATATAATGAGATTTTTATGTCCAATAAAACTATTTCCAAATATAGAGATCAAAGATTTGTAATTTAAAAAATAAAATAAAAAACATGATAATAAGGATAGATTTTATGCACTAGTAAAATATCATGAATACTTTTAATGTCATAGTGATTCTATAGGTTTTGGCATAGTGAAATTTATCGATGGAATAATTGGTCATTTTATACAAGTGGTATAATTATAACAGCCTTGATGATAATTTTTAAAGATTATAATAAAAATTCTGTTCAAAATATAGAAGCATAAAAAGGGGGAATCTATATCTACTAAACATATTTCTATTTATTGAAAATTTATATGATATGTTTTATATTTGCCATCATTTCAATGAGAAATACTGGTATAATTCTTATAGAAATTAATCATGTTTTTAAGATAATAAAGTATCACTGCATATTGAGGATCTAGTACACAATTCCACCATATTGAAGAATCCTCTAAATAAAGTGGTTAAGAATGAAACTTCTTATAAGAATGAAAATATAGCTAAGAAGTTTCCCAAGTATGGTGACTCAATGATGAAAGGAATTTTTTGTGGTAGGTTTACTATAACTATGTACACACCATACAACTCTATGAATAAGCTATAAAAACATATAGAGTTGTAGAATAAATTTTGGAAAAAACTATTAGTACATAGTATAACTACTCTCGCTTTTCATACATTAACATTAAAGAACTTTTTCGGAGTACATAAAACATTATAAAAAAATCCCCAAGATCATACTAGTCTAGTTATTTTGGAAACATGGAAACAATAACATGATTACATAAATGATCTACAATATCTCAGACTAGGTTCTTCTTGACTAGAACCCTTCTTAGACACATCAAACATAATAAATATCTTCATAATTTGGGGAAGAAAACATAACAAGGGTGGTCTAAGATGTGTAGTAAGGGTAAAAACGAAAATATGTAAGAATATTCATGAGAATATGGGTACGAGAACAAGATCATGATAATAGATGATCATACCCTTCATATAAAATATCACATGCAAGAAACATGGAATAAGTATTGGCAGTTCTTAAGACATGATTAATAATGAAATGAAAAATGTAATCCATAAAAGCATAACATAAGAATAAAACATGGAATTATGGCATACACATAAAGAATATAATATGATTTCCGTAGTATCCAAGGCATCACTTGCAATACCATCTTGGTAGTATGAGTTCACTTCCCATACCATGTTGGTCATCATGGTTCACTCCCATGGACATATTATTAGAATGATTTCACTCCTAATACCATTTTGGTAGTCATGGTTCACTGTCATGGCCCTCTTAGTATTCAAGGATCATTTCCAATACCATGTCAGACCATCTCATGAGATATAAATCATTAACCAATGCATTAGAGGGAGATGTAGGTCCCACCCATCTCATAATGAAATCATACATAAATGTTACCTAATAAAGAAAATAATAATATCATAACCCATTAAATGAAATTGGTATAATAAACATGTAATATTATTATAACATGTAGAAAAAATATAGGTTTCACAATATAACATGTGAGAATAAGCGGGTTTCAAAAACATATAAACTGAGAAAAAGATACGGGTTTCATAAACATCATCCCATACAAACATAATAAATTAATGAAATATTATTAATAGAAAAATTGAATTATTTACCTATAAAATAATGATTTTCACCCATATATGTTATCCAATATGTGAAATAATTTTAAAAGATCTTTTAAAAACTTTTCTTGAGGAAAATATCTTTTCTGCATTGAAAACTCTCTTTGAAATACAAAACATTTTTGAAAAAGAATTATATGGAAATATATTTTAAATCTAATAATGAAATATTTGGAAACAATTAAATATTTTTCAAATCATTTTTCCTTTAAAATGATCTTCATTGATTAGTTGAAAATATTTTCAAAACATGGTTTTTGAATAAAACTGATTTCCGACCGAAGAGACAAATAAAGTTAAATTTTTCATAAAAACATATTTATTAATTATATTAAGTACCAAATAGTGGGAAATGGTACTAATACTTGGATAGATCTTGAATAAATAGATTATAATGAAACTCATGAATTTTATTGATAGATGTTTTATAAGATTTCATCAAAGGAAGCATAAACATAAACAATCTTAAAAAGCAATGAGATTATTTCTATGAACTCTTATCACTTAGTAAACTTGAAATATATTCCTAATTTAATAAAGATAAATTATGTGAATCTTAAAATATCATGAAAATAAATATATTCATGATATAACATTTTATAGATATCATATACACTTCATGGAAAAATATAGGTGCATAACATGGCATGTTTCTTAAAAAAGGTAAATTGAGACAAAACTATCATATCAATTTGGTATCGTTTGAAACATAAACACAATGAAAGGAAGATAAAAGAATGGATATTTAATTACTATTAAATATAATAATACGATTCATTTAATTAATTCATGGTAATTATATACACCACACAAAAGGAAAGAGTGGTTAACATGGCATGTTTCTTATGGAAATAAAAAGTGAGATGAAATCCACTTACCTAGTGCCTCGAATCACTTCATACTCATACAAGATTCATATATAATAAATTTAGAATTATTATAAATCACTCATAGAAAAATATTATTATATATAATACCATATGTGGTTTGATTATGACCTTATATTACCCATATGTTAAGAATCTATGTTAAGGTTTCACTTCGGGTAATATTCAATTTGTTCTTCGTATGTATTTTAATTTGTTATATCTTTGGTCCTTATAATTATATAATGATTTCAAGAATTTACACCATGATATTAATATAATTTATATTCATTATATATGTATTATAATAATCTATAGAATATATAACTATGAAATGGAATACAGTGTTTATGGAGATGGAAAGTTGTGCATACGCATGAACGTTGTTTCCGTTTTTATAGTCATATCCAAAGAAAGAAGGGAAATGATATTTATATATATATAATTATTAAATTAGATTTATAATATTATATATATCATATAATTTCACTTAACCCATCGTTAATATATTCGATGTAGTGTGTGAATGAATCATGCCACTTTGATGGTGTTGTAGTCTACACATTCTCAAACAAAAGTATCATATTTACTCCAAATGGAAGGTATAATAAATGTGTTATAAAAAGTATTTAATAATACTAAGGACATAATAAATATAATATAAAACATATATTAATGGATTGTCCATCAAAATTTACACCATTAGAGGTGGTAAAGGAAAAATGATCATTCATCATTTCGTCAGGTGGTAGTTCGACGTACACGTAAATATTATGTTTATTACCCATTAGATGGAAGTGTGTGTAAGTTTAGTTATAAACATTATAATAAAAACATACTATAATATTTAAGATACAATATGTTTTATAAAATCAATTAATAAAGAGAGTTTAGGTGTTTATAAAGAAAATAAAAGAAGGAATCTTGAGAGAAGGTGTTACCTCTTAATCAGGTAATGCCTTTTGGTTTGTGCCAAAAGGATTCCTTGGATTTATTTTTTTCAAATAAGATGATTATAGGAGTAAGGGATATATTTTTATAAGTTTACTAGTAAGATATTTAATTAACCTTATTGGTTTTAGAGGTTTTATGAATATGGATTGTTTGTGGGCATTTATAGGGAAGGGAAAGGACATGGTTGGAATTTTTGAAAACCAGTTAGGTGTATCCACGTTTTTACCCAACAAAAGTCATAAAAAACCTAAAACGACTAAATATCATAAGTTTCACTATAGAATAATTTCCATAAAATGGGTGTTTTACAAGTTTCTAGGTCGTTTTGGGTATTAATTTTAACATTTAGTACTTTATTAACCTAATTTTTCTCTTAATCATTATAATTAATTTTAATCACTTTCACTAATATTTTTTTTTTCAAAAAGTAATTTTAACATATTAGAAATTATAAATTATTCAGATTCCAAATATGGAATCCATTTTTCATAACAAAATCATTGGAGTGGTAGAAATTAATTTAAAAATAATCTGAGTGACAGGTTGACACTTTGGGTTTTAAAGTAAAAACGTCCAAAACATTCCTATGTTTTTATACACAATTTCAAAATGAAAGTGATTCTAATGATATAAATTGGTTTATTTTATAAAAATATGATATAATTTAACTTTTAAACAAAATTAATATATAATTTAACAATATAAATAAATTATACAAAAATGATGTTTTGAATTAAAATTTGGTATTTGTCACTATTCATCAAAAAAATGATGTTTCTCATAAAAATCCTAAAAAATAGCACTAAGATAATTTAGACAATAAAAATTAAAAAATTGAATTTTATTTTATAAAATTGAATTTATAAATGTGTCTAAAATTAATTTCATTATTTTTCACAAAAGGACATTAAAACCGGTTCATTTGAGAAAATACAATATTTAAATATATATAGACTTTTCCCAAAATTATATCTTTCGGTATCAACAAGTTTTATTTATATAAAACAATTGTAAAAATATTTTAAAATTATTAATTATTATTCATATTAATAATTTTAACATCTAGGTTATAATTATATCATTTTAAAAAATATTGCAATAAAATGATGTTTCATAGAAACATCGGTGTTGTGTGTAATGTATGTAGAGTCGGTGTTGTGTGTAACATACACCAAGTCATTATTCTATGTAACATATTATAAGTCAAAGTTTTTTATGACATACGGAAAGTTTGTTTCATGTGAAATTAATTTTTGACTTAGTACATTACAAGACATTAATGAATATTTAATTTATTCAATAAAAAAGGTCTATAAAAACTCAGGGCGTTACATTATACCCACATAAAAGGAAATTTTTCTTCAACATTCATCACTCAGGTAAAAAACTCAGACTGTGTTTTCTTCATAATATCCTCATTTTCAAACATAGAATCCTCTAACTGGTGATCTCTCCATAAAACATTTACCAGGTCAGTGGTCATGTTTCATATAACTTTTTCTAATTGGACCATAATTTCAAATTGTTATTCTTCATAAGAAAGACCCAACTTCATATGTATGACCTCTAAGTTCATTACATGTGAAGGGTTAGGTATGTACTTCCTCAGAAGAGATACATGGAACATATCATGGACTTGAGATAGATTTGGAGGATGTTACAAGTTATTGGCTACCATCTTGATACGATCATGAATTTCTAAGGGACCAATACTCCTAGGGAAAAGTTTCTCTTTCTTCTAGAATCTCATAAATTTCATCCTGGGTGATATTCATAGAAACAAATTTTCACCAACTTCAAATAATAGATAATGTCATCGGTTATCAACATAATTTTTTTCTGGCATTGAGCTACCTTGACATATCGCTGAAAGGTTATAACTTTCTCAACCATTTCATCAGAAATCTCAGTTCCTAATATCATTCATTCTCCAACCTCATCCCCACATGTTGTAGATCTATATTTATTCCTATAGATGTATTCATAAGGCTCCATATGAATTCTTTAGTGAATAATATTTTTGAATGAAAACCCAACTAGAGGAAGGTGTCGATCCCAAAAACCTTTGAAATCCAGAGAACAATATCTCAATATATTCTGTAGGGTTTGAATTGTTTTTTAGACTAGTTATCTAGCTAAGGATGATAATCAGGGATAAACTCTATTTTGTATCAATTTTTCACTGATGAATTAACTATATCATTGAGTTGAACCTTAGATCTTTATCGGATACAATGGAATGTGGTACTCCATGCAACATTACTATATCTTTAATGCATATCCTGGAAAGTTGATCTAGAGTGAATTATTATCTGATATTGATGAAGTGTTTTGACTAAGTTAGTTGATTTAAAACCACCCATATAGAATTAAAACCTTTAGAGGTTTTTGGTAGTCCAACAACAAAATCCATAATGATGTTCTCCAATTTCCATTCTCATATGGGGAATGGATGCAACATCTATTTGTAGTTTTTTCCTTCATCCTTAACTTGTTGGAATACCAAGAATCTATATAAAAACTCTATGATATATCTCTTCATTCCATCCCACCCAATGTATTCCTTTAAATCCTTATAAATATCTGTACTTCTAAGATGAATAGAAAATTGAGAACTATGATCTTCCTCTAACATCACCATCATCAAATATATTATTGAAGGAACACATACAAAGTTCACGAACAAAATCATTACATCCTGATCGAGGTTAAACTCGTGAACATTTCTAACATTATTTTAAATCTCTTCATCTTCCTTATGCACCTCCTTAATCTTCACATGGATAGAGGGTTGAAAATTATTTTGAGAAAAATAATATTTTCCCCCTCAGTTAAGGATTTCTAGATCCATCATTTGAAAATATTTAAAAAATAGATCTTTTTTATCCACATAATGGATAATCTATAATTTTCCTTCTGAATCAAAGCATCAGCCACATTTCTTGCTTTCCTAGGGTGGTAATGTATTCATCAGTCATAGTCCTTTATCAACTATAAGTATCTTATCTAGCGCAAGTTCAACCCCTTTTTGTGAATATATATTTCATAATTTTATGAACAGTATATATATATAGCACTTTTATCCATAAATATAATGCATCCATGTCTTTAGTGAAAAAATTGATTTTTTTTACTCCAAATCATTAGTTAGTTATGTTTGCTCATGAATCTTCAACTACCACAAAAAATAAGTGATAACCATGTTAATATGCATAATAACACATCCCAATCCCTTATTGGATGGATCGCTAAAAAGTTTAAACCAACCTCCATTTTAGGGAAATGTAAGCATAGGGTCACTAACAAACATTTTCTTCATTTTCTTGAAATTTTCCACACATTCATCTCACTAGAGGAACTTAACACCCTTGTGAGCTAACATGGTTATAATACTAGATAGTTGTGATAAATTATCCACTCTGATTTGATAATATACACCTAAACCATGAATTCTACAGATCTCAATCGCCATGGTTGGTCAAGGACATCATCCAATAGCCTCTATCATTTATGGATCTTCTGCTACACCATCTCTTGAGATTATGTGACCCAAAAATAAAACCTTTTGAATCCAAAATTCTAAAATTGTAAATTTTTCATATAGTTTATCATTTTTTAAGGTCTTTTGTACTATTATCAATTGATCTTCTTTCTCTACCTTTATTATTGAATATATAATAATATCATCTAAAAAAACAGCAAACATAAAGACATAATCTCTAAAGACTTTATACTTTATGTCCATGAAGATATCATGGGAATTACTAATACCAAAATGAATCACTATATATTAATAGTGTTCATACCCTGTATATCAAGTCATCTTATATACATACTCCTTCATGACCCGCAATTGATGATATCTAGAATAATGGTTAATCATGTAAAAATATTTAGATCTATGCAGTTGAACAAGAAAAGTCATCAATATGAGAAATATTATATTTTTTCCCGATTTTAATCTTGTTTAACCCCTAATAATCAATAAAGTGTCACATTCATCCATAATTATTTTTCAAAAAAAAATCAATGGGTGCACCCCATGGTGAAAAACATGACCAAATGAATAACTTATCAAGGTTTTATTGGAGTTGTTTCCCCAATTCACGGAACTAAATAGAGGCCAATCTATAAAGAGTCTCTGAAATTGGTATGAAACCTGGTACGATTTCTATTGAGAACTCAACTTCAAATTTTAGTGTAAGGCTAGGAATATCTTTTAGAAAGACAGACCAAACTTTTAAAGAATACTAATATCATCAATGTCAATTTTCTCCACAACAATTTGCCATAAACAACCATTTTGAATTGGAATTGAGACCCATAAATAGGATGTAATCTCCATGGGAAGTTCATTCTTATCATCACATTGAATGATGACCATAGGAGGGTTTTAAATATCAAAAGTAAGTTCTCTTACTAGACAGTTTTTGTGGTATTTATGTATATAAATCCAATCCATGCCTAAAATTATATCAAATTCAACCAATGGAAGAAAGACAAAATTTTCAGGAATCACATTCTAACAAACATCAACCAGAGAGGAATCCTAGACATGGGATGAAATCATCATACTAGTAGGGGTTTGAACTGATAATTCCACATCTAATTGTTTTGGTGGAATCCTAACACCATTAGAAAATTTTATATATATTGAATAGTGGGTGTATAAATAATAAAATATAACATTAGTTGTTCTAGAGTGGATGGTATGTGTACCTTTCATCGCATCGTTATCATAACCCTCATCAGAAATAGTTATTGCATGAGATTTCCCCTTATCCCTCCACCTTAGAGGTTATTGATGTCATTGATCATCACAATCCCTTAGGTTTGGCCACTTTTTAACATAATGCACATTCTCCTTAGACTTGTATCACTAAATAATGGGAGGTGAATTATGTGCCACTCTTTTTCCATTCAAAATGTTAGCTAATTTAATACCATCACATTGGAAATAAAATTCTCGATGGCCTTCCCTTCTATACATAAATCATTTAATAGACCCTTTAAGTCAATTTCCTCTACACTTCATTCCACCCTTAAAGAATAAATTAAATCTCATCTTCTTCTCTTCATGATTTTTATATTTTAAATTAAAATCCATCTTCCTTTTCTTTTCAAAACCATGAGGTTGATACGTGAATGAAACATCTATTTCAACTTTTATTTCACAACATTCAATCTCGTAATAGATACAAAATCCTCTTATGGAAAGAACCCTTCTAATACATAGCTTTAATCCACTGAATAACCTACCAAATTTACTCTCAGGATGGATGATAATTCCTGAAGCGTACCTCACATGTCTTATAAAATTATCC
The DNA here is from genome assembly GCA_963277665.1 of Viscum album. NCBI lineage: Eukaryota > Viridiplantae > Streptophyta > Magnoliopsida > Santalales > Viscaceae > Viscum > Viscum album. The sequence continues at coordinate 1,260,618,023 of OY728166.1, forward strand.
TCATAGGTACTGATAGATTCATCATCCATTTGCTTCAACTCATGGAGCTCATTATCCATATTGGTATGAATAATTATATGGAAAGTACTTAGTGAACAATATTTTCTTAAACTCATCACATTCCAGGGATTCAATTTCATCTTGATTCGGTATATTATTAATTAGAGTCCAACACTTGTCCGCTTCACCTTATAAATTATAACGAACTAGAATAAATTTCTCATGTTCCAAACACTGGAGGATTTAAGTCCATCATGATTCAAATCCTGAGAAGGATATGTGAGAATATTTTTTTATGATGATTTCACCGGGGTGGGAGTCTTTTTGTGGGGATGCACTATGTTGTTGCTCCACATTACCACTTTCCAATGGTGGGTGGCATATGTCGCTTATTTAGGGATGGATGCTTCATGATAGAAATAGGATAATGGGATGTTGGAACCTCTGTTCGTGGATTCCTCCTTAGAATTCATCCCCTAGTCAGGGTCTCCCTCATACATATAGATGTTGGTTTTGAATCTATTCCTTAGTGCCAAATACTTATGGATGCTTGTTAATTATACTTCTTTTGTTAGGACATTCCAATGGGTCAATTCTGGGCAGCAACCTTCAATCAGGGAAGTACTTTTGTTTGACATAACTTGCGTCTCTGGACGCTGAAACACTGATGTGTCTAGGTTTCTCCCTCTTATGATAGGGCTTCTCAAGGGAGCAGACCCCTGAGTCATCCCACATCGAGTTCATGGAATTATATTCCATAGGCATGTCCCTATGGTTTTCTCTATCTTCCCATGATAACACAGGGTATGCCACAAGTTTAACGTCTAGCGGAGATGGATCGTACTGATTTGAAGATGGATAGGAGTGGATCAGACATGTACATCTCTAAGATGGGGAACCTGGGGGTTTTATAGGACAAATGGATCAAAATTTCCAATGAAGGTGGATCTTAGGATGTTTGGGTCCCAATAAAGGGGATGCTCGGGATTACCGTTGGCTAGGATTGAAACAAATAGAGGCCTCCTACTTAACCTGTACGGAAGACAGGGATAAAAAACAATGTATTTCGTAGGGGTGATGAATCAGGGTGTACATAATGGACAACAACCTAGATTCATGATGGGGATTACACAGGAATAGAGGAACATCACAAGATGAACACTCTTCAGATGTATGGTTGTGGATTGTGTGGGGTTTATGCATGGTTAGCTTCCCATGTTGATTGAATGACTTCACTAAGATGTGGAGGCCCGGATAAGAATCATGAGGGATAATGGAGGTTTTGAAGAAGTATATGAGAGGGGTGAGGTGGAACTGACATAAAGGTGATGGTGATATTGGTATTGAACATTAAATATACTTCCTACGTATCCATGTGGTAGGGAATCAAATTCCACATAGTTCAGTGGGGTGATGGGACTCCTGAGGAGGCGGCCCATGAGAATGGATGCATGGGTGTTACCTTGATTAATTAGAACCTTTGGGTTGGGGAACGACCTTCTCGTAACATAGAGGCTCAAGGGAGAGACCATGATGGGACATGGGTGATGTGCCTAGACCTCATGGAGGCTCCCTACATATCCTCGTGGTAGGGAATTGAAGTCTACATAGTTTAGGATGGGGGAATGGAATCATGGTGAACATAGAGGATAATGACCTGACAACATATTGGGGCTTACGTATGATTAGAAACTGAATAACGGGTCTAATTCCCGTAAGGGATAGACTAAGATGTGGGTCCCAGCCAAAGGGACACTGATGTTTACTAGTGATTGGGGTTGATCCTCAGGGAGGTTTCCTATGTACCCGGCCTGTGAGATATGGATCAAAACCCATGTAGTTAGAATAAGTTTACCATGTTTTTGGGTTTGAACCTCTTAGGGGATTCCAATGTACCTTGTCTTGGAGACATGGATCAAAACCCATGTATTTTGAATGACATATAGGTTAGCATCATGCGGGAAAAAGGGGCATACATTTTAACGTCACACGGGATGAAGGAGAACTGACGTGATGTGTTTGGGACTGATGAGTGGTGGGATTGAACCTTAGCAATTATTCCTATGTACCATTCCTAGAATGTTCCAAGATCATATTCCATGTAGTTCCGTTGTGGAGGAAATGGGGATTACACACTAATATGTCCCCAGGAGGATGCCATGGTCGGTGCTTTTTCTAAGACCATGTAGGTCATGATCTATGTGAGAAACAAGGGGCAGCAAAGATATGACGATCATGTCTCAAAATGTGTATCCATGTGGAATTGAATAGGGATAACGCGTGGTTAGTGGCCTAGAGAGATGGAGATTGGTACTTACTCCAGGATGGAGGTCCGATGGTGAAAAATCCCAAAGAGAGAGGGATGGGGTATCGAAGTTCCATATGCCCATCTCTCCTCTAGCCTTTGTGCATGAAAGAAATGAGGAGCAAGGATGCTACCTCCCATAATAAAGGATAGGGTTTTACACTAGGATGGTTTCCCTCCCCCACAGACAGATGTAGTCCCATGAGAGGAGTATATCATTCTATATGAGGAAGATCTCACTCCTGTGGAGAGTAGTGGGAATGGAGAATGTCTGAGGAGGGGAACCCCATGTATATTACATAGGGTGAGGCTACAAGTTAACGTCATGTGTTGAAGACGATGGTGTTTGGAATTTTAACTTCCTATACCTTGGATGATGAGGATTCTCTCCCCACCCCTAGGACTTACATAACCGTTGTGATCTAAACCATAGTGAAGGGAAGACACCATCAATGCCGTGTGGAGATGGGGTTGTGGAGTGATCCAACGAAAGGCTCATGTTATAATTCCTAGGTGAAGAAGCAATAGTCTTTAGCGTGCCTATGTGAAGAATAATGAGGCAAAGCAATGAAATATGAAGAACCGCCCAAGTGACCCTGAAATCACTTCGTACAAACTTGGAGGGTCATACAGGAGATGTGTGCATAGGATAGGTGTGTCGCGCTTAACAGGAGCTTGGGAATGGTGTCTTAGGGTAAGGAAGACACATGGATCACATAAGGAGGGGTACATGCAATATGAGAGGTTGTGCACAAGATGGGTTAGTTGCGCACAAAATGAGAAGATGTGTGAAATATTGTTACAATATTAGTGAAATCTTGTACACAAGGGGAATATTTTCTGTGCAAATGAATTAGAGTAAATGGAGAAGAACGAGGGTCAATCCCATGTGGGCCTACCTGAAGGGGGTCCCCTATGAGACCTGTCACACAAAATCCAATACCTTGAGGCCATGTCTTTCATGTGGTCCTGGAAGTGGGGTCTTTCGCATGGCAGAACATCGGTTCATCTTCCGTAACCTTCCACTAAATGGAGGGGTTACGCTTCTCTTTTTAGCCGAAAACTTCGGTGGAATGCAAGAGAAGCTATGGTCAAATGGACGTTTGATGTCCCATTGGGCAAGAAAGGGTTTACACGCATATGAGAATCTTGTGAGATGGTCAATCTTCCTTCGGGACTTTTCCATGATAGGTTTTCAGATGGTCGTTCCGGAAGGCTCCCTTTGACAGTGCATTGGGCGCCAAGGATTTGCGGGCATAAGGGAATTTTGCGTGATGGTTAGTATTCCTTCATGTCTTTTCCTTGGATGGTTTTTTATGGTCATCATGGAAGGATCCCTTTAACGTCGCATTGGGCATGCAAGGGTTTGTGTTCATAAGGGAATCTTGATCACACACCTTAATTCTTGTGCACGACATCCTCAGGCATTGCGGAATTGTCTGTGGATTCCCAATATGCTTTTGGGTTTCTCAAAAGTGACCCTTTATAGACCTTCTAAAATCAGGAATTAACAAATTCCCCCCTTAGAATCAGAGTCGAAGGGGGACCCAAGGGTCATATTCTGAGTGTCATGATGAAAAGCCTAGTAGAGAATTGATAGTGCGTGCACAAATTTCCCTTCGATGCACAATCTGCTTCTACATATGTGAAAGGGTTGGTCTGTGCCTATAAATACACTGATCCCCCCTATGGTCCCCACTTTTACTTTTCAATAAGATAAGAACATTTTCTATCATGCACAAAAAAATTTAATATATTTTCACAAGTTCTCGCAGCTTATCTGAGTTTTGCAGGAACTCCTAAACTCTTTCACACTACCATTCACTCCTACACACACCCAGTTTAGTAGTATTATTGTGTGTTGCAGACTACCTTGTGCACTGATCCCCAATTCTTTTTCACACATCCCTTTGAAAATATGAAAACCCAACTGAAACGGCCACTCAACAAAGCGATGCTGAGAGGGAGGCTACTACAGCTGCAAGGAGGACTCAGATGGCCCCAAACCCTCATATTCTTCACGCAAGAAGGGTCATGTTTGATAATCAAATGTTTTTAGGCATGATCACGCAATATCCAAAGGATTGCGTACTAAGTGATAGTTTGTCGATATGTAAGTTTGGCATTTTAGAGGTACTAATGTCAGCCCTTGAAACTGATATGTCGTGGTCATGGGTGACACCCGAGGATAGTCTTCCATAGTTCAACATCACGAAAAATGGCCATCCTTCCAGAGAGACATAGAACACATCCATATAAATCCTATATTCAAAGAATCAGACTATTGTAGAAAGTGATCTGGTTCCTGATGAATCTCTATCTCATTATGCAAGCACCTTTAGAAGCATCATTACTAATGAGGAAAAAGTTTGGAAATAATAGGACTTCATCTCTAGGGAAAATTTCATAAGTTGATGGGCATGGTAGTACTACGTATTCCAAACATGCGAGGAGTATTGGGCAGAGCTACAGTCTATCAAGCTTTTTGAAGCTGTGTGTACGTCGCAGTTTCAATTCTACTATTAGAAGGACCTAGTACCAGAACTGTTTAGCTGGTGGTCCCTCGACACCAACACCTTCCACCTCCACCATGGGAAGGTAGGAATTATTTTATTGGAAATCCATTACATTTGGGTAATTCATTTGGAGGGGTACCAATATGATGAGTTCTTCTATACAGAGAACATCTGGGGGGATATGACGTGCATCCCCATTCAAATGTGGTATCTGTTGGAGATAGATAAGGAGAAGCCGCAGATCAAGTACAACCTAAAGGATATATCTTATTCAGGGTGGTTTAGTTTGTTTATGAATAAAGACAAGGTGGTAAAGATTCCATTCTGAGGAAATCATTACCTGAACACATCACGGAGGGGGAAGGTGTGGTTATACAGGATGGTCCTATAAGTAGGTGAGTACTGATCTTGGGGCTTCAGAATACATGAATGTTGGGACCCAAACATAGGATATTTCGGGTTCCCTTCTCCATTTCTAAGCGGGTGGGTGCTTCCTGTGAGGCAAACAAGAATGGGGGTCCACTCAGGAATTATAGTGATGACCAGAATCATAGAGGCCAAGAACAAAGTTAACTTGGGGGTGCCTATACTAGCTAGGATATATAGCATTCTGGGTAGCATCTTGTGGGGAAGAAAACCCAGAAGGATATGTGGTCCAATCCAAATCCTTCATGGTTGAATTTCATATCACTACGGTGCGTATGAATTCCAGAATTCAATTTTTTCTCTAGGTGACGGTCTACAACCATCCTTCATGAATATTCATGTAATCCACCTGCTAACATTAAAGAATAATGGATCAAGATAAAGATTGGTAGTCATACAAAAATCGAATTTCACCTCTTTCAGAATCTATTTGGTTAGATGATAGATGATGGGAAGAGACCATTAGAGCATAGGGACTACCTACAATGCATCAAGGGCGGTGTGCTTGTAGCTTAAATTGATGAAAAAATCCTCTGCAAACTGTATGTGTCGACAACGTTTTCCAAGAAGTTCAGGTGCATGCATCTGATGCCAAATAAAGTATACACAGAGGTTTGGGAAGTGAAATATCCTATCATTCTTCACAAGTTTTGGCTCATGTTCATGACTACAAGTTCGGGTGATGTCATTACCCTCCCCCCCCCACCAATTTCAATATTGGCCTATCAACAGAGTATGTCGACCATTGGACAAAAATGTACCCTGAGGAGATTCTACATAAATGCGTCCAGCAAATAAAGGTGGCTAGTGTGGAGCCCAGAGAGTGAGGATTAAGATGTGGTGATTTTGGGGATATGATACAAATAATTGGCCAAATGGTTAGGACGACACTGGATGGAACTTCATCAGAAGGAGGGTTGTAAGGTAAGAAAGTGCCTATGCCTTATGAATAAGGGTGGTCCCATGGGCAGCCTCAATGGCCAGCAAGGAACTTCTTGGTAAGAATCTAGGGAATCTCTTAATGTCGATAACTGATTCTATCTTCCCATCTCAATGGTCTTCTTGGAGAATGTTGTGACAATCTGTGTCCACCGAGGATCTATGGCATAGACTGGTGCGTAATGGGCTCTAGCTACTAGACATAGGGTGAATCTAGGTGTATGATTGGGTAAACATTAATTTTAGGAATCCATACCTGATAGTCATAGAAATTTATGCCTTCCAGTGATGGTAGTATGAAAAGACAGATCTCTTGGTGAAAGTAATTCTAGGCCAAGAACATAACTTGGAAAATCTACCATCTGAGGATGATAATGATGAGGAAGAATAAGAGAAGGGGTATAAAGATGAGGAAGAAGACGAAGAAGATGTAGAGGAATAGGAAGAAGGGATTAAAGGTCTTAGAGTTGAGGGACTCTCAGAAATATCCACTCACTAGGGAATCCCTCATGAGAGTAGACAAATCATAGGCTCCGATGCAGAACTAGCCAAATAGATTGAGGTCAGTTTTTTAACTCTTAGAGAGGGTTTTGTTTAATGTCTCGAACTTCTAATTTTCTTTCACATGATAGTGAGATGTATTATTTTAACTGATTTTTTACTTGGCGTACAACTTTTTAGATCATCTTCTCAGAAGTTGGTGTCATTATTGGGGAGGACGGCGTGACAGACTCTAAATCGGTAGATGATATTGGATCTCCCAAACTCAACTACATAATGGGACTTGACTACCTTGAGAAAAACCATATATTCTAACTTGGAGATGAAATCCATCGCAGTCAGGAAGAACATGCATTGGAAAACTGTCGCCAGTGGATATGGTCCCACAACATTAAATCCCCATACCGCGAAGGGCCAAGAGTACTTAGTAGTGTGAAGAGGTTCTGGAGGCTGATGCACAAAATTATCTTGGATTTGGAATGAATGGAACCTCTTGGAAAACTCTATATAGTCATAGATCTTGATGGGACAAAAATACCCCAATATCCTAATCAGATGAGAGAGTTTCAGCCATGTCTAATGAGCCCCGCATGAACTTTCATGAACCTCATGCATGAACTAAGAAATCTGACCTCCCTGATTGCAATAGAGGAGAATCCCATTGAACCCATGTCTAAAGAGGATCTTCTCAATATTAGGACCACTCTGGAGGGTGAACTGCAATGCACACCATTGGATTCCCTCACGCTCAGCTCGATATTCTGGTAGATTACCATGCTAGAGATACTTGATAAAGGGTTTCCTCCTGTTATGAGTCAATTCAAACACTATGGTTGGGGGATCCGGTGGCCCTAAAATAGAGGCATAGATGGTAAGGTGGCTTACCTATGGGATATCATGATCGTATGGAGTAACATGAGTTTTGACCCTCCGATGCACCACATAGATAATCAAATCATCCGGATCAGGTTCTGCAAGGGATAAAACCAAGCTGGCCAAGGTATCGGCTCGTCCATTCTATGAACGAGGGACGTGAGTAACTTCTGGAAATGATGGGAACTGGTACATCAAATTGAAGGTACATTCTAACAGTGGTATGAGCTCTATCTTCTTGATGACTTAGTCACCATTGATCTTCTTGATGACTAGTTCAGATTCCCATTTCACATGAAAATGGGGAACTTCAATCTCGAGGGGTAGCTCGATGCTATTAATGAAAACCTGGTAATCCACCTAGTTATTGGTAAAACCTTATAAAAATATTAATGAATTATGTTAGGAAAGAATGTGCAGGCATGATGAAGATGATACCTAGGCCCACTCTATTGATTTTAGGATCATTGAGTCTTATGCCAGTAGGGCTTTGGGAAGTGCCATCAAAGTGCATTTTCAAACACAGAATGGATTGATCTACTGAGAGGATTGCCTCATCTGGAAAATCAAGATCCATAGACTGGTCTATGGGAGATGGATGGGCAGCAATAAATTCTTCCAATGCTTGTCCCAGATGGCCTTTTGTTGGAAACAAATGTTGTCAAACTTTTGAATGATCACTTCTCACTGAGCTAGGTGACCATTCAACTTGGGAATGTTCCTAATGTACTTCAGTAGATCCACTTGGGACACTAGATATATTTCATGTTGCTATAATTAATGACTCAATTTATGAAATGTGAATACCAGTGCATGGTGGTTCTTCTCGATAGAGGAATATCTAGTCTCTATATCAGGGAGAATTTGGATGAGATAGTATAAAATTTTCTCCATTACCTCATTGTTCTTCTGGGTGACAAGGGCACTGAGATATCATTCTAGAACGGTCACATAAAGGGCCAGCAGATTTCCAGAAATGGGTGGCATTAGAACTTCAGGTTGTAATAGGTACTACTTGATCTCCTCCAATGTTGTCTGACACTCTTAATCCCACTGATAATCAGAAACTTTCTTCCTGATCTTAGAAAAGGGCTTACACTTTACAGACATATTTTTTATGAATCGGAATATGTAGGCTATGTGGCCTTGAAAGCCTTGGAGCTTCTGAATGTTGCTCAGAGGAGACATCTGACCGATGGCCCTGATCTTCTCTGGGTCAATCTCAATGCTCTTGTATCTTATAATAAATCCAATAATCTTTCCAGAGGTGACCCTAAAGGCAATCATCAAGGTGTTCATTTTTAAATAGAGGTAATGGAGGAAGCCAAAATATTTCTTAGGGTCTTTGAGATGGTCCTGGTGCAGGAAAGATTTGACCACCAGATCATCCATGTAGCATTCCACCAATGTATCGAGGATCAATTTAAATATGCGATGCATGGTGCACAAATAGGTGGAACCTGCATTCTTTAGAGTGAATGGAATTACCTAGTTGTAGAAAGCACCTTGTAGTGCCCTAAAGGTTTTATACTCTTCATCCTTAGGTGCTATTCAAATTTCGTGACAACCAAAATACCCATCCATGAATGAGAGAGCCTGGAATCTAGTAGTGGCATCAATTAACAGTTTTGTTGTAGGAATGGGGAAATCATCCATTAGACAGTGGTGGTTGAGATTCTGAAATTCAATGCAGACTATGATCTGTCCATTCTTATTCTTGATGGTCACAATGTTAGCTAACCCCCTGGGGTACTAGACCATCTAGATGAAGCTGGATCTGATAATATTATCAACCTCCGCCTCAACCGTGGCACCGTGAGAAGGGTTCATTTTTCTAGGAGACTATTTGAACCCGCAATGATTTACTGGAAGACTGAGGTGGTGGACAACAACCTTATGATCTAAATCTAGCATCTCATCATAACTCCAAGAGAATACATCACTATTCTATATCACGAAATCCACATATTTCTATTTCTCTTAGATAGGTATAGTATTTCTAATCCATGTGGGTTTTAGATCCATCTTGTTACCGAGGTTCATCTGTACCAATTCATTGACTGTGGTGGATTCATCTGCTTCAAATGCTGTAGGATCATCCTCCAAATCCTCCTCTTCATTCATGGAGTTCGAATCCATGGCTGGATGTGATTCTTTTGAGTCGATTGATCATGATTTGACACTAGATCCAGCCTATGCGGTGGTGGACATCACATCAGGGGGCTCCTGCGCTGTAGAGACCATAACGATAAAAGTTATCAAACTGATACAATCTGTCCTTCAGCCTAAGGGGGAATGTTTGATGATATCATAGAAATAGTGGTGTGTCAGTTTGATCTGGTTTATCCTAGCCTGAAAAAATAAGCAAGTATGTCGTATTTTCATTGCCATCGGGAGGATAACCCAGTACCTTATTGGAGCATGGGGCTCTGGGATCACCTGAGCCGGATTTTTATAGGAATATGAGTTGATCTTATGGAATACCTTAGAATTAGAAATGTGATTCCCCCGCATTCTATAGACAACAAATCTTTTACCTAAATCGATGGTTGTGGCATCCAATTAGTGGATTGGGAAAATGTAGGCATAATCGAGTTCTATCCATGGGTCGGTTGTAGTCGTAGTGTGTTCAACATCATTAGCCTGAATCTTCTTGTCCTTGCTCTTGTAGTATTCAACATATAGGTAGTGGGATTCACATGAGGTAAAGGGAGATGAATCACCTTGGTGTACTCCCACTCAACCAATAAGGGATTACTTAATGCATTAGTGATTTGATGAAGGGACTTCTACATGTAGGTGAAGCTAGGGCCTACCCATCAAAGAATTGTAAGAAATGTCTTGTGAGATAGCCATTAACATGGTGCTGGAAACTAGGCCACTAAACTTGGTCTTCATGCAGATCTTTCCAACTATAGTCTATTATTTCCTCTCTTAACCTTAAATTTTCAGGTCAGAGGGACTCAGATAATACTCAAACAGACCTATATTTCAAAGTGTCTGGGTCAAGATAAGGTTAATTCCAGATTTTGTGTCAACAAGACAAAGAATAACCTCTAATCCGTTGAAATGGCCAATGATGTATAGTGGGAAGATGTTCCGCTATATGGGAGAACAATTATATTGTCCTGTGAAATAGATAATGGACTGACATTCTACATGCTTGACTTCCACTCCATAGAAGACTTCTGCAGTTACTACCTCTGTCTCAAACTTGAGGGGGATTCTTGATGCCTCATCTTGGGATATTCACATATCTTATGACATGAAAAGTGAATCAAGGATAGAGATATTAACAAGAATTTTAGCAAGATGATTAATAATATCATACTTCTATGCCAAGAGTGACCTTTTTTTTTATAGGAGGTCGTTTTGTGACAGGAGGTATAACGGCCCCTTCTAGTTGAACTTGCATCCAACTGGTGCTAGGAATATTATGCCTCTCACTAGTCAAAATTAATGGATCGAATAATAAATTAGGGCTAGATGAATGAGGATGATCCACCACAGAACATGGCTGATCATATCATGATCATAGTGGCTCCTCCTGATCAAGTATCTAAAAGGATGGTGGAGGTGGATCTTGAGAAATAATATGAGAAGGTTGTGCGTGCTAAGCTCTATGTTGGGTATGTTTTTTGGTTTCATTGGCATACATTGTTTGGCTATAAGCACTGACCAATGCATCCTGGGGACTCATATAATTTCAGCTTTATTGTTGCTGGTATTGACTGAGGACGTTGGGAGGATCCATTTGACGCTCTTCATTGTCAGCAGCCATGTAGGGGTTTACCAGCTTGATGGTATTAAAAAAAGCATGCCCTCAGTCATCACTTGAAGAATCCTTCACCACTGGACAGATTCAGGGGGAATTATCTAACTTCGGGGTAATGAAATCACCAAGAGTATGGGGTGAAGATGGCATCAGTGGGGGACTTTGCTTTCCTTTGTGTCACTGATGCTTTCCCTTTCAGGGTAAGGATGACTAAGATCTTGACTCAGAATTAGTGGTTGCAGGTAACGTGGTGACTTCTTAAGGCTCGGGTTGGTTTAGACATGCACAGATAATACCACGAGTTGGGGTGAATACCTTACGGGCCATCCAGTAATCATATTCTTGGGACCCACGGTTCAGAACAGGCTGCCACCCACCTTCACTCTCATTGTTATTGTCAGGATGTATGAATACACATGCCACGTGTACTGGGGCTGGACCTAACCGGACTATGTTGTTATCGACCTGGTCATGGAGCCAAGATTTAATTACATTTCACTTCTTGAGGGTTTTCCCTAGGATCTGGTGATATGGCCTTTAATTGGGGAGATCAATGAGATTCGCCTCTTTGGGACTCTTTCATTATGGAAACCACAGAATTCCCCGGTCAATGTAACTTCTTAAATAATTGGGGACCTGAGACTCATTAAATGAGTAGAACAAGTTCCTTATATCTTATAATGTGGATCTAGGAGCCTAGCCTTGATGAGATTCTATAGGACCGTCTCGAGGAGGTGGAACCTAATTATCTCGCATAGGTTGTGGTAGTGCGTTATATAGGGGAACCTGCCGATTCTGAGGTGGGAACTGATGGGTTGGAGGTTGCACCTTAGGTGGGGGGCCTCAATGAGGCTGTTTAATTGGTTCCATTGGTAATAACTCAGGAATTTTGGGGGCCTCTATTGGTGCTATTATTGTGGGCTCACCCTTATAGGATCTTCTCGTGGAAACTACAGGTGGCAATGGATGTGCCTACTTGTCCTACTACAATGATTCCTCTTGACACTCGACATTGTTAGAGAATTACAAAAATCCCCCTAGGTAGTTATGAGATATGAGAGAGGGGAACCTTTCAGTATTGACTTTCCCCACACACATTTTCAGTAGATGTTCATGTGTCAACAATATATCAAGGGAGTAGGTGAGGCCTTTCCACCAGGCAACAAAGTTTGTGACACACTCTTCAGGCCTCTCCTTTCACTTGAAGAGTTCATTGATACTCATCTTCTAGGTAGTGGAACTGAACGTGTAGAGAAACTTCCTATAAAGATCTCCCAACCAGATACTAACCCAATGGGTAGCTGGATGTACCAGACAAATGAGGGCTCTTCCAATGTGTGTACAAAACACCAGAGCTTGGTGGCCTCCTGATATGCTGGTGTTCCCATCATTGCTCTATACCTTGAGACGAAGTGGGACAAATGATGCAGTGGGTCGCCCAACCCATTAAAGCATAGGAATAAAAGATTTTGGAAACCTGGGGGAGATTTCATATCATCCACCCTTTCCAGATATGTCTTACCATTATGTGGGATCACCACCTATCAAGTTCCTAGGTCCTCAAGGTGGATAATGAGTGCAAACATTGGATCATATGGCCAAGGATTCCTATATTGATAAGGATATCGAACTACCAATGCATTGGTAGGTTCCACAACAAGATAATTAGGACCAACCACTCATGGATCAGCTGGTGGGATGACCTTCTGAAATACAGGTGGAACGACTTGTGGAGAGGCTGGGGGGGACCTGATCTGGGTCTTGAGGAGGGTTATCAGGTAGATCGGGAGGATTTGGTAACTCTTATCAAGCCCTCTTCCCAAAAATTCCAGCCTCTACTCAATCTATATGGGCAGGATGGTCAAATTAAACCATAGGCAATTCACTGGAAGGGAGTTTTACCTACCCTTACTACCCTTGTTGAGGATTACAATAGTCTAGTCATTGTTCTTTAGAAAGTTTAGTGAGAAGGTCATCGAACATATTTTTAAGATTTGTGAGTTAATAATGAAATGAATCATTTTGGGATCATCCTTCATCTTTTGTACTGAGCCATATGAGTTAGAGGGTTTAAATAATCCAGTATTCCCTTTACCCTTATTAGGGTTCTGAGTGAGGGATAATGACTCGGTAGGTACCGGAAGACCAAGTAAATTTATTTTCTGGCGTGTAACAATTCCAAAAAAATCCAAAAGGTGTGGAACCACCTTGGGGGGTAATTTATCCTCAAGGATATATATCGTGGTCTCTTCTTCTGAAATTTCGGTCATGTTAACTGTGACTGTAACTGAGCGCATATCCTCAATAACGCCTGGAATCTTGGGATTGTGCCAGATGGAACTAAAATGAAGGGTAGTATATTCTCAGATATAGGATATAAGAATTCAGAATAATGAGATTCTAATGAATTTTAATAATAGACACACTAAGTGATGGAAGAATCTATATATATAGGATCTTAATATTTGGGAATATTATTTTCATGTGGCGAATAAGTTATAGATTATTCTTGATGAATATCTATCATTTGACGGAGTTGTTATTGAGTTGATGTAGATCCATTTTACCAGTTTTTAAGAATTCGATACATAAAAACGAGCTAATTTTATGGATGAAAATATAATATGCACTTACACATATATAGTGGTATAGTATATAACTTGTGAGAATCAAGGTATGAAAGGAGATCATGGTGTGAAGTTATGAAAATAGTGTCAAGATGTGAAGACAGGTCCTATGAAATTATTGAAAGATAACTCCTATGAGACTCAAGAATTGAAAGCACTATGAGACACAGTGTGGATGTGGGAAAACCCACTGATTTTAATCAATGTTATATAATAGTGTAGAATCCATGAATTGGGTGAAAAAATAATCATGGAAATAAAAACGACAATATAATAAACATTATAATAATATAGTATAAATTTTATCTACATTATCAAAATTATTATGGTAGAAAATTTCTTGATAAAATATTACATATATTTAATTTCACTAACTGACACATGAGATTGAATTAAAAAGTACAAAAATGAATTATAGAATAATTTAGAATTGGTTAAAAAATGGTCAAAACAAATCCCCCCCAGATGCCTACACAGGTCCTGGTGGTTTATTATAATTAATTAATATTTAGTTAATTTGTTTGATACATTCTCTTATAGGTATTCCCCTCTTTATAATTTTTGTTAAACAACTTTGAGTTCAGTTAACATCTCATTTGTAATTAAGTTTTCAAGTCTCTATGGCAGATGTGTTAGTTATAAGAGGTACGAGAATGTGGACGTCAAGTCTTGTTACTGAATGAATTTACACACTAAATATTCCATTTAGGATTTTAATGGTTCTTAGTAGGCCCCATGAAACTCATTCAATGTGTGAATTGTTCTTAGTAATCCTTGAAATGTAATCTAAATACATGATAATAATTCACATTTTGAATGTAATGTTACTAGGTTTTTATTCCCTAGCATCATATTTCTTGGTTTATGAGGGTAAAAATCTATTACCAACAATAATTCGTATTCAATTTGAGAATGTGGAGCACAAAAATATCTTTTTAAATCTTTTGTTCCATGTGTTTCTCAGTTCGCACACCCATACTCTTGAAATTTATTCCTTCATCTGGTGATGTATTGAAATCATCTTCGAACCAAAAGTAAGACCCCATTGAACTATGGTGTAATGGTCCTAGTTATCTGAGGTGAACCTTTTGGTTCATATTCTCCATCATTATCAATTGGTTTTACATTAGGGAACAATGGAATCTATTGTCCAAAATTTACCTACATATGATGCCTTGTGTAGACATAACTCATGGAATTCATTAAAGGTAAGGAAGGAGGAACCCTAATATACATTATATATTGAGGAATGTATAGATATAATTTTATTTTAAGGTGGGTGTTCTAGAATAGATCCCCAATATTGAATATTTTTTCTTTAGTATGTGAAATAAGTGTGATCATACCGACATGCCATGTGTATGACCTAACAAAATTGTTAAATAATTCCTTTATGAAATTCACTTTCTTAAACATCTAGTAGATTTAGTTTGGTCCATTGGTGATGTGGCTAGCACTTTCATCCACCAAAGAGGTGTCCCAACCATTGACCCTCATATAGAACTTTTCTTAGATGATCTTAAAACCCCCTTGATAAATTTATATTGTATATAATTGGATTAAAATTGCTATCATTACATAACATTTGAATTTTGATCATTGGAAACTTCTCATGAAGTGAATTTGATGATTATTCCAAGATATGAGAATCAACCAATTAAGAATGAGTATCCTATTAATTAGTAATTAGATAAATTTTCCAAATTGGATTATAATAACATGTTTGACATGGTTGATGATGTGTGATGGCCTAGCTTATATGAAGGTGTTTTTTTTTCAATATAGTATAAGTGGGCATGTTTCTATGTCTCATGATATGTCATGCTAGTGATTGTAACTATGTTGTATAATCTAATGATAGATATAGTTACTTTACATATTGGTATTTTCTTGCACGTGGGGAATATATAAACAACTATAGTATGAGTAATTTTCATTTATTCTAGAATGTTTTGGATACTTTATCCCTTTTCATTGTATTGTTCCCTACGAATATATAATAGAATATATTATGGGTATTTCACATGGATCCCTATATGATATTGTTACATTAACCAATGGTATGTTCATGTTCACTAGGAAGATGTATGTGACTCCATTATGGGTAATTATCATGGATTGTAGTATGATATGGTTACATTTTTGCTGGTATTGAATTTCTTGATGGGAATATGTAAGAGAATGTATCATGGATGATTTATATAGATACTAGTTTTTTTCTTACATGCAGTAGCACATAAGATATTAATCCTAGGAAGAATAATTATCCAATATTTTGTGTGATATATACTCTGAATAAGGATCCATCACATGACATAGATACTTAAAATTATGATGAATCACGTTTTGAATTACCCTGGGTGTCAACCAAAGCTCGAGTGACAGTGGGATTCATTCATGTCTTGTATTAATTTATAAAATAATACCCAAATTTATGATACCATCCAGTGAAATATATATCTAGACGTGAATTTTTAGACACCGTGGGAGTCAGACAATTGAGTTGTAATCATACCCTATTCAGGAACCATTTGGTACTCAGGAAGACTTTATTTATATGGTTATTGACAAGGTAAAGGGACTTTGTACATTTGTTCTTGTCTGTTTGATGGGTTAGAGCTTGAATATGAGACCAAAATGGGGTTCAGAAAAGTGGATTTTTAGTCAAATTTCGTAATTTTTAGACCGTTAATTGTATGAATATCAACACATCATGTAGTTATATTCATCCTGTTATTATTGGGTATTCACTATTATTTGTATTTTTCATTTTTTTCATTTTTTAGGTTTGGGTTTTATTTTGATTATTTATAATATTTTTACTATTATTGTATCTGTATACTAAAGGGTATAATCTCACCAATATTACATAAACCCTATGTAATGTTTTCTATCCTCTTTATTATGGGGAGTCATGTCTAAGGACACATAACAACATGTATCACTCATTTGAGGGAGTACCAAATTGGGTATTTCCCAGTCTGATTAATAAAAAACATTGATTCTTGTTTTCTTATCTGATATATACTCCTTAGCTATCGAAGTCGGGGGTTTGGTGTGATGATAACAAACTATCAGTATAAGGACATGTATTTTCATGTTTTCTTTTTCCATTATATTTGAAAATAATATTATGTTCTATATTAAAAACTACACAAAACATTGATATTTAATGACTGTGAAATATTATTTTTTAAATATGTCCCTTATAACTTAGACATTGAATTATTTTTTATGAATAAGAGTAAATTAATTTTGATACATATATATATAGATAAAAGTATTACTTAATAAAAAAATATTGATTAATTCTTAGTAAATTAGCACTTAATTTTTGGTAAAGTCATTTTATGTTTCAATAATATGTTATCTTAAAAATGTTTTAATTTATTTTTTAGAGAATATTATAGTTAATGATTTCCATATTTATAAATCTATTTAATATAAATTATATCATTCTTGAACTAATAATGTATAGATTATGATAGGGTCAAATGTGGGAATTTTTTTGAAAAATAATTGATTTTGTAAAGAATAGTGAAAATTTTCATTTTATAGAAAACTATATTTTATATGAAAGTATTTAAAAAGTATAATTATATTTTGAATTGTTTTAAAATTTTAGTTATTTTATTTTTATAAAAAATAATTCAATTAATGTCATTGGAAACATCATTATTCTTAATTTTTATATAAAAATAATTCAACATTTGAAAAGCATTTTTCTATAAAATAGTTTTTCATCATGTTTACATGTCTAATATAAAAATAATATCTTCAATTAATAGAAGTATATTTTTATTTAATGGATTAAAAATTCTTAATCAATATGTCCAAATTTTTTAAATTTTTAAATTAAATTTATATACATTATGAATAATAACATTGGTTAAAATGTGGTCCCCATGGTAAGGGTAAAACAAGAAAAAAAAATTATATTAAAACATTGATACAAGACTATAAAATCACATAAAATAATTTTTTTTTATTTTCCTAGATTATAGGAATTTTAAAATATTTTTCCTAACATAGAATATATTTTATTTTGGTACCATTTTATTTGATAATAATATTTATGTTTTTTTATGTTAAGAAAATTAAAATAAATCACGCTCTTACTTTTAATATCTCTAATATATTTTCATTGTGATATAAATATGTCATGATTAATTATAAATCGTTAATTAAAATATCAATATATTAGTTAGATTATAGTAATTTATTTTTATGTTTCAGTGATTCAATAATTATGTCAAATGTTTACGCAACGCTGCCACATTGCTTGTTGAAGAAATAGAAAAAACAAAGTAAATAATTTTAAAGATATCTAAGGTAAAACAGTTTGGAAGAATTGTTATGTTTCATGTTATTTTTAAATAACAAATCTTATTATTTATATTATATAATTTTAGATTATAATTAAATTTTTATCTTTTTGTATTTAATGTCAAATTATTTTAATAGTCCCCAAAATGATTTTAACAGTATCATAAGTTAAATAATATTGTATTAAATGATTTAAAATTCATAAAAATGATTTCATTGGGAAATTGAATTATATATGGTAGATCATATCATCTATTTTAAACTTATGGGTCACCAATTCTTTTATAGTAGTATTATTTTACCTTAAAGTGTAAAAAACATTGATATATTGATAATCATCTAATGGGTTAAACGGGGGTTAAAAATAAGAGATAAGGGTTAAGACATCATTTATACTTGTCTATATTTTATTTTATGAGAATTTTTAGAAGCATACACATTAAATATTCTAAATATATCAATTTTGTAAACATTAGCATAAAAATAATTTATATTAATTTGATACTTTTATTAATAAAAATGGTTCCCCTCCCATCAATTATAAAAGTGAAACCCTTATTCTCCCTTATTATATTTTTTTGTGCCTTATTGATTTTCCAAGACTTATAATACCACACTATATTCCATTACCATATCATATCTCTTCTTCTCTTTCTAAAATACCATCCTTTAATGGATTAAGGGGTAAACCAAAATAGATTTCTCAATGATGTGGTATAAATCATAAATGAGAACATTAAATATTTGTTCTTATTCTACATCATCAAAATCTATTATATCTATTATAAAATAATTATTTATATATCTTAAATATACTTAATTTTTATTATGATTATGGAACCACAATTATCACTTTCCTTTCCATCTTAGGGGAGAAGAAAACATCACTCGTGCATTGGGTGGGTTATTACCTCCTCGAAGCGAATTATTTTTTTCATCCCTAATATAAATATATGGTTATAATGATGAAGTTATATAATATATATGATATTATTATAGTTTATACAAGTATAATATTTTTTAATTATATTTTATTTCATCAATTGAAAATTTGAAACATTATTTTTTCATACATACAGACTACCATCTCCACAAAGTGATGTAATTCATTTTTCATCACCACATTATATGAATAGTTATAAAAGTGTATATAATTATTACATACCATATTTATGAAATAATTATGATTATTTAAATAAAATATATCATATATGTTTATAATTTTCAATTGTTAATAACATAATCATTTTGCATGCGTACATAAAGAAAATCATCTCAATGTAGTGATGCACTTTTCTTTTTAAAATATGCCTCTCATGGAAGGTCCTGGGGATGGGTTTAAAAAATTTATTTGATTTTTATAACATTATAATGATCCAATAACTATATTTTTTTTTTATTTTATATCATTTAATCCAATGAAATGTAAAAAACATATCTCATGTGAACTATCACCTCATAAGCCGATGTATATTGTCCTTAATGAATGATTTTCAAGGATGACACTAAAAAAAATTTCTGATCTATAAAATTTAGGATTATTTATTCATTATTAATATTTATATGATTGAATATCTACCCTTCTATCACAATCAACCAACCAATTCCATTTTTCAATAATGAAACAAACATTTTCGAAAAACATAATATTGAATGAATCAATTATGTAATCAATTATGCCATTGAAATGAATAAAATAAATGGTTTGTTGATTAGTTAATAAATTATTAAAATTTTATTAAACAACAAAATTATTAATATAATATTATTATACAAGAATTAATTTACAAGCATAATATTTCCGGATCCAAGGAAAGGGTTTTATTCATACAAATTCCTTTCATTAGATTATATTTATACTTCTTTAACTATATTATGTAGTGATTGTAGGTAAAATTACCTATGAATAAATTATGTTTTATTTCCAAATATTTTATGTGGTTTTCAATATTTAGATATAATCAACTCAATGTTAAATTCTCACTTCATTGATACAATATTATTAAGGATTCTTCATCTCATAATTATCTCATTGAAAAATGTATTTGTTTTGAACCTATTTATATTTATGAGATGTATATAATTCCCCTTTGACATATTATATCATATATAATTCATAATTTATGGTATTTTAAGATAAATTTCAAATTATTTTATCAAAGGTGGTGTGACTTGAATGATACCTTGCTATAAGGATTTATCATCTCAAGTTGTATTCTTTGGGACAGATTTTATGTCATACACCAATCTTATTTTATGAGGTGTATCAAGAAACCCTTTTATATTTTTTATGATGAATATATAATTTTTCATGGTATTTAATGTTTATTTTTTTTTTATTTTTTTTATTAACGATTCAAATGTTATCAAAGTAGTAAGGATTTTTATTTGAATCTCATTTCTTCTCTAGATTGTCTATGATACATTTTTGCTGCGGGGAAATCTTGTGTGTGTTATCCTTCAAAGCCCATATATTTTATCATACTCTTTTTATTCTAGTAATTTTAGAGTATTAGTACAATTTTTCACTTTTTTATCCATAAAATTATTGCAAAAATATTTTTAAATAAAAGTGAACCTTATTTACTTTTTGGTTGACATAGTTCTTACTCCATGACCGTATTATTGAAAAAAATTCTATAAATATTTTGAATTGTACATTAAATGGTTTAAAAAATAAATTTTTAAAAACATTTAATTTATTTAAAAGGGTTAAAAATCAATCCTCCTAAATTAATTTTCGACAAGTAATTTTTAATATTTTTCAAAAGTGTTAAAATAATGTTTACTTCTAACATATATATCATGATCAAATTTTCCTTCCATTTGACTGGTCATTTATTTTAATAGTCCTTTTAATTTTTACAAAGTTATTTTAAATGAAAATTATTTTTTAAATATTATTGGTGTTTTTGGTAAAATATTTTCAAAGGAAAATTATAATTTATTTGTTTTTAAAAGAAATTTTCAAATGAAATTTTCAAGGTATCTTTCATCAATCAAGAAATTGATTACTTTTTCTTTTTCTTCACTAGTGATACGTCTTTATAATACCATTAACTTACATTACATTAATGGTTTTTGATGATGTTTTAAATAGATTTTTATGAAACATGTATCTCTTAATGGTAAAATAAACCTATGATAGTTTTGATGAAATGAATACATCCACGGATTTTTTATGATATGGGAGTTGGATGTTATTGATGAAAGAGGTATTGGGGAGTGAAATAAATTACATACGTGATTTTTTTGAAATATATTATGAGTGTATCCATTATATCTCTCTAATTAATTATGTAATGAGACCAAATTTACACAATGGAAGTTTCTTTTAATGGATGATAGAGTTGTGTTACTCCATGGAGAAGATAGTGTTATATGATTGTATGTTAATACTATGAGATGTTGGAGTTTTATAATTATATGTTACTCCTTATATAAATAGGAGAAAAATGGTTAGGTGATTCCATGAATAATGTTAAATCTATGAAGATACATACAAAATTTTTCAATTCTTTCTAAATGTTCTAATAAATCATTTACCCATGGATTTTTTTAAAATGGTTGATGATTATAGATTTATATACTTATTTATTAGGATAAATCATTTTTCCATGTCTCTTAATTTATGAAACATATTTTTATGCAAATTAAATCCCCAATATTATAATCATTACCAATTATTATGTCATGATACACTTATGAACATCTTACTTTTTTTAATGGAATTCCATTAGTAGTGATTATTTATATCCTAACTAACCATTTTATCTCACCAGTATTATGTTTATTTTACTGAGGTTATAAAGAAATATATTAAATATGATATTTATATAAGATTTTTATGTTGGTGATGATGAAGAGTTATTGTGGAATAGAAAAATATAGGTATAATGGGAAAACCTCACATTTAAAGACATGGGTATTATTATGTATTAGTTTTTCCAAATTCTACAAAACACTAAACCTAAAATATTTATAGGTATATAATTTATTGAATATTTTCTTATCATTTTATAATTATATATTATCTAAATTGGACCATGATTCATTGTGTCAAAGTTATAATGTAAATAGTATGTTTCTGCACTGGATCGAGTATTGTCTCTTCAGGGCTATTATTCATGTGGTTTGTGAATGATATATTTTATATTATATTTTATGATTTTATATGATTCCTCACCCTTATCAGTAAGGTAACAGACACCCAAATATTGGGGGTATCAATTATATATATATATTTCATGATAAATAAATGGATGAATTACTTTTCCCTCTCCACCACGCTCTATTTGGATGTAGATGTGAGTAGGTGTTTCCTGGGATATAATGGATTATGGTATAGGGTTCATTTCAACCCATGTTGTAATGAAAATATTTCCAAATCATATCCTCCTTGAAAATAATATCTATAATTAGGAAGATTATATATAATAGATAATTCTCTATCCAATTATTTCTCTAAAATATAATCAATGAATGACTAATAACCTGTCATAGATGCTCAATGAGTATGATAAGAGTGGAATGGTGGCTTTATCACAGTGATGATGGGAAAGACTGATCCAAAAATTAGTATTTGAGATTGTAAAATACCTTATTCTTACTAACATGGACAAAAAAAATCATCAATAATCACTTCCCACTTTATCATAGAATGTATTCCTTTTATTCCCTTATAATATTGATAAGGGGGTTCATCTATAAATCTCATTAATTTGAGTTTTTTTGCCAAATATTTTGTATATTTTTCCATGTTATATGTATATTTTACTATTAAATTATATTATTTAATTTTTCTATAATTTTTTTTCATTTACATGTAGTATTCAAAATATTTCTTTCATAATTTCTTATTATATACTTAACAATATTTATATTGCTACATTATTTATCAGGATCTTATATTTTGGATCAAGATATCACTTATTTTTCATCTTTATCATATGATATATATATTCCTTCCTTAGAATATATTTTTTTATATGATTCATTTTCCTTTTGTTATTTATAAATATTATTAAATTATTCTCTATCTTATTTATGTTCTACGTATTAAAACATTAATAAAGGGAATATTCCACAATATCTATTGTATAATTTCAATTTTATTATCTCTATGTATATTATTTTATGGTATATATATATTCCCATATGGATGTTTATTATTCTAATTTCATATTCTATCTTTTCTCATGATATTTCTCTATATTATCTCAATAAGTTTATTTTCTACTACGTAAGGGACATTTGTATTTTCATAGTTTATGATTTTCTATTGTAAGATCTATATTTCTTATTTTTTTCATTTTTATAATTATTTGAAATTTTAATATAGTTTTTTATATTAATTCCTTATATCCCCCTTTCTTTAGTATTTATATTATATTTTTATAACTTTTACTTTAATGTATTTACTGAAAATATTATAAAAATGATATGAAAATATATTTATTTTTAATTTTAATAACATTATAATATTCATATTAAATATTTTTATTATTTTATTTGTCTATTTTCATTGTGTCTCCCTTTGGAGGTCTACCATTTCATTTCCCTTAATTTTTAGGGATTTAAATTATTTTTATCATGCGGTATTTCTCTTTTGTTTAATTTTATGTTATAAATCAAATTTTAATTATATGAAAAAAAGTTAATTTCAATTATTAATTATGTTATGTTTTTTGGTGTATGATCTATTTTTGGGGTACATTTTAATGTAGAACACATATTGATGCATATTATGTTGTGACAAGTGGGAATAAAATTGTATGTCCCACTAATGGATTGGTTAATAATTATATCTTATTATATTTTCTATATGAGAAATGGGTAGTTATACATGTTTACAATCTTATGATATTATGGTAGATATCCTTTACCGATTCTTATTATGTTTAATGATTATATATATAACAAATTATTATATAATTCCACATTATTATATCATTAAATATTATTATTCTTTGTTTCAAGGCTACACTTCCTTATCACATGTTCCTCATATTCTCATAAATTTATGATATACCCCATAATCTCTTTTATAACACCTTTTTATATCTCTTATTTTTTTCCCATTACTGAGTGATTGATCCACACATTCCTTTTAGTATCTATTTTACCATGTATTTATGAAGTTTAATGATTATTATAGTGTCATAAGAGAAATTTTATAAACGATTTTTTAACTAAATTGGTGTTTATTTAATTTAATAAATATGGTTATATAGTATAGTGTCTCAAGAGTACACATTTATTTTATAATTAACTAATTTTTTAGTTTTTGTGAACAGAACCATAGAATGTAACCCAATTCCAAATACACTAAACCACTGTGTTATGGGTGTATATTTTAATTATTCTGATATTCATATTTATCATAGAATGTTGTAAAAACAATATATGTGATGAGTGGTTTATTAAAATAAATACATAATCCCCATGTAATGTCCCCTACATCAAGAAACAAGGCTACAAAATATTAAAATATCTTTCATTCATTGGAAACTTGAGGAGTGAAACTTATATAATATTGTTGGCTCGCAGAATTAGATATTATGTTTCCTCCCAATACCTAGGACATGGATGCTATGAAATTGGATATTTATTAGTTGTATTCTAGTATAATATCTAATTGTAATGAATATATTTTTACAGATCTTTCAAAAAGTAAAGACCCACTAGCCGGAATGTTAGTGAGTCATGAACGTATTACTCAAGATAAAAATGGATGTATTTGGTATTTAATAGTCATTTGGAGGATGGATCCTACCCAGATGACCAGATCGTGGTTGGGGGCGTGGCAGAGGCCTTCTTTAAGAACCATCTTATTGGCCCGAATCCAAGGATCACTAGTGTTTTTCTAAGTGTTCATAAAGAGGTTACTTATGTTATCCCAATAGTAGTTTTGGGGAATGTTGTTGAATGGTTTTGGTCCTTACCCAATGAGGATGAAATGTTGGAGGCTGTGAAAATCCTTAATATGGAGTGTGCCCCTAGTCTAGATGGATTTCTAGGTTACTTATCCAAAGAATCATGGGACATGATTAGGGAGGACATAGTGCTAGTTGTGCATGATTTCTTTTCTGTTGGTACCCTTCCATGCATTTCTTGTGGTACCACCATGGTTCTCATTCCCAAAATAAGAAACCCCCTTCCCTATAGAAATATCATCTAATAACTGTGTGTAACTTCTCCTACAAGGTATTGGCTACTATCATCAATATAAGACATTCTCCTCATCTTCCTTACTGGGTTTCTGAGGAACAAAACTACTTTGATAGTGGAAGATAAATTCAAGGATCCATTTGTTTAGCCCATTAGGTTATAGGTGACCTCATTTTTAGAATGCATGGGTCCAATATGGTTCTCTAACTGGATAAGGACAAATCATATGATATAATTTAATGGATCATTATCATTAAAGTGCAAGTCAGTATGGGATTCTCATGTTATTCTACTAATTTAATTTTCAGGTGCTTCCATTCCTCATGGATAATTTTCCACTTCATGAGTGAGAATAATTTATTATTTAAGGATATATGAAGGCTGAGGTAAGGATATACTTTGTATCTATGAATTTTTGTTATCACACAAGATGTCATCAGTAGACTTATCAATTGGTAAATTACGTCAAGGCATATCACACATTATCATTGAAAAACTAATTCTATGTGAACCTATGATATCATGTTTGTTGATGACTCAATCATCTTCATTAATTCAGGTAAGATATTATTCTATAGTCTCAATTATATCCTAGAAACCATTGGAGTGGAAAATTAATCAATCACAGAAAGGGACAATTTTTTATCTTGAACAGATGCTTATACTCAATGGTCAATAGTCTGAGTAGAAGGCTAGGTATGAAATGAGGAAACCTACACGTGAAACATATTTCCACAATGATATCTGTAGTTTGAATCTATATTCAACACATTGATAATAGTTTTTGTAATAATTATGAGCCATATATAGAATTGGAATATTTTTTTCTTATCTTTTGGAGGTCAAATCACACTGGCTAACAACATATTTTCCTCTATCCTAAGACATACCTTATCTATCACTATATCCCCAAAGAAAGTGATTACCAAAATTAATAATATCAGTTTAGAATTTATTTTGGATTTAAATGGAAAAAAAATTAGGCACTAGAACTCCTAGAGTATATTAGTGAGACCTACTTAGGATGGTGGTATTGGAGTAAAGTGTTTTTGGGACATGTTGCATGGAATACGGGAAAAACTTCATGGGATGTTATCAAAGATAATTCAAATTGGGGTAAATTCATGGGTCCCAATACTTGAGGTGTTATCATCATGGGAAGAGGAAATAACTAATTTATTTGGTCCATGGTTACTTCACACTTTCAATCCATGCAACCCTTTTCTAGTTGGATAGTGGTATGAGGTGAAATCACATTATAGATTCATGATTGGGTTTGTTCGAAGCTTGAATTCCCATGTTTTATGGATGTTGGTATATCCTTTATAGAACCATGATTGTCCCCTGTATTTATCAATTAAATGTTGGATGAAAATCAATGAGAAACATTTGATATTATTGAATTCAATGTGGAACCTAGCACATATGTGTTTAATGCATCTTCTTCAGGGGCATTCTCAATGAAAGAGTTCCAGAGGGTCACTTGTAACATAAAAATTCATGATGGTTTGGGTCCTGCCTTATGAATTAAATACATTCATATCATTTTAAATTTCCTTGTTTGGGGGATCATAAACTGGTCTCTTCTTATGGAGTACATTTTTAATAATATGGGTGTTAACTTAGCTTCGAGGTGTTCCTATTGTAGGGAATACAAGGAGGAAGTTGTGGATCATTCATTCTTATTTTTTTAGTGGTCCAATTTTGTTTGGGGAGCCATTATATATTTTTCTGGTATCTTCTCTTTTGGGTTAATGGACCACCCCTTTCTTGAATGATAGTTACATGGCTTAGGGGATGTTGGTTCAGAGAATAAGGATTGAGGCATGATTTTCATGGATCGATGTTGGTGTATCTGTAATGCCAATAATAGAGCCAAGAATGAGGGATTGATATGCTTAGGGACGTTTCTAATGATAGAAAAAAGAACATACTGTTAGATTGGGTGTGTCTGCTCCAAATTGGGGATGAGGCCCCTTCTCTCTAACCTATCTAGGTGAGCTACAGCTCGGTTCCATTGGAAAGTCATGGCCATTAGGTTTACCAGTATCTATATCATATTGGTCCCAATCTCAATACCTATATATCATGTTCCATGAATGTTAATAAGGGTTTTGGAGTGGTTTGTAACTCAATTGGACAAGTCATTATCACTTTTCCAACTTATTCTGTTGATGGCCATTCTCTAATGGATAAGGCTTTGGCCCTTATTACTAGGCTAGTAGAATGAAGGCAAACAAATATTAGGTTATAATCAGTTGAAATGGATTCCAATGTTATCCATGGTTCCTTTCAATGCTACATTATTACTCCATGGTCTATTTCATATGTTATTTGTAGATGAAAATCTATAATAGATGATTCCATAGAGGCCTTTTATACTTTTAGGGAAGGTAACAAAGTATATCATCACCTAGATTCTCTGGCGACCCATGACAAAAGAACTCTTCTCTCCTCTAATCTTCACTCTTTATCTATTAAAGAGGAAATCTTTCCAGAGGGGATTCCCCTAGGCTCCATTACATTAAGCCTCCATAGTCCTCCCCCTCCCACTCTTATGTTGTGTATAGTGTGGTTTTCCTATTATTAGAGTTTCTTTGGTCCTATTTTTTTCCCTTTTCAAAATAATAAAAAATAAAAGAGCTAACGTGGTGGAGATTAAAACATTACACAAATCAGTGGAGCGCTACCTGAGTGCACTGATCATAATATGTACATGCTAATGTGTTCCACATAGCTCATTCAACATAAATACATATTTATTCAATTATCATACCATTATTTAGTAGTATGGAATACATACATAGAATTACCCAATCAGTTATGGATTGTTACATATAGAAGAACACCCTTCTGTGGAAATGGTAGTGGGTATTAAAATTTCAAAAAGCTTGTAATGAAAAATCATTGGATAATTTTAGCAACATAACGAGGGTAAATAATGATTCATGGGAGTGATTACTAATAGTTAAATAGATATCTTATCTAATTAAAATAATAAGTGTAGTGATATTGATGTGTCAAAACATATCCCAACGTGAATAAATAAAAAGAATCATAATATAAAGGAGGTGCTTTAATAAAGAGGATAAGGAGAGGATCCCTGACCATTAAAATGTGCTCCTAAAATCATGGAAGGAGTTTCTTCAGATCTTGGAGGCACCTTAGGAGGGCTCTAGAGAAATAAAGGTAGAGTAATTAATGGATATGAGGGTTTTGAGTAAAGAGAAATGGCTGGATGATTGGGTTTATAAAGAAAACCTGAGGAGAGTTCATTACTAATTTCCAAACATAGTTTTTTTACTCTATATGATAATGTAATCAATTCCAAAAAGCACCCCATGGTTTATTACCCATTTATTCTACAAAATTGGTGTGGTGTTTATTATTTTACACGTTTATGAACTTTTCTCATCAAAATAATACCATAGGTGATGTGGATGTGAGTCGTGTTTATAAAGAAATGATTTTAAAACAGTAAAAAACAATATAGATTTTTAAGGATTCAGTAAGGCTTTATAAAATTAATAAAATAATATCAAAAAAACTTTATATTTAAGTTGAAATATATATTTGGTCTTAGAAACCTTATATGGAATATATTACACCACTTTTGGTCCTTTATGATGTCATAATAGACAATATATATTTATATCATATTTAATTTTTAACCAAAAATTATATTTTGTTCAAAAAATTTGAAACAATCACGAGTGGGTAATTTTAATGTGATGATTTAAAAAATAATATTTATTTTATCCAACTAATTTTCTATATATGGGAATTTAATATTTGAAATATAAATCCATATTTACTAAAATATACATGTTTATTGACAATAACTTCATTCTGACCCTTATAAAAAATATTTTTGTCTTAAAAAAATTATATTATAATTTTAATTTAAAATTTTTATTTAATAGTAATATTTTATGAAAATATAATTTTTTTTAAAATTATTGATTTCATTAAAAATGATTTTTTGATTGAATCAATATATTTCCCACAAATACCATTTATGTTTCATCACAATGAAATCCTATTTTATCAAACATATAATTTAATGATTTTAAATTAATAACAAATGTATAAATATAATTATTTTTTATTATAAAAAATAAACAATACAATATTCATCATATTAGGTTCTAGATATATTCCCTTTTATTGTGGTAGTGAACTCCCTAAAGGTAAGGTGTACGATGATGAGATTTTCAATGGGTTATTCAATGTATAAGGTTTTTTCCATGATCTCAATGAGATTAGACTCCCCTATAAATGGTTTCATTCATTATTTAGTTTTTTTAATTTCACCTTGGTCTAAGTTAATGTAAAATATCAATGATTCTAACTCTATTGAAAGATATGATAAATTGGCTTCATTTGGTATGATCCTAATGGTCGAGGCCATCCTTTATTCCATCTATGCTAACTGAACTTTATCATCTACCTTTATATAGAACATTCATATGATAAATTTTTTGTGGATATATTATCAATTGGTATGTTGATTAATGGTATTTTAAATTTTATCAACCATATAATTATTCAAAATAGCTAATTTAGTGCCTGCATTTTCTATGAAATCATTAATTTATAGTGAGTTTATTTATTAAAAAAGAGGTAATTTCATTTATAAAATTTAGGTTCATTTTGTGTAACGACACAAACTTTTGAATAATAGTTGTTTCCTAAACATTTTTGTTATTTCATTATATACTCCAAAAAAACTATATCCTTTATTTAATGAAGTGAGTATAATTAAATGATACTGTTGGATTTCGACAGTTATATGATCGTGGTTCAATATGACCGTTGGAAACTAAACTTTTTACATTACAATTATTGATTATAAATATAAGTGATCTTGGTTAATACTAAAAGAAGAGTCGATGGCCTCATCTAGTAGACTTGGGTAATACGAAGCCCATCTGTCGGAGCTTGGGAAAGAGGTAGCATCTCTGGGCTTTGCTCTGGACCAATCCCAAGTTGAGCTTCAACATGTGAAGCTTTAACAAAATCGCCTAAGGGACAAGTTCAATCTAATAAAAATCACCTCTCAGGAAAAGTTGTCTGTGGATCCCCAAGATTCTATCACCATATTACTCCTTACACTATGGTCCTATGCAGGTGTTATAAGGGGCTATGTAACGAGGCCTTAGATACTTTGTGTAATCCCTTGGTAGAAATAAAATTGTTATTTCATATTATCGTAAAATTTGTGATTTTCAAATGTCCAGATAAATATGGGATGAATATTATTTATGATGTTGTAAAATGATATTTTAAAATATTTATGTAAACTTTAAATAATTAATAATGTGAAATGATTTTTAGAAAATGGTCTTCTACAATTGTGACTAGTAAAAAATGTAGAGTCTAATAATATCAACTTAATTTTCGGTTAATAGTAAAGTATATACCCTTATGAATAGTAGTGAATAGTTAATTGGTCAAAAAATAGAAACTTCACCCATGAATGTATAAATATAATTTATAAATCATAAATGTGAAAAAATTGTCATAATATATGTATTGGTATTTTTGTATGTAATAAATATTTTAATTACAATTTTAATATAGCTTTAATAATTTAAAATAAAAAATATATTTTCACAAAATGTAATCATAAATTGTTACTTAATTGTAATATGGTTATATGATAATTGTATGGGTACTTGATTACTTTTTCAAGGTGTTACAAAATAAGTTATAGTTTTAGAGTTGTTTTTTTAATAAATAATGATTTTATTTAAAAAATAAATTAAAAATATATAGAAAATTATTTTCATAAAATGGGTTTCATTTTTGAATTCATAGAATCTATATTAGGTTAGTGGGAATTTACGAAATTTTTATAAAATGTTTTGCTTTTCAGTTAATAGTGAAAATACAATTTTGAGTTTCGGGTGTTTAATGACATCATTAAGGATGTAATAATGATGTAATCATTTTGGTCAACTTTTGAATAGTAATATATTCTATGATGTGTCTCATGTGTTTAATAGCATGGGAAAATAAAATTGGCAAGCCCATGGTTTTTCAAATATGACCGACGAGGTGTCCCTTCAAAATTAAATAAATATTCCCTCACTTTTCCTCTAAATACCAAGCCATTCACTCATTAATTTCATTCCAAAATCTGCCTCAAAAAAGATCTTGTCTTTTTATCTCCCAAAGAGTCCTCCCAAGGTACCCTCAAGCCCCTCAAAGTCCCAACCTTCTTGCTTTCAAAGTTATTCTTCTAGGTAAGGGAACCTTTCACACCCTCTTCTTTTATGTCATGACTTCATTTATGTTATGTCTTCTAGTTTCCATATTATTATGTTGGGGTATGGTATTCTATATCCTTATTAATTTACATTTCATGTCCAATTTATGAGATATCTATTCCACTCTCATCACCTATTTTTCTGAATTTATAATTGATGTTGTTAGGCTGGCAAATTTTTGTAAAAAAATCGCTTATTCTCTTTTCTTTTGAGTTTCATTTTTCATATGGTATTTCATTAAAATATCTATACCATGATCTTATTTGTTTTTATTCTGTACCCATACATTATTATGAGTTTTTTATGAGTGGGTGAATCTTCTCCCCACCCTTTTCAATGTTTTCTAAAACCATGTTATATTGTCGTTATGCTGCAGAATTTTTTGTCCCAAAACCTCTCTCTTTTTGTCATAAAATTATCTTATTTTATTTTTATGAATACCAAAACCTATATAATTTATAAGGGTATTAATAAAGAAATAATATTTATCTATTTGTTCCTGGAATTAATATACATATAACCCTCACTCCCTTTTCATTGGTTATAAATGACATAATGATCTTGTTTTTAAGCACTGTTAAAACGTCACGATTTTGAAGTGAAACCCATTTAATTTACTCTTTATTGGTTATTTATGATTATTATCTATGTGAATCACAAGAAAATAAACACATATTAAGGGTGTTCCCTAATATCACTATAATGCATTGGGTAATGAATTTAATCTCTAGAGATGACAAGTTTCACGATACCTTGGTGAATAACCTTGGTAATTTTTATGACACCATGGGGATGAACCTTGTTGATATGTTCATGAATGTCGAAATTTAATGTTTTGATGATATATTAATGTTATGGTTCAATTTATTTTCATTATGAAATTCCTAAACATCCATTTATCATGTATTTATGTTTTTTATCAAGTTCTTATATATTTCACATGTAAATTGATTACCTTGTTTTCCTTATTGGCCCTTTTTCTCATTATTTCCTTTGATGTATGTCTCTAGGTTATGAGATGCAATAATTGTACATAAGAATAAATTATTATGAATCCCTAAAAGTGTATTAGAATAATTTTTTATGTTTTCAGGTTTTATGTTCCTTATTTTCAAGACACTGGACTTTAAAGATCCTCTCTTGGTAAAATGTAATGGAAAGTTATGTAATAAAAAGGTGGGATTCCATAGATGGTATCAAAGAATAGTTTAGTTATTTATTGAAATTAGGATATGAAAACATTTTGAAGAACCCTATATAAATGTTTAAATATATGAATAATTCTTGGTATATTAGTGAGTATTGAGTATGTGTTTTAACAAGAAAATACATCCCTGACTGGATACGAGAAGGTAGAGGAGGCTCTGGCACAGATGTACATAGAAGTGAAAACTCTAAAAATGAGTTTTGGGCTTGATCTGAGTATCTTGGTTCACAACAACGGGCCTTGCTACACTCTTGGTTACAACACTCCTGGTGGATATGTTTTGTTAATCATAAGCTTTTTATGAATCATTATGAAGGATTTATAGTGAAATGTATTTTTTTAAAGCATGAAGTTTTGAGACATAAAATCCTTTATAGTTAAAAGATTCATAAATGAAATAATCATCTCACTAAGGATTTATTCTTTTAGAAAATGGAGGTAAATATGGGGAATCGTGAAAATGGTGACAGTAATGGACCATGTGCTGATGTACCTCTGATGGAATTCAGAATGGAAAATTTCATACGAATGATGAACCAAATGACTCAGCTTATAGGAAATAACTTGAATCAAGCTGAGATAAAAATTTCATCATGAAGGGAACAAAATTCTATTGAATCCTTTATGCTTTAAAAACCACTATCCTTTAGTGGATCTACTGACCCATTGATTGCTGAAAAGTGGATAAGCTCTATCAAGAAGTTCTTTTCTGTGATCCGATGTTCTGAACAAGAGAAGGTTACCTTGGATATTTATAACATAGAGGTAGAAGTTTATCAGTGGTGGGAACTGATTAAAAACACAATTCCAATAGTGGAAGTTGAAGCTATGGAGTGGGAAGAGTTCAGATGGATATTCTTCAACATGTATTTCCCTCAATCGATGAGAATAAGAATGTAGGAGTTTCTTGAGCTGAAGTAGAAGGAGAATGAATCTGTGAGAGCTATGAGATGAACATCACAAGGCTTTCATGTTACACCTATAGCTTTGTCATAGATCCAAATGGTAAGGTTGATAGATTCTTTGATGTACTGAGACCTCATCTACGGAAGAATATAGCCAACCAATATTATGATAGCTATAAGAAGATTGTGCAAAGTGTGATGAAAGTTTGATTAGAGTTCTGTCAGATGAAATAGTCTCATAAATCTAATGACAAGAAAAGATTGATGGATCCATGATTGGGGACAAGCTTCAATCAGGGAAGAGGAGGTAACAAAGTAAAATGAAATTAAATTAGGATTAAAATGTAATAAAAATTAAGGATAATCGTGATATAACATGTAAAATGGATGTATATACACCTCAAAAAATATTTTAGGTGCATAACTA
This sequence comes from Viscum album, assembly GCA_963277665.1. Lineage (NCBI taxonomy): Eukaryota > Viridiplantae > Streptophyta > Magnoliopsida > Santalales > Viscaceae > Viscum > Viscum album. The sequence continues at coordinate 1,260,652,292 of OY728166.1, forward strand.
AACATGAGTCTCTACGAAGGAAAATTAAGACAAAACTATTTTACCGATTTGGTAACTTTTGAAACATAAAACCAATGAAAGAAATGTCATAAAATGGATATGTAAATAGAAATAATTTTACGTATAACAATCATTTAAAACATCCTTGGGAAGTATTCACACCACAAAAAATGAATGGGTGGTTAATGAATATTGTATCTCATAGAAATAAAAAGTTAGATAAAATCCACATAACTTGTATATTGACTGTTTTCGTAATTGTTCAAACCACGCTTATAATAAATATAAATTTATTAAAATATTTAAAAAATCCATATTATTATATATAAAACCATATATGGATTTATTTTGACCTTATATTATTAGTTTGTAAACCATCCTATGTTAAGGGTTCACTTTGGGTAATATTCACTATATTCTTCACATGTGTCTTAATTTCTTATATCTTTTGTACTGATACTTTTATCGTGATTTTCATAATTTAAACCATGATATAAATATCATGTAAATATATTAAATGTGTAATATAATAATATATATAATATATAAGTACGAAATAGAATACATCGTTCATGGAGACAGTAGGTCATGTGTATGCATGAATGTTATTCCCATTTAATTCTCGTGTTGAAAGAAAAAAAAAATAAAAGACACACACACACACACATATATATATATATCATTATTAAATTAGTTTTATTATATAATATATATTCACTAAAACCATCCTTAATATAACCCATGCAGTGTATGAATGAATCGTATCACTTTGAAGGGTGGTAGCCAAAACGTCTTCAAACAAAACTGTTGTATTAACAAAAAATGGGAAATAAAGAAGGAATATGTTTTAAAATGTTTTAAAGAATCTTATATACATAATATATATAATATATGACATATATAAATAGGTTTTCCTTCATAATTCCCAACATGAGAGGTGGTAATGGAAAAAATTAACAATCATCTTTTTGTGAGGTGGTAGTTTATCGTACACATAAACAATATGTTCGTTACCCATTATATAAAGGTGATTATAAGTGTAGGTTGAATACAAATCATAAAAACATACTAGTATATTTTGGATATGGAATTTTAATAAAATAAAATAATAAAGAGTGTTTAGGGGTGGATAAAGAAAATAAAAGAAAGGATTTTGAGAGAAGGCATTGCCTCTTAATGGGGAAACTCTTTTTAGTTTGTTTCCATAGAAGACATTATTACCAAATGGATAATTCAAGGAGGAAGGGAGGGATGTTGGGAAGTATATTGGGTAGATATTGGCAGAATATAAGAGGTTTTAGATGTGTTAATAATAGGGAGAGGTGGTGGCCTTTTATAGGGAAGGAAAATGACTCACTTGGAATTTTTGAAAACAAGTTAGGTGTACACATGTTCTTACCTAAAATAATTCCTAAACCCCAACATAAATAAATCACTAAAAAATAGTAGGGTGATTAGATGGTGTTATTTTTTTCATTTAGAGGGGGGTATTACCCCTCCTAAATGTTTTAGTGGAGGTTATGGTGAACCGCCGCTAAAGTGGATGCCCATTTTTGTTAGGGATGGTTATTAGAAAATGTGGTATATCTACGGGTGAATTAGTGGTGGTTGAATTAGAGGGGGTTTAAAACCCCTCTTATGTTGTCTTAATTTTCCAGAAAATGCATTTGAGATAGTTCAAACTACCTCAAATGTTTTCTTAAATTTGGTTTTTTCTAATTAGTTTTTTTAATACACGACACACAATTTCGGGTGGTTTTGTAAAAACTCCCCTAATTTATCATACATTTGAGGTAGTTTAACCTCCAAAAATGTTGCCTTAAATTTTGGGTTTTCTAATAAGTTTTTTTCAATATATGCCTAGTCCCACCTCCCACCACCCGCTCTCAAGTTCCCCGATCCCACCCCATCCCTTCCCCTACCATCTTATTCTTCCCCACGTGTGTAACACTCCCCTCTCTCTCCCGTTCGACCCCCAACGCGATGCTTCCCCTTTAACTCCACCATGTGATCACGCACAGGGTCAAAACCCCCAGCCAATATTCATATACCTTCACATGGTATTCGAACACAGGGTGCCTGGAAGAATACCAATCGAAGACCAACCCCCTTACCACTATTGAAAATGTATTTTTTTATTTTAATATACATGAATAAATTTATTTATATTTGACTTTTATTTTAATAAATATTATTTTCATAATATATGTAAATACATTTAAATAATAATATACATATAATTTACTGTATTGATATATATACACACATAATTATATATAATATATTTATATACATTATTTACTATATTTATATGTATATACAGCTATATATATTCTATATTATATAATAATAATTTTATTTAAATGGTTGAAGGTCAAGACCCCTTTGTTGGACTATGTTATATAAATATATATAACCCAGATATATATATATATATATATATATATACTTATAAATATCTCTATGTGTGTGTATGATAATAGTAATATTATTAATTATTTTTATAGTAATTAAACTTTCTTTTAAACTATATAAATTATATGTCATTTTTCTAATACTATACATTTATTTTATGATTTATATTATACATATATTGTATTAAATACATTTATATTATATATTTATGTAAATTATTTATATATTTAATACATATTTTTTTATTATATACATATTTATATATTATATACAAATTTATTTAATGAATATATATATATATAATTATTTACTTAGTATATTTATATAAGGACTTTAAAAAAATATTTATATAACGTATTTCAAAAGATATATTTATTATTATTTACATATATATATATTGTATAAACTGTATCATATTATATATAATTATTATATAATAATTATTATATGAAATAAAATTTACACAAATATTTATATTATATATAATTAATATTATATGAAATACGATTAATATAAATATTTATATAATGTTATATGAAATAAAATTTTATATTATATATATTTAATATGTATAAAATAAACCAATATTATATGAAATACAATTTATACAAATATATACATAATATTATATGAAATACAATTTTATAGTATATATAATTAATATTATATGAAATACAATTTATATAAATATTTACACATTGTATTCCAGTACATATATTTATTATTAAATACATTAATATATATATATATATATATATATATATTTCAGTAAATATAATTGTAAAATATTGTATACATTATTAATATATATTTATTTCTATAAATTCCATTTCATAAAATATTAATTATTTATAATATAGAGGCATAAACATGTTAATTAAAAATATATTTAATATTATTATAATATAAATCATAAAAACTATAGGCTTTGGTTTTTATATGATATATTTTTTAAATAAATTTTATTTATACATATATATATATATATATTTATATAATATATTTATGATTTTATATTATAAATAATTAATATTATATAAAATACAATTTATAAAAATAAATATATATTAATCTACATAATATTATACAATTATATTATATGTATACATATAAATACAACTAAATATAATCAATTTCAATATTTTATATAATATGTTCATATAATGTATTTAAATACATTTATATGTTATATTTTTATCAGTCATATATATATATATATATTAGAACATGTTTTTTATATAGTGGGAGTTCACAACCCCCTTTAATCTCTTAAATTAAGGGGGGAGGGGGTGAACCCCCTCTAATTTACGAAATTAGAGGGGCTTTGAACCCCACTAATTTGATACATAACATGGGGTTTTAAACCCCCTATAATTTAAGATATTAGATATTGTTTTGAACCCCCTCTAAAATTCAACTAGATATTTAAAAAATAATGTTAATAATTTTAGAGGGTGTTAAAACCTCCTCTAATATAAGAAATTAGAGGGGGTCTATAACCACCTATAAATTTTATTATTACTGAGGGTTTTACATAACCCCCATTAATTTATATAAAAAATGAATTAAGAGGGGGTTCATAACCACCTCTATATTCAATTATTAGCGGGGGTGGTATAGAACCCCCTTTAATTATATAGAAAATAAATTTAGAGGGGTTTGTGCACAACCCCCTGTAAATAACCCTATTTAAACTATATTTTTTTGTAGTAAATAATGGAAGGTTTATACCATAATATGGCCATAAAATGGGTTTTTGACAAGTGGATAGGTCTTTTTTGCCCCTAAGATTATGGTTTAGTCCCTAATTAAGCTTAATTTGACCTTAATCGTTGTGATTAATTTTAATCACTTTAGCTAATAATTTTGGTAAAAAAATAAACATGATCTATTTAGACTATAAATATTATACTTCATATAATTTTGTATATCAATTTTTATAAATTAAATTCTCATAAGCAGAAAAATCACGATTATTGCTAATCCTAGAGACATGACATAATAATGGGTTTTTTAAGTAGAAAAATGTTCAAAAGTTTGTTATGTTTTTATATTCAATTTCAATGTGAACATGATTATAATGACTAAAATGGTATTAAAAAAAATGTATAATTGATAAAATTTTACCATAAAACAAATTTAACATATAATTTAACTTTAATAATTATTTAAATGAAAATGACATTATTAACTAAAATGTGGTATTTTTAATTGTTCCTCAAAAAAATAAAGTTTCTTAGAAAAATCCTATAAATTTAATTTAATCTAATTTAGGAATTATAATTTCAAAAAAAAGATTATTTTATCAACTAAAATTTCTATGTGTCTAAAATTAATTTTTTTCATATAAGTACATGAAATGTAATTTTTTTAGAATACTGTCTTTTAAAACATATAAGGTCTTTCCCAAAAATTATATCTTTCATTATCAATATATTTTACTTCTATAAAACCATTATAAACAATATTTAAAAGGTAATTATTAATATAAATATTACTAATTTTAATATCAATGTTATAATAATATCATTTAAATAATTATAATATTAAAATTATGTTTCATAGAATCATCAGTGCAGCATGTAACATATACCAATCGTGGTTATATGTAACGTATTCTGAGTTGATGTTATATGTATCTTACTCTAAGTGGGTTCTATGTAACGTACACCAAGTCGGCGTCGTATGAAAGTAATGTTTGAATAAGTTATTTAATAAATAAAAATTAGAATTGTGTGAAATTAAAAATATCATAATATTCAATTAATTCGAATAAATAGTTAACAAAATATAGAGGTGTTACATTATACACCACTTAAAAGGAATTTACCATCAAAATTTGTCTCAATTATTTGTGTTTTAACACTTGAAAGTTTCATTCATAGAAACCCACATCGTAAAAAGGAATCCTAAAACATCCCTTAAAATGGGAAAGTTAGAACCATAGAGTATACCCATAGTAACATATAAATAGGTTTCCACAATGGATAATATAGTTTTCGAGTGAAAACATGGACATGGATGAAAAATATAACAGTCATGTTACGGAATAGATTGATAGAGAAAATTGATTAACTGAAGTGGGTGATCACAAAACCATAAATCTATAATGATCTAAGGGACCATCTGATTTATCTTAAATGAAGGTGTTAAGATAAATATTTTTTAAAATGATTTTCCTAGATTTGAGTAATTATTTTACATTATATGAATATAAGGAAACACACTTCCTTGATTTTTTTCCTTTTTATATATACAATATCATCCTTTGGTTTTTTCTTGATCAATTTCCACTTTATCTCTTATTCTAGGTGATTATATTGAATGTTTCATTCCTGAAGAACCAACATATCATGATATACATAAATATAATGATAATTCATTCCATATTCCTTCACTTAACATCTCAGCAAAATGGTTAGCACATGTTATGTAACATCCATAAATCGTCATATAATGATATATCACTTTAATATAACAAACTTAATTTAAAGTTTAACATAATATTTCCATAAATAGTTAACCTTATAACTCATCCACAAGTTTAAATTACAAAAAATTAAGAAGAATGTTACTAAATCTTCATAACATTTATCCCCCATAAAACACAAAATAAATATTGGTTGTCACATTCCAAAAAATTGAATACCCTCATCATATATTCTATTGAAACATGGTAATAACTTGAATTACCATAAATTATATTAAAAAACATGCATGATTACTTATTCAAAAGATTAAAAAATATATTTCCTAAATCTAGGAAGTTCTAAACGTCATCCAAGATGACATAGACCTCTTCTTCAACCAATCAATAATTGGATCCAGGGTAATCTGTACCATAAAATTCACTTATTTATATCAAACATTCCACTTATTAAAAAATAATTACCTTAGCATTACGAAAACATTAAGGGTTATCATTCCCTTAATATTGTGTTTCCTATGAATATAACCATATCATTAAATAACTTTTCTTTTCCACTAATTATTCAACATTTTATTGAAAATCATGTGAAAAAAACATAAATTGACTAATCATTATATAAATCACCATTCATAATTATTAGATCCAAATATATAAATACTTCAATCCTTCCATTAAAATTGTTTTCAGGGAAGGGATACCTCCTTTTTTTAGAAGTAAATTCTTATATCTGGGCATCCAGTTGGGTAATTCACATGTTCTCCACATATGAGATATTGAACTCCATTACTAATAGTCACCCTATAACACTTTTTCCCATAGAGATAAAATCTTCCCCTACATTTGAGGTATTATTTAAGGTTCTTTTTTCCTTCTTCTTGACATTTACAAAGACAAATATTTTTTCCTATATTCTCTATAGAATTTGAAAATTTATAAAATTCAATCTTCCTCTTGTGAAATGTGTTTAGAATATCACTAATGTTCACATTGTTAATGATATATCGTGATAGATGATTTGGAATAATCACAATATCATTATCTCTAGTCATTATTCAATTTAATTTTTCATAATCACAAGATTTTCCATCAGACTCAATGTTAACCTAGTTCTTTTAGGTTCCCTCTATTAAATACAACTATAAATCTTGGGGTGAGAAACATATATCATAGAATAAGACCACATAATTATTAAAAAAATAGTTATAGGATGTCTAAATCCTAACACCTACCTATTAATATATGAATCCCTAAGTTTATCCAAGGTTATTCATAGTTATCTTGTATTTAAGTCCTTCATATTGGTTCATGGTTAATTTCTAAACTTTTAAACAATATCTCCTGGGAGTTTCAAACTAGGTGTGCACCAAGGCCCATAATCATGTACCAAATTACACCAATTCAAGCCCGAAACATCTTGTCAATGTATTTACCCCTAGGTAAATCTATTCTTGAGCCACATCCACTTTTAGTAACCAGAAAAGATGTATTTTCAGGAAACCACTCACTCAATCATTTACCAAAATTCCAATATATTTTCTGAAATGTTAAATCATCCTTATACTTATCCTTAGAGACTTCCCAAGACATATCATTAGAAATATACCTAGGTATCACACTAAAGCATTCTAATACTAGTTTCCAAATGTTGACTAAACCATTCCTTTTATACCAACTATAGTGACCCAGGCTTAACATACATTGATTTTACATCATTTTAGATGAATATTACCTATATTACAAAAATACATGCTCAAGGATCATAATAATTTAGTTTCTTTGGAAAATTGGAAACAAAATATTTTATCATAGTAAAAAATATTTGACATAACCCATAATGATCTCCACATTTTGTAATTCTACCTACGATCTTTCTTCATTGCCTGGGGAAGGGAATCATAATAAAAGGGTGATCTCATATGCTCAGTAAGGGTAAATAAAGAAAATGTGTATGCATATCATAAAACTAAAGGTATAAGAACATGATCGAGATCCCTATAAGATCATGCCCTTCATATCAAAGACAATAAACATGAGTTAGGGGGAAAATATTGTATGTTAATAAGACATGAATCATAATGAAATAAACATCATGATCCATGAGATTATAATGGATAAATAAAAAAATTTATTTATGAAATACACATAAGAATAGAAAATTTTATATCAAGGTTACCTAACAAGACCTTTAAAACATCTTAGGGTTGGTATATGAATCATGTACATACTATGGGCTTGGATTAACAACCCATATACCCTCTTACTTTTATGCTTGGGCTACAAACCATGTACCTTCTATTTTTTTGGCTTGGGCTACAACCTGTGTACCCTTTTCCTTTATTCATGGGCTACAACCCATGTACCTTCTTGTTTTTGGGCTTGGGATACAACCTGTGTACCCTATATCTTTTATTTTTGAGCTATAACCCTTGTTATTTCTTGTTTTCAGGCATATGATGCATCTGGTGTACCCTATTTATTTTAGGATTAGGATTCAACCCACGCACCTTCTTGTTTTTAGTCTTGGGATACAACTTGTGTACCCTTAGATATCATATAAAACTTATCATTACCCCATTCATGGGATAGAGATATAGGTCTCACCCATCTCATAATGAAATAAACTATATATGTTCCACAAGATAATAAAACTTTTATAATATCTTGACCCGTAAAAAGAGATATGTTTTATAAACATAAAATCATATCCCATGAAATGAAATGTGTATCATTAAAATTTCATCACATCATAAGCTATGAAAAAATATAGGTTTCATAATCACTTCATGAAATCAAAACCCGTGAAATAAAGTGGGTTTCAGAAGAATAAAACCCATGGATCAAAAACAAGTGTCTTGAGCAACATTCCATCAATACATAAACCATTCGAGAAGTAATATGAATGTAACCATTATATCATTTCCTCTAAAGGAATGGGTAACATAAAAAATATAATCTTAGATGAAAAATAACGTTTAAGGGGATTTGGAAAACATTTCATGAGTTATATATCCTTTCTTCGTGGAAAAAGGATCATTGAAAAAGTATCTTTAAAACATTAAAAAAATTTAAAACTATTTTCTTTAAAATTTTATAAAATACACTTGAAATTTTTTTGAAATCAATTTTACTTAAAAACTGGTAAAATAATATTAAATATCTTTTCAAAAAAAATTACATAAAAACATATAAAAAAATCTGGAAAACCTTTTGAAGAAAATTTTATTTATAAATATATAAAAGAAACAAGAAAACATTTTTCCTTAAAAAAATATAAAAGAAGCTTGCAAACCTTTCACAAACCATTTACTTGAAAATATCTTTTAAATAAATTTTTCAAAAAATTAACCTTATAAACATGAAAATAAATCCTCAAATAATTGACGAATGGTAAATCCTTACATTTTTTATGTGGTAAAAAGAACCTTCCTTTTTCATGGTAAAAACATTAAAAAAATTACTCATTCCAAAAGAAACAAGAATATTCCATTAAAAATGGTAAAATAAAAAAGTTATAATAGTTTATTTTAATTATTTTAGGATAATAGTAGAATATTCTTGGAAATCCTTTTTGGAAAACATGATTTTAATAGAACACAAATTTCCAACCAAAGAGAGGGTAATGTGAGGCTTTCATTAAAACACTTTATTAATTATATTATGAACCAATGAAAAAAAATGGTATTAATACCTATAGATATCTTGAATAAACCTAGGATAAGGAAAATAATGAGTGTTCTTGAGATATAGAACATATGATTTCATCAATGAAGCAAAACCATTAATAATCATGAGAGGTGATGAGATTGTTTTAATAAACTCTTACCACATAGTAACATGGGATCTTACTCTACATGTAAGAAAAAAAAAATGAAGCAAATAATATCATGAAACTAAGGATATTAATGATTTATCATGTAAAATGGAATTATATACCCTTTAAGAAAGAATCTAGGTGCATAACTAAACACGAGTCTCTAAGAAGGAAAATTGAGACCAAAGTATTTTACCAATTTGGTAACATTTGAAACATAGGAACTATGAAAGAAATATCACAAAATGGATGTGAAATTAAATATAAATTTAATTATAAGATTTATTGAATACATCCATGTGCAGTATACACCCCACACAAAATGGATGGGTGGTGAATAAATCATGTATCTCATGGAAATAAAAAGTGTGATGAAATCCCCATACATTGTGTCTTGACTCTCGCAGCACTCATTCAAACCACATGTATAGTAAATATATATTTATTATAAATATTTTAAAGAACCATATTATTATATATAATATCATATTTGGTTTTATTATAGCCTTATATTAACCTCTTGATAACTATCCTATGATAAGGTTTCACTTTGGGTAATATTCTCTTTATTATTCACATGTGTCTTAATTTGTTATATCTTTGGTCCTTATATGTATACCATGATTTCCAGAATGTAAAACATGATATAAATATAATTTATATAATTTATATGTGTATTATAATTATCTATATAATATATAATTATGAAACAAAATACACTATTCATGGAGATGGCAGGCCATACGTATGCATGAATGCTATTCCCATTTAGTTATCGGGTTGAAAGAAAAAAATAAAAGTAATATATGTATATATATCATAATTAAATTAGTTTTATGAAATCATATATATCATATATATTCACTAAAACAATACTTAATACAATCCACGTAGTGTATGAACGAATCCTATTGCTTTGAGGGGGTGGTAGTCCACACATCCTCAAATGAAGTTATCGTATTAACACAAAATGGAAAGTTAAAAAGACATGTGTTGTAAAAATGAATAAATAATATTAAATAAATAATAAATATAATATATTACATATATAAATATAGTATCCTTCATAATTTTTACCATGATAGTAGGTAATGGAAAAAATTGAACTATCATCGTTTTGTGGGGTTGTAGTTTCAACACACATATACTGTATTTTCATTACACATTAGATAGAGTTGTGTGTAAGTTTAGGTCAAATAATTAGCCTAAAATAATCATCTTATATTTCTTATACTATTTTTCTTATGAAATAATGGAATTAATAGAGTAGTGGAGATATAGAAGGAAAATAAGAAAAAGGATCTTGGGAGAAGACGTTGCCTCTTAATCGGGTAACTCTTTTTGGTTTGTGAAAAAGGCTTATGTGGAAGACATTATGCCCAAATAGAGGGAAAAATTAGGAATGGAAGGATTTTGGGAATTATATTTGTCATAACATGTCCAATCCTATGATATTTTACAGCTGTGAAGAATAGGAAGAGGTGGTGGCCTTTTATAGTGAATGAAAAGGACTCACTTGGAATTTTTGAAAATAAGTTTGGTGTACACATGTTATTACCGAAAAACAGTCATAAAAACCAAAATAAATAAATAATATATTTTATTTTATTGGATAAATATGGAAATAAAGGGTTTTGGATAGGTTTATAGTTCATCTGGTCCCTTAAGATTATGGTTTATTCATTAATTATGCTTAATTTGACCTTAATCGTTGTGATTAATTTTAATCACTTTTACTAATATTTTTTGTTAAAAATCAACATTATATGATTAGACTCTAAATATTATACACATTAAAATGATATATATATGTTTTTCAAAATTATCTTCACATAATCATAAAAATTAATATTAATTTAAATCCTACAGACGGGATGAAATAAAGAGGTTTTAAAGTAGAAAAATGTTTAAAAGTTTGTTTAGTTTCTATATTCAATTTAAAATTAAAAATGATTATAATGACATAAATGGAATTAATATTTTTATTATTGTAATAATTTTACCTTAAAAAAAATTTAATTTATAATTTAACATTAATAATTATATTAACAAAAGGTAATTATTAAAAAAATGCAGTATTTTCACTATTCATAAAAAATGACGTTTCTCATAAAAATCCAAAAAATTCACCATATGATAATTTAGTTATTATAAATTTAAAAATGATGTTTTATTTATCAAGTTAAATTTATAAATTTTTCTAATTTTATTTTATTATTTTTTCATTGGACATGAGATGTAGTTTTTTTAGAAAATAGTATGTTTAAACATATAAGGACTTTAAAAAAATTAAATATTTCATTATAAAAATGTTCTATTTCTATTAAAAAGTTATAAAAAATATTTAAAAAGTATTTATTACTATCTATATTAATAATTTCAAATTATTAATTATAATTATATCATTTAAATAATTATAATGGTAAAATGATGTTTTGTAGAAACATCAATGTTGTGTGTAATGTATGTTAAGTCGTGGTTTTATATAAAATACGGCGAGTCACTATTACATGTATCGTACTCTTAGTTGGTGTTGTGTAATACACACCAAGTTGATATTGTGTGAAAGGAATGGTTGACTTAGTGATTTAATAGTAAAAAATATTTTCAAAGTTGTATTAAATGAAAAATATCAAAAGATTAAATTAATTAAAATAATAATAATTCACAAAATCTATGGGTGATACAAAACAGGATCCTATCATATTGTTCATATTGTTAATAGTTAGTTTTGATTAACCATCCATTTAATGGTGATATGTAGTGTTGAAGATAAATTCTTTATTCAATACAGTATTCTCTATAACCACAAGGTAATCCTCCAATATCGATGACATATTATTATGAGTGGAACTCAAATTATTCTTACCACTCCCCTTATGTATATCATCGTTAGTTGGTCAATAGATAATTATTACATGATAGAAATCAAAATAACTAACTTTTAAATGCACCCAAATGACATTATTTACTTTAGATAACATGGGGAGTCCTATGAAAAAATATATTGTTATGTTTTTAGATTTCTATACTGGTATGGGAAAAGGATTCATCATACCCTTGGAATTATTTCATTCAACCTCGACTTGTTTTTATACCAAGCATCAAGATATGAACTCTACAATCTCCCTTTTAATGTTATCCCCCCATAAATTTTTCTCCAAATATTTATATGAATTAGTGATTACCAAATGAATAGAGAAGGGTGATATATTCCCTTCATCTAGAATTACCCTTTTCAGTTATGTTTTTAGTAGAAAAAAATTGTGGTTCACATCCTTATAACTATATCATCATCAATGGTGAACTCAGGAATATTCCCTACCTTCTTTTGTAGAACCTCTTCATCTACCGGAGCCTCCTTGATCCTATAAAAAATGTATATTTGACATGTTATTTAGGAAAGGTGGGATAAAAATTATTTTATTATTCCCATATTCATCCTTTTCATGTCAAATAATATTGTATCCATTTAAATCCTTATCATGTATAGGGTTGGAGTGTCATTCCTACTCAGATCTTTTGCGACATTGTTCGCCTTCCCAAAATTTAATGGATTTAACATCATAATACTTGACCATCTATAACCATATTCATTTTAATATATTAATCTAATTTTTTTAATATATACTTGAGGCTTTTATGAACCATATACATGTCACACTTCTATCCCTATAGATAATTCCACTCAATATTTATTGTGATGATTTCTTCATCCAATTATAGATCATGGGAGGGGTATTTCTTCCTGTGCATCATTAGTTGGTGATTAGAATCGGTCATAACATTTTCATCTTGTATGAGCACACAACTAACAAACTTTTTGAATACCTAGATATAGATTACAAATCCATCCACACTGGTAGATAATGTGAGGATAGTTGTGGTGATATACCTTTTATTCTTCATTTTAAAACATTCCTCACATTCATTATTCTAAAAAAACATTACCACTTTTGAGTTAGGATGGTTAATGGGATTGAGAATCAATATTAGTTTCTCAAACCTAAATGATATTACCTAGTTAATTCATGGAAACTATGGATATTCTTCATAGAGTTTGGTGAGATTTGTCCTTCTATTGCCTCTATTATTTAAGAGTAAAAATATATCCCTTTGACAGTGATAACAAGAAACAATAATATTATCATTTATAACTATACTTTTATTTACTATTCTTTTCGTACAACATTTATTTACATAATTACATTAATAATGTATTCAAATGTTCCCAATGTTCCTCCTTGTTGTTGTATTAAATGAGAATATCATCTATAATGACTACCATAAATTTATCAAGGTAATATCTAAGGAAAATATTAATCTTTAACATTATAATTAATTTATTATTTTTGAGTCAAAATGGAATCACTTTGAACTAATAGTGTGTTTACTGTGTACAAAAATTAGTCTTTGGGATATCATCCTTATTCACTTTTACATGATAGTATCATGATCAATGATGTGACTTAGTGAAATAATGGGATCTATATAGCTGATCAAAGTAATCATCAATCCATAGAGGAGGATAGTTTTTCTTTTTCGTGATCTTTTTGAGATGAGGATAATCAATGAAAAGTTTCATTAGACTATCCTTCTTCTTAACAAAGAGGATGGATGCCCTCCAAGGTGAATCACCTGGGTGTATGAACCCTTTATCCCAATTATCATTTCGTTTCATCATTATCTCCTCATGTTCAAAATAGAAATTATATACAGGAATTTGATATTTAAAATTATCTAAGTATATTAATTATTGGAATATCAACCTCATGGGTAGAAGGATGACCATGAAATCCGTAACAAAACACCAAAAAATTTCATTATAATTGGAATGCTATCAATGCTTAATTTTTTATATAGTCTTAATCATTTGATCCAGATATGATTTATCGTTGTGAAATAATATCAATTTTTCATATAATGATATTAAATTAGGTTCACCCTCTTCCCATCACTTTTATAAAATCAGAGGGTGATTCTTGATTCACAGGTTGATTTCCCTCTCATTGAAATTTATATTAGTACAATACAAAGAAAGGCAATCCATACCTAGAAATTAATCAAATTCTACTAAAGGTAGAATGATAATATTTTCATGAAAATTCCCATAAACATCAACTTTTGATTCAGTAATCATAGATGTTTTCCCCGATGATATGAAATCATTTGGGGTGGTGTGTCTGTGTTCTTGGAAAACATGTAAGATATTCTAATATAACATGAATTTTAATATGGAATGGTTAATTTAATCCTAGATTGTCTACTATTTTTTGTTTTGGAGGTGCTTATAGGAGTCCTAGAGTCGGTTTAGAGGTGTTTCCTACTAAAATATAGAATAAAGAAGATTCCACGCCATATAAATTTACACAATGTGAAAGAGTGGTCTATATCTTGTGTGAGGTTGGTTCACAATGTGTAATAAATTCAAATGTTAAATTCATCAAGGTGATTCAATTTTTCATGGGGATTGATACCCATCATTTACATGAAGTGTAAAGGGTGAACTCCATGTAATTTTTTGGAGCAGTATATCTTTAATAATACAACACTCAGGTTTTTCCACTATCACCCTCTCATTTCATAGAATCCTAGGGGATATCCCTCCAACCTCCTTGGGATTCCTTCATTGAAGATTGATCCTAGGCCTCATTTATTTGATTCATTGGTTCCATTATATACCCCTTATAGATCTATGTTTACTTATTCTCCCTTACCCATAATTTTCATTCATTCTTCACATAGGGATTCTCTATAGAGATGTTATTTTGGTTTGGGGTGTGATTTGGGCTTCATTTTTATGATAAGTGGGTATGTTGTTGGTTGATCGGTTAGTTCCTTGTACAGCAGTGGTTTTTGGGAAATTATTTTGTTTCCATTACAGTGTGTAGAAATATTGGGAAGCTTCTTTGAGGTATGGGATCCTCATTCTCACTATTTTACATGCTATGTGTGAGATATACACGATTATTCTTACATTTGGGAGTATAGTAATTGCTGACATAATCTTATAATAAATAAAAATGTCTAAAATTTATTGTTAGTGTGATTTATCACATTATATAATGTTTTTTATATTTTTTGGAGATTGGTATGCATTCCTATTGCCAATTCTGAAAATAACATCTATTAAGAGCTATGATTTCACTGTATTTTTCATGCTATCATGACCCATTCATGTCATTGTTTAATTTCAATTGAATAAAAGAGTAATGAATATATATTAACTAATAATTTTCTCCCCTATACATATGGTTTTTTTATAATACCCTTGATAAATAATAAAGATATAAGACAATTCCGCTAAATAAATATACAATCTATAATGTGTGTTGTGACGTGTTATTGTTCTTTTTTTATTTTCTAGTGTGGTTTGGCCCGTTGCGCTATGATAGATGTTCTCAGTTAGATTGTGTAGTGTGTGGGTTACTGATGTTGTGGGTGGTTGGCATGAATGTTATGTGGGAAGTGATGTGGTGGTTGGTTGGCATGGGTATGATATGGAAAGTTGTTTGATGTGGAAAAGTAGTTTTAGCATAGTTGTTGTGCTATGTGGTAGTTGTGTTTGTGTTATAGATGAGATGTGTGGTTTGTGTATTGTGACATGGCTTGGGAAATGTGGTGTGATGGGGATTATGGATGTTTGGGGTTATGATAGAAGTTATGTGAGTTGGTCCAGTTGTTTCATGGAATGGTTGAGTTAGTTTCCTTATTATACATGTAACAAATGACAATATCAAATGAATATGAATCGGTGAAACTGATATGTGATAAATGGATAAAATTTAACTGAATAAATTAATTACCGGTGTAATTCTAAATGAAAATGATAAGGAATAAATTCAGTAGAATCTATAACTGTATGTGGGAAATGTTATGTGTCTAATGTGGTGGTTTCATAGAGTTTCATTTAGTGATGGAAATAGTTGTGACGGTTAATACAAAGTACCTGGTGGGGAAGTTGTTTGCGCTAGTATTTCTGATGTAAAACTATAGGTTGGGTATTGTGTTCAATATCTATATCTTGTTTGTTTATGTTATTTTATATGAACCCAATCGAGTTAGATAACCTCACCAACTCTTATAGGTTCTTATTTTTTTGTGTTTTCCCAAATATCTTAAATGGTAGAAATATAGATGGTTGTCTACCCCCTATCTCCCACTCATCAATCAACAATAATGTGTTATCAAAGATGTATTTGGGTGAGATGTGACATATCCCATGTGTCTATAGACATGATGAGATGGATTGATGTGGATTACAGTGGGGGTGTTAATTATAGGAGGATGATACGAGGTTAATTACCTTAATGTTCATGAAACCCTACTGCTCTCATTATGGTTTTTGATAGGTGATGGCTTATGTGTTTTCAAGAAAGATTTGATGTAGTCATACCAGTGGGGAGCCAAGCCCATGTGTCTGTGGGTGTGAGGTGATGTGACTATACTTATGGGGATGTGTGATAAATAAAAAAATGGGAGAACCCAAATATAAAATATTGGGGTGTGAGAGAGTAAAATCAGTGGGGAATACGTAGCAGGGCTCATTTCATTATTATGATCTCGATGTTAAATAATTATATTATATGTTTTATTTGGTGAGTATTCCATGCATAGGTTGAGTTTGGTTAAATGTTTTGTATAAGTGATTGTTGGTTCTGTTATTCAATCAAGGTTGCATTATCCTGCTCTTTCCACATGTTCACTTAAAGCCCTGGTTATACCCCTATTGAGGGTACCAATTATGCTCACCCTATGTATATACAATTTATTCATGTTTCCAGGAAGACTACATGAATCTTGTTGGACATTAGTAGCTCAGATCTACAGATATTTGTTACGCCAGTGCTTTATATTTTTTTTGGGGTACTTACATTAGATACTTTTGTCTGTATCATTTTAATTTACACATGCATTGTGGGATGGTTTCAGTTTCATGTATAATATTTCATGGATTTGTAAATTTATTATTTGTCTTGTAACTTGTACTACATTATTATAAATGGTAATTCCTCCCATTTTTTGAGATATTTACCCAGTCAGTTCTAGTCACTAACCCATGGTCTAATTGAGGTAGGGCTCAAGGTCATTATATCTCACCCCTCATTGTGGTTTATTTAGATGGATGGGGTCATGAAATATTAGTATCATAGGTGATGGTTGATAGATAAGATTTTTTTTGGAGTTAGGAACATTGGGGATTGAATAGATTGGTATGGATGGAGATCCAGTTTACTATGGTGTGTGACATGGGAAAGGGAGACCAGCTAGAACATTGGATTTTTAGGTCCCCCATGATCTGTTTTATAAGATCTAAGCTTATTGAATGACCAATTGATGTGGTCATGTTTTCATGATAGAGACCCTAGAGAGTTTCATGCATCAGGATGAATTATGTTGATGTTGTAATTGGTTTTTTGGGAAATTAAATTAACTAATTAATTATTATATAATAAAATTACATGCGGCTAATATTAGGATGTTCTATTTTTTTAATAGTGGCTCTTATTCATCATCCACAAGTTTCTCAGGTAGTTGAGTTTTACTAGGATGATATAGTTGATCATCAGATAGATGACCCGAGGGAGGAGGATGGAGCATAGAAACTAGATTTTTGTGCATTTAAATGGAATAGTTAGGGAAAGTATGAGAGGATTTCCTCAGATATGGAGATGATGTTCTATATAAAGAAGCTCTATATTTCTTTTAGTCTGATCCAAGAAAGAAATGATCATTGGATACTATTGGTAGATATTTAGATAGAGGGAGTTTTACATCAGTGGTGGATTCCAATTCTTGGTAACCGTAAAGAGTTATCTGTTTTAGGGATGGATTTTTAGAGGGAGATTTTGGACGAGTTCCTATCATTAAAGATGATGGAAACTAGGAGTTATTATTTTTCTCTCCCTTTAGTAGAGTATTATGAGCATGTGGGAGCATAGGATTAGGTTTGAGGACCTCCTACACTTTTCTCTAGATGTTTTCCCAGATGAGGAGTCTATAGTATGATATATAGAGGAGGATCTTGTGTCCACTAATAAAGTATGTGGTCACTCCATTTATTATTCTGACATATCTAGAGGTGTATAAAAATTATGAGGTTATATAAAAGATTATTTACTTGGTAGTTAATCCATTATAAGGTTTCTAGTAGGGTACGTGGAGGAGATGAGCTACCGGAAGTGGGAAATGAATGGTTAGGCATTCAATGTGTCGTTTAGAAATGAATCGGTTGTGGCAGTTTTATTCCCAACAATCTGGGATTTTTGGTTTTTGACAGCCTCTCAAGGGTTTTCCTTTTTCATTATATATATATGGGATGTATATGACTTGATAGGATTGGTGTTCGATGATTTAGCGAGGTCAATTTCACATGGGATATCATGACACATTCCATTAGTAGAAGTTATATTTTAGATAATTCTAGAGTAAGTGACTACAAGATGTTATTCAGAATTCAATAGAAGGAGTATTTGGAGTGGCCAGCCTAGTTATTGTCCTCGTCTATGGGAACTAGTCCAAAGTGATTCCATGGAGGATAATAGTAGAGATGTAGAGGTGTTTTTCATGGTCATTTACACACAGTATAGATTTCAATTGCATAGGGTAATGATATCTTCATAGGTATGATTGGTTTTTTGTACCCTTTTTTGTGCATTGGTTTATTTTAGAGCTTCACACTCCCTGGTTTCATCAACTCTAGTTCTTGCTTCGAGACTATATGTAGAGAGTTTCCTCATGCCCTAGGAGATTACTAAACCATTAAAAGTCAAGACCATATTGTTTTATGTGTTCCTATGGTGTTGACTGATGCGAGGGCCACATTAGTCCCATGGGGGTATTTTCTAACTACAGATGAATCCATAATATGTTATATTAGTCATCGAATGGTTGTATTTTTTATTTGATATTATCAAATTCTTTCAGAGGAGAATCATTTTATCAAATATAGGTGGACAATGTGTGGTTTTTGTTAGCGAGTGGAGTTTTCATATGGGCAGTCAGTATGTGGAGCGCCTTCTTTCTTTGAGGGTGGAGTTGTCTATGGAATCAGTAGAGATTAAGATGGTATAGATTCCTAGGTTCATTGGGGGGTTTATTTATTTTTTTCAAGGAGGTTTTGACACTACCCCTTGACATTATGTTGAGTTCAGGATAGACATGTAGCCTAGTGCTTCTCTAATTTTTATGGATCCTTATTAAATGGCACCTTATTACCTATGATATTTAATGATTTATATTGATGATATGATTTAAAATATTTTTATCCAACCAATTTTGAGGATGCGAGGTGGTCCAATGTTGTTTTCCAAGATGTTGGATGAAATCTTGATGTTGTGGATGGGCTATAAGAGGTTTAATCAGATAAAAATCCTAAATCATTACACTCTTATGAGGATTGATGATATATTAGAACAAATGAGAGGAGATAATAAGTTATCAAATATCGATCTGCGATCTACATATCCCTAGTTGAGGGTAAAAGATGAGGATATTTATAAGACTAACTTCAGATGTAGGCATGACCGCATAGAGTTTGTGGTCTTGCAGTTTAGTATTATAAATGCACTATCCATGTTCATGGGGCTTATAAACGTCATGTTACTTGAGTTCTTGGACTCGTTCATCATTGTATTTGTCGATGATTTATTATTCTACCTGCACTCATATAAGAAACACGGTGATCATCTTATATTTATTTCTCTAGTCCTTTAATACCACTATATTTATGGGAATTCAACCATGTGTGAGTTCTATAAAAGATATGTGTGTCTCCTTGGACATGTGGTGTCTCTATAGGGTTCTTTTTTTGAACCTTTGAAGGTTGAAGAAGTTTTTTTCTTGGTCATTACCCATTAATTTGGTAGATGTTCCTAATTTTTCATGCTATTGGGGTCAATTACTGGAAGGTTTTATCCTATTTCTCTCATGTTGTATCCCCATTAATCGTTTTTAATTAGAAGGACCTTGATATTGTGTGAAAAAAGCAGTTCTAGATAGAATTCGATTACCTGAAAAAGAATTTGGCGAGTTCTCCAATGTTTTATTTTCCTGAGGAGGATGTGTTATTTTAGGTTTCTTTTATGAGACCCATTTGAGCATGAGATTTTTTTATAAATAAGAGTAATTTTATCACATATGGGTCTATGTAGTTATTTCCCCATGAGCATAACTATGACTCTTATGATTTGGAGTAGGTGGTAGATGTGTTTGTGCTAAACTTGTGGCATCATTACCTCATTTGGGAGTGCTTTGTGGTCTTGAAAGATCAAAATATCTTGAGTTATATATTTCCTCCACAAGATATGTACTTTCATAAGTGGATTTGGATGGATTTTCTTCTTGATTATGATTTTTAGAACTTCTAAACCTTAGGGATATTGAATGTTGTGATTTATTCTTTGAATAGGAAGTCATGGGAGGATGTTGTTTGAGAGTTTTGGGATTCTTGGAGAGAAATGGAGGAGTAAGCATCCTTTCACTTAGAGGAAAAGTTGGATGGTGGTATATGTTATTTATTTCATATAATGGGTCATTCTTCTTTGATGTAGCATGAGGAGTGGTCTCTGTGGGGAGACTCAGACCTATAGGTGATGTGTGACCATGTTGGACATGGAGATGGTCTGGAGGGATGGTCATATGATAGAAGAAACTAGATGTTGTTTTCTGGATTGTGTTTTTTGTGGAAATGTATGGGGGAGTCCTTCATGAGTTTCATATCTCACCTTTGGATTTACACTCATGAGTATCCAAGATGTACTATGGATTTTGGATGCACTTTGGGTTGGATGATATAAAATGGTTGGTGTCATAGTTTGTGGAGATGTTCATGGGTTTTTTGAAGTTATGGATGAATATCATGTTTATTGTGTATTTTTCATCCTTTTTATATTCGTTAGTGTAAATAGGTTGAAATATTAATGTAATTTTTCATAGGGTTACCTGATTATTAGAGAGGTTGTGATGCTATCTGTGTGATAGTGGATCAATTAATTAAATATTCCCACTTTTTAGCAATTTGGTAGATGGTCATAGTGGTTAATTTTTATAAAATATATTTGGATGATGTGGTATACTTTTATGTATTTCCACGATCCATTGTCTCTGATCAGGATACACATTTTACCTCATGATCCTATAGGTGAATTATAACATGATTTTTGAATTCAGCAAGGCCTATGCACTACATTTCACACTCATACATATGGCAATATGGAGCAAACAATCCAGAAAATCGAATAAATGTTCTAGGAATGAATATTGGACATTATTGGATCTTAGGTATTACACTTTTCCTTTGTTGACTTCACATATAATTATATCCATCACTCACCCATTTCCATGGCTCTATTTGATGATTTTTATGGGAGACCATTTGATTCTATATTTTGTGGGATGGAGGTTAGGGATGTTCTAGTTCATGGACCAGATTTAGTGGAGTGAATGAAAGGGAAGGATTATCTTGATTGTGAGAGGATTAAAGCAACAAATGATCAGCATAAGTCTTCTGGCAATTGAAATGGGAGGCCCTTGGAGTTCAAGTTTGGGAACCATATTTTTTTAAGGTTTCCTCTCAATGTGGTATGTGAGGGTTTGGATGAGGGAGTAAGCTTTCTCTCATTATTTTTTGGGAATTTGAGTTGATTGGGTGATTTTCCTATGTAGAATATCAGATGGTGTTTCCAAAATATCTAGAGAAGATCCACAATATATTCTATATCTCTCATCCTTTTTGATATCTTCACAATGACTCTCATGACATAAATAAGGGATATTTGGATATCGAGGATGACATAACATTCATGGAGCGGCCAATAGAGATCTCAGATCACCAAGAGAAGGTGTTGTGTGGACTAACCATTCTTTTAGTTCATGTGTTTTGTAGGAATGGTGTCTTTTAGGAGAGTACGTATAAGTGATATATACATATGTGTGCCTAGTACCCATAGTTATTTTTATTTTTTCATTTATATTTTTCTTGTGATGTGATTCTTGGACCTTGTTTTATGAGATGATTTTTTTTTCAATGTGATTTATGATGTATGAAAATGTTCTCAAAAATGAAAAAGTGGGGAACCTGATTCCTAGTTGTGACACATTAATTATGATGTGATTAATCATATATGGGAAATTCAATGCTTCCCAGAATGAAAAGTATCTTGACATAGAGGATGGTATAACCTATATCCAAACATTTAGAGAATTGTGGTTTGTTGGTTGTTATGGTTGTTGGTTTGGGATGTGTGGGGGATGGATGGTTGTGCATGTGGATGTGAGGTTTTATAGTGATATGTTTGTCCAAGATATTTTGTTTCTATTTGGTTGGGTGATTTGGGATAGTGGTTGTATTGAGGAATAATAAAATCCTTGAGAAATATCTCATCGGGTTCTTGTTCAGACCCCTTTTTGTTTTTTTCATGGTTTTGTATTTTCGAGGGTAAGAATCATTTGATTAGTATCTGATGTAATGGACCATGTCCTCCCAGTTTTTATTCTTATTTTTTGTATTATACGATCTCATGGGATGATTAGAGATGTTTTGGAAGGATTTGGTTTCTACAAGGTGTAAGTGGAATGAATTAACACTATGTAATGTTTAAATGATGTTAAAGAAAGATTTATGGATTCTGTGAGGTTGGTTCATGAAATGTATAAAATTTGGGAGTTAAATCCTAAAAGGAAACATGATTTTCGGCAGTGCACAAATCTTTTCATTTATACAATGTAAAAATGATACATGCCATGTAATTCCCCTATGTAGAATATCTTCAAATACTGTTTCACTAATGTTTTTCCTCAAAACATATGCCCCTATCATTTATAGGAGACCATGTGACTCTCCATCTAGTTTCCTTGGGTTTCCTTTATTGGAGATCAATCCTTGACTTCCCTTCTTTGATTCATTGGTTCTATTAGATCCTCATTGGTGATCTGTGGTCTGTCCTTCTCCTATCACCAAGGTTTTCTTTCATTCTCCTCTTGGTGATTCACTACAGTGATGTTGTCTTTGTATTGGGGTGTGAGTTTGGATTCGTTTTAATGATATTTGTGTGTAGTGTAGGTTGATTCATGAGTTCCTATTGCGAATAGTGGTGTCTAGACTTTTTTTTCTTCTCCTTGAGGTGACAAATGATATTGGAAAGCTTCCTAGAGGATAGGGATCCTTGTAATCTATCATTTATGTTTCATGTGTGGGATATTAATTCATTTAATTACCTTTAGGTTTATAGTAAGAGTCATTGTAAAAATAATAAAAAATTGGCATTTATATAATTGATGGGTATGATGAGTTATCACGTGATTTATTACTTTATTGTATGTTGTTTATATTTCTATGAATACATGTTTCCAATTCTGAAAATAATGGTTGTTGGGGTCGATGATTGCACAGTAGTTGTTATGTTCTGAAAATCTTTAATGTTTTGTTGTGTGATGTCACCTAAATAAAATATTTAAGAATTTGAATTTGGATAATATTTATTTTCCCCTGAACATCTAGTTTTTTCTGATAATATCCATGATAAATAATATATATATTTGATAATTAACCTAAATAAATATGGTTTTTAGGAAGTTTTTTGTGATGTTTTATTATGTATGCTATGTTTTCATGTGTGGATGGGGTTGTTGTGCGATAATTGATGTGTCTTACTAGGTTTTGTGGTGTACAGGGAACTGATGTGATGGTTTGATGGCATGGATGCGATGTGGGAAGTGATGTGGTGGTTAGTTGGCCTGGATGCGATATGGACAGTTGTACAACATGGGGCAGTGGTTGTGGCATAGTGGTTTTGGTACATGGCAGTTGTGGTTGTTTGATGGATGAGATGTTTGATTGTTGTGTTGTTATATGGATTAGGTGATATGGTGCGATAATGATGCTGGATGTGTGGTGTTGTGATTGTGGTTATATGAATTGGGTTTGTTGTTTAGTAGTGCGGTTGAGTTTGTGTCTTGGTTGTCCATAGAATAAATGAAGTTGTTAAATTAATCTGAATGTATGAAATTGAAATGTGTTAAATCGCATAAATTTTAATTGATTAATTAATGAGTGGTGTGATTTGGAATAAAAATTATAATTACTAAATATGGAGGAGTCTGTAACTGGATGTGGGATATTTTATGTGGCTTGTGTGTAGGTTTTTTTATGTTGCATGTAGTGGTGGTAGTCGTTGTGATTGTTGATGCATAGTATGTGGTGGGGATGTGGTGTGAACTAGTTTTACTGATGTGAACCATTAGGTTCGTTATTCTGTTTTATCTCTATATTATTTCTGTTGATGTTATTTTATACATTACCACCCTAGTTGGATAACCTTAAAAATTCTAAGAGGTGTTGAGTTCGGGTTATTTTTTCCAAAATATAGGATGGTAGTTATATGGATGGCTATATACCGCCAATCCCCTGTTATTACATTATCAATTATGTGTTATCCCAGGTTACGTAGAGAAATATGTGATGTACACTATGTATATAGGCAGGATGAGATAGTATGATGTGGATTATAGTAATGGTCATGCATGTTTGGAGGTGGGCATGAGGTTGATGTATGTCAGGTTCACGATACACTACTTATCTTGTTAGGGTTGTGGATGTGGTATGACTCAGGTGTTTTTAGGCGAGACATGATGTGGTTGCACTTATGGGGTGGAAATCCAAGGTGTCTGTGGGAATAATGTGATATTATGGTACTTTTGTGGTGGTGTAGTATATGGATGATATGGGAGCACTTGTGCATATGGCATTGAGTTGTGAGAGAGGAAAACTATTGGTGAAGAGTTATCATGGTTACCTACTTTGTTATAATCTTCATGATATATTATTATATTGGATGCATGTTTTGGTGAGTGTGTTATGGCTAAGTTGGTTAGATGACCTAAATAGGTTCCTATAGGTTCTTTTATTTTTTTCACTCACACATTAGTATGATATTTATACATGTTCAATTAAGGCCTTGGTTATGTTGCTATAGATTAA
This sequence comes from Viscum album, assembly GCA_963277665.1. Lineage (NCBI taxonomy): Eukaryota > Viridiplantae > Streptophyta > Magnoliopsida > Santalales > Viscaceae > Viscum > Viscum album. The sequence continues at coordinate 1,260,677,927 of OY728166.1, forward strand.
ACCTATTATGCTAACCAAACATACAAAAACTATTTTAGGTCTCTAGGAGGACTATATAGACCATGCTAGAAATTACTAGCTCAAATCCTTGGATAATTGTTGTGTTTGTTCTTTATTTATGCTTTTGGGTATTTACATTGGCGGATTTTATCTATATAGTTTGATTTAGACATGCATTGTGGGATGTTTTTGGTTTCATTTCTATTATTCCATGGAGTCATTTATGGTTTAATAATATTATCTGTTGATTATTCATTATTATAGAGGATTATTCCTCCCATTTTATGGGATTTTTATACCCTTTGTGATAGTCTAAAACTCAAGACCAACTGGAGGCAGGACTATGGGGTTATTATATCTCTCTTATCATTATGGTATATTTAGAGGGAGGGAGTCGTGAAATTGTACAACATGTAAAAAATCTATATATCATAGGTTATATTCACATAAGTCATCATGATCTTTCTCAGCATAGGAATTTTCTGATTTCCATGGTCTTAGATATTTTTGGTTCTGATCATGCTTGTTAGCCCATGGAATATAGAATTGGTGTGGATAATTCCCAACATCTCCATATATATGACATAGAATTGTTAATTGTACCTTATATTGAACTTTATTTATATTCATTATGGTAACTGAACTCTTTGTGTTTCCCCAAGAATTTTCTATTTTATAACTTATTTTTTCACACATAAAACATCTTTTTATTTCTTTCAAAAAATTTACCTTGACACCTCTTTCTACATTTTTGACCCATAGGATATTAAATCACCTTTCCTTCATCACCTTATCATATGAACTTTCTTGACATGATATACTCTTATTATTGAACATGCTTATAAATTAAAAAATTCCACAATTGTTAATTAGAATTTTTGATATAAGGTTTGGCATAATAAAATTATATCTTAAATTAGCTCTCATCATGTTAGAAGTCTCATTTGGAAAGTAGTCACCTTTCAAATAGCACTGGTTGTTGACGTGGTTCCTCCTATTCACATTAATTGACTAGAAATAAAGGGAATACTAGGTATCCATATTTTTTAAAAATTAAACACTTAAATGGGAAACTATGAAAATTTAATGTATAACTCATAAATTTAATATATTCCTTCACCTATGAATTTATGCATTTCAATGAATTTTATCCATGATTTATTTCCTAACATAAAATATAATGGGAATTTTTATTCTATTAATAATTATTTATAATGATCTTGTTAATTTAGAAAAGCATGTGCCACAAGAGTTTCAATTGATGTGTGCATCAAGGAATTTTTTCAGTAACCAATTGAAGATCAGGTCTACTTTAATGTTTCCTTTTTTGAGGTTATTTCCCCTTTGTACATCTATTCCATATCAATATTCACTTATAGTATCCAGATAGTGGTGTTATTATATCTAAACCACTTACTCTATACTTTTCCAAAAATTAGGGATGCTTTCTTATGTTTAGCCTTATATTTATGGATTTATTTCTATTTCTCAAATCCTTATCCAAAACTTAACTAAAATTTTATATAAATCAAACTATGAAGTCCCATATTTTATTAGACCCTATTTCTTAATTTTTTAAATAATGGTACACATTATACAATAAAAATAATATATTGAGGTATAGCATTTGGATATTTTTGTACATATCATATAAACCTGTAATATCAATTCAAAAAAATTATTTAAACACTCCATAACATGCTGTAATTTTCAATGGATCTTTAAAAACTACATCGGATTACCTAGGTATTTAAAATAGGGGTAAGATTTAAATCCGAGAAAGGGAATAAAAAACATATAATAATGTAAATAATTATATATAATCAAAAAATAATAAAAATGAAACATAAGAGTTGTTATAATCTAAATATTGGACAAAGTACCATGATATTACATGATAGCATAAGGGAAACATAGGAATGTGGCGACAACATAAATCATGTCTTAAACATAAGTCAATGATAACTTCCAAGACAACATCACGTGATGGAAAAAGTCACATAAAGGATTAGTTTTAATTCATAATCCATTATATAAAATATCATGTGGATAAAACATTACCCATTATGTTGGAGAACTATCTGGGAACCCCATTATAATATGTGCATTCTCATGTGTGCCACATAGATCATTCTATGTAAAGGCATATTTCAGAACATTTAATACCATGATTAAGTAGTTTTGGTAACATACAAATAATTTCTCAATCAATTAAAGATGGTAACATCTATATGAATTCTCTTGAGTGTAAATGGTAGTGGGTATTAAAAATATAATAGTTTCCATGGAAAAATCATAGGATAATTTCAGCATCATAATGGGTGTACATAATGATTTATTGCAAGTGTTGATGAAAAAGAAAGGGGGATATCATCACTTGAACATTATGAGGTCCATACTAGGGATGTGTTAGAACATATACCAACAAGAAAAAATGAAAAAAAATCATAACATAAAGGAGGTTCTTAAATAAAGTTTAGAAGGAGAGGGTCCCTTAAATTGAGAAGGTTCTTTCAAAAATCATTGTAGGATAATATTTATAGCTTGAGGGTATATTAAGAGGGATATAGAGACTTAATTAGAGGAAAAATTCATGCACCAAATTTTTTTAGTGAATATAGAAGGGAGGTTGGGTGGGTTTCTATAGAAAAAGTGATGAGAGTTCATTATTAATTTCAAAACATAAGTTTTGGACTCTATATAATAATGTAATAAAAAAAATACATACCCAGATTTCCTTTTGATTCTATGAATTTAGTGTCTTTTGATTTACTTTACATTTTTAAGAATTTATATAATTAATATAATACCCTTGGTGATGTGGAACTCAGTCATGTTCTTAAATAATTGATTATAAAAAACATAAAAAATATTTAGTTTAGAGTATCCATTATGGATATATAAAGTTAATCATATTACCTAAAAATAAATTATATTAAAGGTGAAATATATATTTTTTGAATACCATTTATGGCATATATTACATTGCTTTTTGGTAATTATGATGTCATAATGCATAGAGTATTTTTATAACATATATAATTTTTACCCAAATATTCGGTTATCTCTATAAATATGAAAAATTCACCATTGGATAATTTCAACCTTATGATTTCAAAAATAATATCTATTTTATTTAAATAGTTATATATGTATGGAAATTTATACTTTTAAATGAAAAATCCAAATTTTTTAAAAAAATACTCATGTTTTAGGACAATAATACTTTTTTGACCCTTATAAAAATTATTTTTGAATTAATTAATTTATATTATAATTTATATTTAATAAATATAATTTAATAAATATAATTTATTAAATTATAATTTATTTTAAAAATCATAGAATTCATTATAAAGAGTGTCTTGATTGAGACTATATATTTCCCATAAATACAATTTTTGGTTTAATAGTAATGAAATCCAATTTTATCAAACATATGATTTAATCATTTTAAAGTAATAATAAAAGAATAATTATAATCATTATTTTTTCTGAAAATAATTAACATATACAAATTCATACTATTAAGAGTTAGATACAATACCCATAATTACATTAGTGAACACTTTAAGGATAAAGTTCGTGACGATGAGATTTTCTTGGTGTGGTTTGGCATAATTTGGATTATGATATTGATGATCTTGAACTTATACCAAAAATAGTTTCATTTTTCATTTAGTTTTTGAATTTCCTCTTTTAATTGGCCTAGGAAAATTCCTAGGGATGTTATCTCTATTGGATGCTCTGATGACTGGGCTTCATAGGGTATTATCCTACTTGTAAAGGTCGTCACTTATTTTTACCATGTCAAATGGAATTTACCATAACCCTTTCTACATATTATTCATATTATCATTATTAAATTACTATATTATCAATAGATATTTTTCATAATAGTATTTCAAATTTACCAGTCTATATAACTATTCATAATAGCCAGAGTACCACATGTGTGTTCTATATCTTCATTACTTGATCATGAATTTATATATTCAAAAATATGGAATTTCATTTATAAAATTTGTGTCATCACATTTATTATATTTATTCCCTTTTATAAAAAAATATATTAAAAGATATTTGATGAAATATATTTGTAATTTCAATGTGAATACCCTAACTAAAAGTTCTGGATAATGAGTGACACGGTAACATTTTTATGAGAGTGATTTTATAGACCCGTATACAATAACGTCTAACTCCAACATCATCACTATTGTTTCATTAATTGAGGATTTAGATCCATGATGATATAGTATAAAATAATTAATGTCAATTATTATAGGATCACTATAATAAAGGAAATTTTTATATTGACAACATGAGTATTTTTATTGTTAATTGGGTTTAGAGGATCATGGTATACCATTTAATAATCATTACACTATATTGCATATGGTTTAGTTAGTTGTTATTGATCTTATTTGATGTTTATTTTTTATGATAAATATTTAAAAAACTTGTGTGAGTTAAATCTAATGTTTATTAGGACCCCATAATAGTTTCATGATATTATTAAAGGTATTTTAATGGTGAGTTAATGTATCAAAATCTTGGATAATTTTAAAATGGAAATTACAATATCTACGTAATAACTAGTCGGCATTGTGAATGATTTATCATGGAAATATGTAATAGGGAAATTAAAATTTCATTATATTTATATGGGATGAAGAAAATTTGTTTTTGTGTAAATTAAACTTGTGTAAAAGATATATGACTTTTTTGGAGTTCTCTAAATAGTAATCTAGGTATTACATGGAATTTAAACTACTCAAGATGAAGATATGTAAGAGTAAGTTGGATTTTTCATATACTGTGGAAGTGTTGAAGTTATGATGTGTAATAGTAAAACAAAAATTATGAAGTTTTATAAGTTCTTTATAAAATATAAATAAAGGATTAATTCAGTAGATTCGTATTCATTATTTTAATTCTTGAATATATTTTGTTATTCTTCGGGTATTTTTTATCGATTTATTTTTTTATATTTAAATAATAAATTTAATGAAAAGATATGATATTATGAATAATTATGAGTATATGACTTACAATATTGTCTAGAATTATATAAGTTGATTAAAAATATAATATTAAAAAAATATTGAAATAAGATTATATATTTTAAGTCAAAATAAATCAAATTATTTTGTATAATTTAAATAATATATATATTTAATTGTTATAGATATTACTCCCATGAATAAAAAAGTGTGATTCTGCTATTATGATATAGTGTAAACTTAACAAGATATTGAGGATAGAAACTGTGTAGTGATGGAGAGTCTCTCTAGAGAAATTTCAGCTATTTTTGTGCAACAGTAGTTATCAGAGCCTGATAATACAAGACAATAGAGAATAAGAAGAATACCAACTTAATCCAAATAAGAATAAAATGATTGAAGTGAAGAATTTGTGAAGACACTGTTCTATGTACATGTTCTTGAATGAATTCTAGCGATAAAGATTTTTGTTTCTAGTAAAATTATTATTTATTGAACTAGTCCTTATAAAAGGAAGTCTATCTACTACTTGTTTTTGAAAAATAATACTTTCAGAAATAATTTCTCCATCACATCATCGGACACCAAAATTTTGAAATGTTAAAAGATATTCATTTATAGTAAATGGAGATTTTTAGAAACTAATTGGATTCCAACATCATTATATGGGTGATTTGTTAATTTTATCTATAAAATTTAACATATATCCTATTATATTTCAGAACAATAAATGAATATTTTAAGAATGTTTTATTTGTTTTCACTTTAAACAAAAAATAAAAAATTTAACATAGTAAACCAATTAGAATAAAATTTTATACATTTATAATAACATTACCAACACTAATAAAAAAATTATAATTCAGTTTTGATAGGATATTAGAGTAATGGGTCTAAAATTCTGTAAATGTGATTTCAATTTCATAGTTTGAAAATTAGTAAACTATAGTAGGATGTGAATAAAATAACATGTGTAAAAATTTAAAAAAGTAAAGTGATGAAATTATAAGAAATATAGTTTGGAACAACCATCACTAATTGGACCATATGTTTTTATAGAAATATTTTATTTGACTATTTCTATTATAATTTTATAGATTATTAAACCTATAATTTTTCAAGAGTCATCAAGTCTAAAAAGTTATGATTTTTTTGGTAATTGACTCAAGAAACATGTTGAATGATATTAAAGGTGTACAAATCACATATATATATTGTCCTTGTCTTGCTTAAATAATATAAAAAATTATTATTAATTAAAACACCCAAAGGATCATTAAGATAATTATATGATATATTATGGAGATATTATGATTTTTTTGGGTGTTAATATCTATTCCTTTTTCCCTCCAGGCATTTTATATTGTCTTTGCGCTCAAATAGAAGAATTGAACCCAACTAAATTTTGAGTTTTGTGTTTGAAATCCTTGGTTGATCTTCTATTCATTGGTTGGATTTTTTTCATTTCACATTTTATTAAATTCATAATAATTTGTTAATATCATAATTAAAGGAACATTATTTTACATTTTCAACCATAGGATTATCAGTGCACAAACTTAATATCTATTTTCTTCATCAATTTATCATCATTGTTGACATTATATCATTTGATTGATCACTTGAGAAAAAAAAAATTTATAATTTTATAATATATGATAAAATATTGATAATTATCATATCCTATTCATTGTTACTAGTTTTAGAAATGATTTTATTAAATTTTTTGGAATATAAATTAAAAATATATACTCAATATTATGTGATTAGTTAGATTCCATGTACTAACTAAGTAAGAAATAAATTCTCATTTTGTATTCACGTTTGAATAATTTAGGATAAATAGATCTCTACCGTCCCTTGAAATTAATGAAGGAATATTATTGAAGGGAATCCCCATGTTTTGAAAATGTCACAATGTTGTTTTTATTTATTTATATTTTTTATCCAATACTCACATTTTCCAGAATATCATTTTTTATAGAAAATAAGTTCTTTCTAATTAATTGATCTAAGTATTCCTCATAAGAAATCATAAGGTTTTTATATTAGAATAAAAATTAAAGTAATGTTACCAATTAATATGGCACACAATAAGAATGTGATCAAATTTGGTTCCATTTTCAAGGATTATAGGATCATAAATTTTTTGATATTAGGAACTTATATATATTTTTTCTGATAAATTACATTCTTAAATTTTTTTCTATTAGGTCATTCCCCACTATTTTTTCCTCAATCATTTATTTTGTTCATTATTTTTTCACTTTTTCAAAAAAAAATCTTATTTTGTTTATTTATCTTCAATATATTTCTATTTTTATTTATTATCTCTTAGTGAAACCATAATTGAGAAGGCATGGTTTTCATAGAACATGATATGGAATAACTTCATAATGGTAATGGATAAGGTATAAAATTCATTCATTTGTGGTAGTACCACACTGCTACTTATCGTAATGAAGAACAAGTGTGTTATTATACTTCTACTAGTGAGGCATTAGATGTCATCATATCAATGCAAAATGAAGTGGGGGAGGCAATTAAACTAAATAATGGTTAATAACATGATTTCTTTTGTTAAATTTCTCTATTAAATTCCCATGTATCTGATTTTCCATCTTAGAGGAAGAACTCCGCTCAAAGTAGGACTCTAAATTTTAGAAATGAAACTTATTTTGTTTGTAACAATTTGGTTCAAAATTATTTTAATATAAGTAGTTATGGTAACAAAAAAAGTTAAACTCAAGGTGATAAAAGGAAGATCAAGAGGAAATAACATAAATTTTATTATTAATTTTAAGAACACATTTTCTCTATTAGAGGTAGAAGTGATCACTCTAGAGGTTGGTCTTGGGGATTATATTGAAAAAAGATCATTTAAATGAATTAAATTAGGTGAGGCATCTCCTATTAGAAATGATGATTTTTGTTCCCTATTGTGTGGCTTTAACACACCTTTTACTAAGCCTATGTGTATTTGAAAATGTTCAATCTTACATTTTTTGGTTTTTTGGGTATTTTTGAAACTATATTATATGGGATATTTTGGATGTGTGGGTTCAAACTTATCCTAAAAAATATTTTCATAAAAATATTAAAAAATTTAATTGGATAGAGGAAACAATAATTGAAATCAATTTGAAACATTAATATGGATCGCCCTATTAACCAAGGTGTTATATGGGTAAATTATTGGGTAAAACATTTCACCCAAATTAAAGTAATTACATTAAAATTTCACCATAACTAACTTGTTAGATAATAATTATTATAAATTCAATGATTCAATGGTATAAAATGAGTAGACAATTTTGTAAAACTATTTTTGGATCCACAAAATTTCTCATAGAATGAGTATGACCCTTATGGGCCTAGTATTTTATATGTGTTGTAGTATTTTGGCACACCCACTGGCCACTATAGAAAATCCCAATTCATTTTTTATGGAAATATGAAATAAAATGAAATTCAGTACTATCAAAAATCATTAATAAAATGAATCTCATAATAAAATTATGATGTAAATTTTTAATGGGGAAATAATCATGATTTTTAGAAACATGTAAGTTTGTGGGGAAGAATTGATTGTTGACTAACAAAATTTACCCATGAACCAAATTTTGAGGGGAGCATTAACTACCCACACACACTCAATAATTCTATATTGACTACCAAAATGATGATTACGAGAGTTTTGGGGAGTCATATCTTGATAGACATCATTCATTTTCTCCACTGATTATGTCTCCACCAGATGTCATGGTTCTCTAATTTTTTTAAAATAAAATTCTTAGATATTTTTATTTAAAATGATTATTAAATTTGTGACAAGAATGTATCATGTAGGAAATATTATTATTTTTTAATGTTTAACAAGTCGTATACTTTTATTTTATTTATTTTACCCTACTAATGATATAAAATACCATATTATAAATACATTGAATAAATGAAGTCAATGGACTACAAATTTATTCCACTATCCCTTAAAATCATATTTACTCAATATTATAGTAAAGTAGTTTTTTTACACACATAATGCATGACAAAATGTTCATGTTTTTTATAAATTTGAGAAATAATGTGAGGAAAATGACTAAGTGAGTTTCTCCAAAAGAGTCCCAAATAACTTTCTTATTGATGATAACCCATATTAGGGTTATTTATATCTCTTTAAAAAATACAAATTATTTTACTTAAATTTTACTTTTACATTGGGTTAAATTTTTTATGTATAGTGTTTGGAACTATCATTTAGTTTAGGATTAGTTTTATTTATAAAATAAAACAATCCATGTATTATATCGTATTTAATTTTAGTTTTTTCCTTTAAAGTTCATTTTTGTGTTTTTAATTTTATTTACCTGTCTCTTTGATTATGATTTTAAATTAAAAAAAAAATTGAAAACTATTTTATGCAATTTGGAATATAAATACTGTGAGAAATATTTTTTATTTAAAATGTTGTGTTTTTATAAAACACATGATAAGTGGATCCATACATTGAAATAATCAATCAATATAAATGATTTCATCCATTAAATTTTTTTCTTGAAATATTTTATGGAATATTAAATTTGATTTTGGGAATGTGGTTGTGTGATAAATGATATGATTGGTTAAAATTTTTTAAAGGTATTATTTGTCTGCTATAAATTATTGTAATTACTTTTTGATTGATTCCCATCACATAATTTCTTCATTTTATTTTAATTCTCACAATTTGGGAGACACATTCACAGTTTTTCTGGTATAACAAAATTTATATAATTTTTATACCTCTAAAAAAGGTTTCCCACCATTTGTTTCATATCTAATAGATTTCATAACTACACTAGATTAACCAATGCTTTTGTACCTTTTATCTAAATATAATTATCCCTCTATCGATTTACATACTAACACAAAAAGTTATAAAGGTTAAATAATTTCTAAATTTAGTGGGATTTGAAATTGAATTATAAAAGGAAAAAATAAATGGATTAGTGTAATGAAATGAGTGAAAAAATATATTTAACAACCCCACTCAGGTAACCTAGATCCACTGATTATTTTACAACATTTTCCCAAAATATAATTGATCTCATCCCATGTGATCAAATTTTTTAGTTGTCTTGGGGAGAATATATAAATACATGATTCTAATTTTATATTCTAATACATGAATTAAAACATAAAAATATAGTGCGGACATTATTATTTCTTCTAATATATTCTTGGAATCATTTATTGTTTACTTCATGGTACCCTAGTGAAGGGGAAACATAAAAAATGGTGAGCTCAAATACTAATTAATATAAAATGTACAATTGAAGCTATTATAGAAGAAAAAAACAGGAAAAATATGATAGGGATAACCCATAATAAAATATTCAATATAATTAATATCATGAACGGGGAATATATCAATGGATAACATTGGAACACAAATAATATAATTCCCCGAACCCATGCTTCTGGATTTGGTGCTTAAAATTTTTTCTATATTTTTTTATACAAAATATACTAAAGCAATACACAAAACTTTATAAAATAGCATACTATTTTCAGTCTAGGTTATGGAAAATTAGACAAAACCTTACATTTTTATTAGATCTATACAAGAATAAAATAAAAAAACAAATGAAAAAGTGTGAGATAACTAAGAAAACCAAATACATCCACTCTAAAACTTTTAATATACCTATGGAAATAATTAAATCATTGGATAAACATGACATTTCTAAATAAACAGTCTTGAAAATGTTAATAAATTATTTTAAATTACTTTCTTGAAATAAACACAAGTACTTAAGAATATATTTTCATAACATTTTTATATTAAGAAAATAATTTATAAAACAATTATTTTATCAAAATAATTACAATTGGAAGGATCATTGGGATTCCTCAATTCAAAATAATAATTTTTGGTCGGTCATTCAGGATACTTGGTAGACTATATTTAAATGTAATTTTGTTAGTCATAACTCATATTAGACAAATTAACATAAATATTTATGGGTTCACTACCCATAACATCGCTTAAAATTCATTATAATAGTTCTAATTTTTAGAAAAACTCTTTTAATGGACCCTTATTTCTCAATCAAAACCCAAAATATTTCAAAAATACTAACATTAAATTATTTTCTTTAAAATAAAATAACATTTCTTATAACATGTCATAAATATTTCCTTGAGAATTTATAATACAATTTTTATGATAAATCCATGTATTTAAATACATGTTTCTATTTATAAGACATAAATAAAAGTTCATAATAAAATAAATGCATTCTTGATTAAAAAATCATTGAATGTCAATAATTAATTCAAAAAATACACACTTGAGAATTGTAAAACATTTAATTTTAATTAAATAAATTATATTACATGAGAATAAATCTTTAGGAAAATATTTACATTAATAAATTGATATCTACATATGCATATAATATATATAAATATTTTTGAAAACTCTAAATTATATATATATGTGTGTGTGGGTCTTCTTATATACCTAAATTATGTGAAATTGTAATAAATACATAATACAACCTTACCTATATATTAGTTTTTATATACACTATAACCTAAAATTAATACATGTGTAATTATACAGAAAATATTACTTATATATGTACATGCTTGGAAACTAGAAGTAATATTTATACATATATATATATATATATGTGTGTGTGTGTGTGTGTGTGTGTGTATATATATATTAAAAAGTGTATAATGATAAGTCCCTCATAATAATTTGAAAATCGAAATCCATGATTTGGAGATAAATTTAATATAACCCTTTATAGAGAAATATTTTTTTAATATTAATTACATTATGTTATAAATTCTAATATAGATAAGTGGATTTAAATACATATACATATGTCTTAAATTCATAAAAATGGAATTCCCCATACCTCGGATAGAATGAATTCCACTTCTAGACAAGATTTGGACACACCGAAAATATAGAACTCCATATAGAAATCAAAATAGAACTAAGGCAGTGTGTTCAGAAGCAAACATCATGTTTATAATTGGGCTTCACTATTTATACAGTGATAAAATCAATCATTCCAAGAAAGATAAGTATATAGTTTCAAGAATAAAATTGGAAACATATATATCAGTGTATATCCACATATTCACTGCAAACTATTTAACCAAAGAAAAATTAAGATCATAATGACACAAAACATTGTCAAAACAGTTTACAATGAAGTGGAAATATCTAAAATGATTAAAAATTAACATTTTCAAATTCAAACTCCAATTCAAAAGCAAACCACAAGTAAAACATAATGATAGCAATTGGAGAAAATAAAAATGGAAAACCACAATATTCAGATATCCTAAAATGAAAATTGACCAACTCTTACCTAATTTAGGTTGAATAAAAACCAATATCAAACTCATAGGTTCGGTTTTAAACCTAATTCACTCAGATCTCTATTCACGTCACTCGATCTGCCCTCATCAGTGGTCGGTCCTTGGTTGGTTGAACCCAAATCTGGATATACTACTTAGACTACTCATACCTATACAACACGACAGTGATAACCCCTAAACCTCAACCAACATTAAACCCCCATATGGTTATCAACTCAATATCATCGAAGCCTTGGGTACCCCTTCTAAATGAAACCCATCTCGACCTCACAAATAAACATTTACCCATTAATCATCATTTTTTCAAATTTAATTTTTTTTATTTATTCCATGATTTTCATTTTTTATAAAATAAATTCAGGTTTATAATAATATTATTGTGTATATTTAAAATTTTATAAAAAATATTCATAATATAATATGTGAATAATTTTAAATAATTTCAATATTTTATTAAAATAGTTATGATATATAATCATAGTTCATAGTTTTATAAAACAATATTTATAACAATAATAATTTTATAAAAATAAGGTGAGGGATCTGACCACTACTATAGTTAATCCAAATAGTTTCTCCCTAAAAAATGGTTGGATAGTGGTATTCACCGAGAAGGTAACACTTCCTATGATAGGGTCGATGCCATGGTAGTATCTGAGTGAATGAAAATTGGGGAGTTCTCGATTCTTGTTCACTTTGTGTTTCCATAAGGTTTATTGTTGTGGGAGGTTGGTGGTTTATTTTCAAAACATTCTAACATCATGGGATTAGAGGGATGTAGATGAATCTCATTGTAGAAGGTTTTTTTTGACTTTCTATTCCCTTTTTCTTCACCTTGAAATGGATTTTATGGAACCCCAATATCCTCAATGATATTGTGATGTCCATTAGGGTTCCAATCAAACTAGATACATTGATATAAATCCCCGAGTTGAGTCACATTTCAAGATTTCTAGTTAAAGTTGATTTGGATTCTATTTTAGTTGATCATTTTTTCACTAAGGAAGGAGAAATTAAACTGATAATTGAATATGAAAAAATTGATAGGATTCTATTCGAACTATAAGAATATTGGACATGATATAGTAAACTACAGGAAATGGAGGGAGTGGATTTAAATCAAAATAGATCAGAGTGAAAAGTTCCTTCTATAGGGGAGGATAGAAAGTAGAATAACAAAGAAGGTAATAATAGTTGATCTGGTCACATGGATGGCCCTACTGAAATTCTAGTTGTTACGTACACTATAGATGGGCCGATGGCTAATTTCAATGTGAATGATCCTTGTCAACATGGTAGTGGACAACATGTATGATAATGGGATGATATTTTTGAGGGAAATAATGTGGGTGAACATTATATTGGGCTATTTTCTCTAGTTGTGGCACCCTTTAGAGACTAGAAATTACTTCATTGTGAGGTTGGGGATTTTGATGGAAGAATCAAAGTTCTAGATGGAGATCTTGAGGTAGAATCAATGGAAAACTAGTCAATTGATGATGATTTTTTTCAATAGTTTACTGATCATGACCTATAGTAAGAGCGACTAATATTTGCAAGCTATCTTAAGGGGAAGAAAATTTAGTGGATGTATAAGTCTTCTAGTTAGTATTTCATGGGAAATTAAATATAATTGAGTCTCATCAGGCTCTGCTAGTTCCACTAGTATCATCTCATAGAAAACCAAATCATCCATTACTACTTGATTCCAGGGTAGTTCCCACCAAATTGGGTGGTCTTTATGATATTTCAATGGAAAATTTTACACTCATGTCTAAAGGTATGGAAACTCAATTGGATGGATATCTTTTAACTCCTAAAAGGCTATACTTTATGACATGGTTCTGGAAAATACTATGTAAGAGGCATATCCAAGTATGTTTATGGATACTGGTAAACTTGTTGAATGTATTTATCCTTCAAATTTCACTAATCATATGAAATATTATAATGATTATTTTGGAAAATCCTCGAATGGGGAGTGTATTAGTGCACAATGGAATAATACGAATGTGACTTTCCCAAGGGGCCAGGACAGTTAAAGTCCACTTGTAAGCATTGATAAAGAAGCATTCGAGAAGTTTTTCTTAAAGTTGGGTGTCATTTTTCTTATTATGGAGCTAACAGTGTTTTGATGTTGTGATTATCTTGTTGTTCATAAGCTTCTTTCAATCATCATTGAGGATGGATTTTAGTCAAATTCATATTTGAATTTATAAGATCAATCTCAGAAATTTAGAATTTTAGAGGAGGATTCTAATTCATCATCTGATTTATCATTTGATGAGTCAGACCTACTAGTCAAGCCATGAAAGAGTGGTCAACATCCACATGGGAGTGGAAGATATCCCTAGAACATGGGATCGAGGGAAATCTATAGGAAGTGACTCAGTTTTAATGTGGGTATGTGGTGTCGTGTTTATTTCATTCCCTTAATTTACTTTTATATTTTCTTAATAAATTTCCAATCATTGGTATTTTCCAATCATTAATACTTTTTATTATAATTAGCATAATTTATTATTTTAATATATTAATAAATAAAAATAATTACATGTCATTATTTATCAAATATATTGTATTTAATATTTATAAATGTATTCATCTTTAAAACCATTTGATAAAAATAAAGTTTGTACCCAATAATAATAATAATAATAATAATCAATTAAAATATATTTATATTAAAATATTCTATAAAATAATATTATAAATAATCCACTATTTTTGGAATATTTATCATATAATCATAGTTAATTATAAGTATAATATAATCCAATTCAATTTTGATTAATTAAAACACATGATTTCAATTAATCTTTCTCATAACATAGTTAATTATAAAATAATTAACTGGGATGTTACATTATTCCCCCTGTAAAATGAATTCTGCCCCCACAATTCATTAATTAGACTTCATAAAATTCAGAATTTTCATCTTCATAATTAGGAACAATTATGACTGATAAACTTTAATACTCTATCATTAGACAACAACATAAAATCTTCAAATTTGTCTAGACATAACACCCTAAACACATGATTCTAGATTTGGTGCCCCAAATTCAATGTATTTTTTTTATAAAAGAATCTGAAGCAATACAGAACACATTATACAATAGAGTACCTTTTCCGGTTTGGTTTTTGAAAATTTTACAAAACCTTAAATTTTTATCATATTTGTACATGAATAAAATAAAGAAAATTTAAATTATGTGCGCTAACTCCGAAAAGCAAAGACATCTATTATAAATATTTAAAGATACCTGTGAAAAAATATAAAACATGGTATGAGCATGAACTTTCCCAGTAATGGGTTATGAAAACGTTAATAAATTATTTTAAAATATTTTATTGAAATAAACTTATGTATTTAAGAAAATATTTTCATAACATTTTTATATTAAGAAAATTGTTTAGAATTTATTCATTTTCTCAAAATCTATATCTATATACATATTAAAGATGTCTTTTTTCTGGACATGTGTCACTCCCACATCAACTCCCTCCACTTTCTCGTATCCCTCTCCCATTAATCCTTCGCCATACCATCTCTCCCCATCACGACATTCCTCTTAAATTTCTATGGTTTCAAAACCTACGCTCGGGGTTTCCATATCGGCGACATTGGGTTTTCACTAAATCAGAATACCAGCTTCGTCACCTCCGATTCATTCATCTTCTTCGGCCACCAACTTCTACTCGCACTACTAACATTGTCTGTTTATCTCAAAATTTTGAATTCTTCGACCTGTGCTACGACTACAACTTCAGCTTCACGCACCATTTCCTACCCCTTTAAAAACCTTTGTTGGCTTCCATGTGATATTCAACTCCTGCATTGTCGTTTCAGGAAGCTGGTGAATATTCGACCTCCTTTTTAACATGTTTATACCATAAGTCTTGGGTTTTAGGTGATGGATGACTCCATCATACAATCAGTCTCGGAACTCTGATGAATTATACACTACGGTCTCCTTCTCCTTTGGTTCCCCTAGAAATATTAATTCCACTTCCGACATCACCATCTACTACTGCAGACAAATACCTCCATGTTCTTTAGGAATCCCTTCCAATCAATGACAGGTTATTCATAAAACATATATATCTAATGTTTCAGAGCAAGTATATACTCTTACTATAGATTAAATTTAAACCATTCTATCCATCATCCTCTATTTGTAGTTAATCTAGATTTAATGAGATAATTTTACCATATTTATACTATTTTGATACTCCATCTCCCCTACCATACATATGTTCGACCATTAATTCTTCAACATTCATTCATAGGAGAATTTTTATTGATTTCTTCAACACATTTAATTCTGATGCATAGTCCAATAACTGTATCATATTCCATTCAATATAGAATTATTCCACTATCATTGTTATAATTAAATATATATTTCATTAAGATCACTATAACTATCATTGATTATATGCATTGTATTCTAATTACAGTGGTTTATTGGGTAGATTATATGTAACACATTTCAGTACATTATTATATTCACTTTCATGAAAATTAAATATAAATTTACACAATACAAAGAGGAAAACTCCTTAGACATTTAAAGAGGTGAAGATTCAAAGAAGACTACTCAGGTGATACCGAAAAATATGTTATCTTATTTGTATTATGTACACCTTAAAGTGCCCCTTTATTTATCATTCTACTTTCTTACATATTTACTATATTTACACTATCGTAGGATAATGATCTCATGAAAATATTACTCTAAATTAATTTCTAACACCCATAGGATGCACTGAAAAAGGAGCACGCACGCCATTTTCACATATACCAATAAAGTTCTAATCTACCAAGATAGAAAATGCTAATTGGGTTGTGCTGGATAAGTAATCATCAAGTTTTATTTTAGTAAGAACAAATAAAAAATAAATTTTTTCTTCTCAAAAAGTATATTTATATCATTGTATAAAACTGAAGCCTGGGGATACGTGTTGTACGGAGGAACATAAAGTAAATATTTGGGTCATTAAATGCTCCCAGCTGAATGTCCTCCATTTATATTTGTTACATTCACCTAAGAAGGATTTTGAAGCAGCTTATACCTTGCATGTGGTAGATGATGTTGACCAAGAGAATTCTAAACACAGTAATGAATCATTACTATCTTTAGAGGACCTATCGTGACTCCAACATTCTATCCAAAGATAGGAGCATCACTTATTACAAATATTCCCATAAGTGTTTCATCTATAATAACCCAAGGAACATGGGAAAGGCTTCCTAAATGAACATGTTTCATGTGAACTTACTGCATTGCATTATTTTAAATGTTGTCCAAATAAATCATTCCTACATCAATATTCTTCTTTTTAGAGATTTTCTTTATATACACAAGAATTCTGTTGGGAACTAGTTGTTTTGAGGTGTTGATGTTTTTAGAATAAATTGATTATGAAGGATGAAGGATGGATTGAGTTTTGTATTTTATTATTTAACATAAAAAAATTAATGCTATTTTAACACTATTTATCCTTTTGTTCTTTTCAAAGGTTTTTCTATTGATTTATATGTAATTTTTTCCATATTAGCCATGCATATATATTTATGGATTTCTCCAATCATCACAACCCCTCTTTAATTCTGCATCTACTTCGAACATAATGTATACAGTCAATTATTATCAGCTCACCACCTCTAACTATGGATCGTAACCCATATTCCATCCCACATCTACTTTGCAGTTCATGGTTGTGATTATTTCTTCTCGGCTTGCTTACTCCGAATATGCGTTTCATCTCCTATTCCCTTTTGTATCAGCTTCGTAGTTCAGGTACAAGATTACTTACCTATTCCAAAACAAAACTCCTTGATTCTACATTTCTAATATCATTTCACATATTAATTTGGGTTAAGATTTAGTTTTCTGGTTTTTCAGGTAATGTTTGAAAATAAAAAACTTCTATTGTGAATAATTTTAGGTATGTGATCATATCTTCTCAGCTCGCTTCCTACATATCTTATTCACACATCAGGTATGAAATTAACTACATATTCCAAAAAATAAATCTTTTTCTTCTACATTATGATAATATAACATCTAAATGGTATGATTTTTAGTTTTCTCAGAGGGATATTCATGTGAGTAAACATAAACAAATAAAATGGTAAGCAACATTTAATATTTGACTATTTTAAACAATAATATATAATCATTTGTTCTATATTTTGGGTGTTTTATATTAATTTTTTGAACCATATTAGGTGGTATTCCAAGAATTTTATGGATTCTAATATCATTTCTTTGTATGATTATATATTTATTTGGGATAAAGGAAAATGAGTTTAAGATTTTGATGCAGAAAATTGAGCTTCACCTAATGATTATAATATTGATGAAATAGTTAAAAAGGTCATTTCTATTACTAAAACCATTTTTAAAATTTTTTCTAAACATTGTATGTATGATTGAATACACTTTTCATGTAGTTCTAATAAAACTTTACAATATTTTTGTTTCATTATGATAATCATACATCTGAATGGGAGGAGTTTGAGTGGTCTAAAAGGGCTATTCATGTGAGTGAACATAAAAAGATTTTTTCTCTCATGTAAACTTACAGTTATTTTTTCCTTTGTATTGTTTCTAAAATGTTCCTTTTATTAATTTCATGAGATGGGTTTTCATCAAGGAAAATGTTTTTTCTTGGTATGGTGTCAATCCATTTGAATTTGGTGCCCGATTGTGATGGTACTGTCAAAAATTTCTTCTCTTCACTACTACTTTTATGTGTAAATGAATAGTATATTTTTTTATTCATTTATTGTATAATGATGGCTTACTCATGTGTTTTCTTTTCAATGGATTTTTATGTATGAATTCTATTGATTTCAGGATATGGGTTTGCATCGTAGAACAAGTTTTTTTCATGGAAAAACAAACGGTTTAGTTGATATTGGTACCAGAAAATCCTACACTGCATCATATATAAGCTTATTAAATTTTCTAGAGTGATTATCTATTTGAAATTTTCCATCTCTCAATGTGATGGATTTAATCATGTCGTTCATGTTTGGAAAATTGTTATGGATCTCTACGTTGCTTTTTGAATTCAGGACTGGGAATCTTATCCTTGTAAGGTCTTCTTTTTATTATTGGCTAAAGATAACATCATGTTTCAATATATTTATTATACTAGATCCATTAGAGTCTTTTAGTCTCTTAGAATCACCTTCAAGTCTATTATAATCCACTATATATTGTTTTCTATGCACTAAAAACCATTTTCAGATAGCCTACATGTCCAGATCTCCACAACCGGTATGTTTTCCAAAAATTTTGGAATTAACCTCACTTATGTAAATAATTTTTATTTACAATTACACTCTATATAAATGCAGGTAATTTTTTATAAAATTGAAGAGTAAACCTCCCTTATCGTCCAATATATGATTGTAGGTAATTTTTATAACTATCGAATACACTATATGTAGTTTTTATGCACTAAAAACATTTGAATATGATTCATATGAGATAATTCACATAAACCAATATTTTAGGACCAATATATGCGTCTACTAGTTATTCATGATAATAGGAACATTCAGGATACTTTCACTCAGCTTCTCCTTAGTTCACCTCCAGCAATCCCTTTTGTGTATCAATGATTCATTGTAGTTTATCAAAAGGTAATGATAAATTCATATTACTTTTTCCTATTCAAATGATCCCAAGTAAAAATGTCTAATCTTCTTGGCCTTTATATATTGACCATTCATAATTAGCTGGTTTTACATTTGATTCATCATAATAAACAACTATAACTGGTACAGAACAACCCTAACAGTGAATACAAGCACATTCTAAGGATTATTTTTCTTTAGCGTATACATTTTCTATACTCTAATCATGGTACTGGGAACATTTTCAATTATACTGGATGTTGATTCATTTTTTCCCTAATGGAAACTTACTGGGATTTTTTTCTTTTTATAGTTTTCAATGTGTTTCTTCTAGTGATTTACAGAGATGGTTTTGCGTCGAAAACATGTTTTTTCTTGTGAAAGTGTTAGTTCTGATGAAGTTGGTACCAGATTGTGTTGGTACTATCACAACTTTATTCTATTTACTACTACTTTTATGTGTAAATGAAAACTATTGTTTTCTTCATTTATGGTCTATTAAAGACTTACTGGTGTTCTTTCCTTTCTATGGGTTTTGATGTGTGAATTAAATTGATTTCAGAATATGGTTTCGCATTGAATAACAGGTTTTTGCATGGAAAAAGTTATGGTTTAGTTGAAGTTGGTACAAGGAAATCCTACACCACTTCATTTGTAATCTTATTAAATTTTCTAGACTATTTATCTCTTTCAGCTTTTCATCTCTCAATATGATGTACTTAATCATGTTGTTCATGTTTTGAAAATTGGGATGGATCTCTACATAGCTCCTTAAATTCATGACCAGAAATCTTATCCTTTTAATGTCTTATTTTCATTATTGGTTGAAGATAACTTCATGTTTAACATTATTTATCCTATAGGATCCATTAGTTTCTTATGCTCTATTAGCATCACCTTTTTGTATGCATGGATATTAATGGATTCAAGTCACTTTATTATAAAAAAATAGTTATTGAAGAGAACTGTAGGATGCCTTACTTTCTTTATTAAGGGAAATCAGAATATCTTTATCTGAAAAACAATTTTTTCCTCCCTTGATACCCCTACCTATATTCTCTATACTTACATACATACATATGTATGTTTTCATGCATGAATGTATTTATTCCAACCTTCCATGCTAATATATTTGAATTTTTAGGACAGATATAGAAGCATGAAAAGGAATTTAAGGAATCCAAATTGGATGACTTGAAAAATAAGAAGTTTGAAGAAATTTCCATTCCTAGAGGTACCCACTATCATTCTATACTCATTACTGATGAATATTACTCATATTCAAATGCACACAAATATTTGGATTGTTTGGAGTAGTTTTGTTTCTCTAAGAGAACAACCACAACCAATTAACATTATGGATTCTTCAGTTTTTGTTGCTTCTGATGTGCACTAATCTCTTAGACCTGAAAAAATAGTCTTCCATGTCATCAATGCAAATAAAATATATGTTGTCATGCATTCATGGGTTGCACCGAACCCTATTACCCCTACAACTATTTAAGTTAAAGGAATTCATCAGTTTGACTGGTTAAAAATAGATAATGTCCTGGTTCTTGATGTTGTAGATAGTTCTAATGGCATAATGAATTACTTCTATGGGAACAACATTCCCAGGGTCAACTAAATTTATACAAGTCCATGACTCATTTCATTGGGATTGAAATCTAGGAGTCCCAAGTACGTTTCTTTTCTCAACTATCTCTACATATATTTTCCAAATGTAATTAGATGTAGTGGTATGAATCTTCATCCCATGAGTACATGTTTTTTAAATGAAAATAATTATAGTAAATGGAATGAAAAGTGGAAAACATGTTCCTTATATTTGGTTTTTAGTTTTTTAGTGCACATATAGAGGCATGAAGATGAATTTAAGGAATCCAAATTAGGTGACATGTAAAACAAGAACATTGAAGCAATTCCCATTCCTAGAGGTTCCCACTGTCATTCTCTACTCATTATTGATGAATATTCCTCATATTCAAATGCACACAAATATTTGGATTTTTCTGAGTTTTTGTCATTTCTCAAAGAGAACTACCACTACCACTTAACATTCTGGATTATTCAATTTTAATTGCTTCTGTTGTGCAATCATCTCTTAGACCTGAAAAATTAGTCTTCCATGTTGTCACTGCAAATAAAACAGATGTTGTCATGCATTTGTGGGTTACGTCGAACCCTAGTACCCTTATAACTATTTATGTTAAATGAATTCATCAGTTTGACTGGTTAATAATAGATAATGTTCCACTGCTTGATGTTCTAGATAGTTGTAATGGCATCATGAATTACTTCTATGGGAACAACATTCCCAGGGTCAACTGAAGTTATACTAATCCATGATTCATTTTGTTGAGATTTCAATCTAGGAGTCCCAAGTACATTTATTTTCTCAACTGTCTCGACATATATTTTCCAGATGTAATTAGATGTAAGTGTATGCATTTTCATCCCATGATTACATGTTTGTTAAATAAAATTCATCACAGTAAATGGAATGAAAAGTGGAAAACATGTTCCTTATATTTGGATTGTAGTTTTTTCTATCTATCTCACTTTCCCTTTCTCATTTACTACCAAACAAGAAATAATTTTCAATTGGTTATGTGATGTAATATCTGTTGCAATAAATTTAATTTACCTTTCATATTGAATGATATTTTTGAAATTGAAATTTCCTTAGAAAAAAGTGAATATATTATTATCATTATTGTTACTTTAAATTAAATTTAAACATTACATTTCATACCAAACATTGGAAGGTTACAATTCTTTCATTCACTTTACATTCAACATCCCCAGCAACATTGAAAGCAGTGGTGTTGGTTAAAATAATTTTCATAGCATGAAAAGGTTAAATTTTATTTGATATCATTTGAGCATTCAAGAAAATTGTCATTACATATATTTTTATTGTGTCTTATATTGGTTAGGTGGGTTGGTTGGTTGGGTGTGTTCATTTACATGCAGTTTTGTTACTTAGTTTCTTCCCCCTATAATAGTTTTTGCACCATTATTTTCCTTTTGTTTCCGAATTTATAATTTGATGAGAAATTATATTCTAAAGTGTTATCTATAAATTTGTTTCTATCATCATTAGGAGTTTCATGTGACGTTTTGTTTTTTAAATTTCATCAACATGTATATGTGACATTAATTTTAGTTTTTTATGTGTCAAATTTTACTAACTACTATGTTTTGAACAGATTTTCCATGATATGTCAATTTGGTATTTTCAAAAGATTATGGGGAGATTATGTAGGAATTTTCTCCATTATGGAATTTTGATCTCAGGGGAAAAGTCAATAGAGCTGAAGAATTAGATCTGTGGGTGATATCTAAAGAGATGTCAGACATGCTTCAATTTTTATCATCCATGCATCAGATAAGATCTTAAAAATTGATCAATTTTCCTGAGCTTATGGATTGAATGTATTTGATTTACATGTATGGAGGACAACCATAATTTGTGGCAGTATTACATGATTTGAATTTTGGTGATTATTTCAATCTGTGGCATGTTTAAAAATACTCTCCTTGTTTTTTAAAAATAGAATAGATATAAATATAACATATAACATATTATATAAATAAATTAAATATCACCATGTAATAGTAAATATGATTATAAAAATGGATTAGATAACTGATGAAGCTCACATTTTCATATATTTTATACTATAAAACATTGTTTATAATCCCAAAAAAGTGTTATTGAATGGGTAATTATCATGTTTTTAGGTTTTCGTGCTATTTTGAACCCAAATGTGAAAAACGACTAATTCTGGATTTTTGACAGAATTTTACGTTAGGGGTATTTTGGTCATTTCAGGAAAACTAAAATTCCAAATTTTCTGACTAAAATTTTTTTAGAATCCTTATTTTATTTCCATCATTTTTGTCTTCTGGACCAGGAGCTGATTCGGTCATCTAAAGGGTCTAACAAATCATTGAAGATTGGAATTTTTCCGGGCGGACAGCATGGACCCACCCAAGGTAACGGACATCAAACGCGGCCTAAACATATCCAAACGATGTGTTTCCACCTGGGATACCTTTAGGACAGATAGTTCCGTCTCTACAATAAATTTGGAGGATTTTGGAGATCTTTAACGAGGCTATTGAACGACATTATTTTGGAAGAACCTTCCTCGATGCTTCGTCCAGAAACAGAAACCGAGAATGAAAAATTAATAACTCCTACATACGGTTTCCAAATCATCTGATATTTTGAGAGGAGACGGACAAGACATTTATGAACAACATTTATGAAGAGTGGAATGCGTGAATATGTCATTAAAGGGGTATACAATGCGTCGACATTTGAGGGACAAATTCTGCCTATAAAAGGAGGCCCTCACCTCCTTCCCAAAGCATCCCATTTTTCCATCCATTCCTTCAAGGCACCAAGGAGGAGATCTCCACCGAGGGAGGCCGGCCGCAAATCTTCCACATTTCTTTTTATTTTATTTCTTTTCTTTATTTTTATTTTTTAATTGTAATTTAGATTTTTAATAAATTCATGCATTGTTTTTATTTTTGTCCACCGGTTCACCCTCTTTTCTTCCTCTCATCTTACCATCGTGAACTATAATACTCATGATCATGAGTAACTAATCCGAGGAATATCCCGAGGGAGTAATCAGGTTCTTGAACCCAAGACCATGTTTTTAATATTCTTTGAGTTAATTCTAAGGATAATTTATAGTGGGTGTAATCCTCACTATGGTTGTCTAAAGATTAACTTCTTAATCTTCAACCATTTTCCCTTGATTGAGGAGGTGGATGGAAGGTGTGCTTAGCGATCTCTAAGTAGACTTTTCATTCATAACCGGTGTATAATATGGTGTGCACACATACGATGGAGTGTGTAAACTAAGAATATTTGAAGCTGGCCAATGAAGGTGCTCCCTGAATATTCTCTCGGGAGAACTTCCTTTCTTCCCTAATTACATTCTGTTTAGCATTGCATGGTAATTTAGAATTAAATTTAAGTTTCTTATGATTTATGAATTTAATTTATTTTATTAAATTACATTTATTTCATTAAACATTAAACAACAAAAATGAATTAGATTAGGTGGAATAGAAGTAGTGATTTATTAACCACAAAAGCTCCTCAAGAGAACGACCTAGGTCAGCCCCTGTGCTGCACTTAGCTATAAATATTTTTGAGAGCGTGAACGACAACGCTTCGTCAAATTGGCACCGTTGCCGGGGAGCCAAGTGGTTTTAATTCACTATTTTTATTCACATTGTCTAAATAATTTTCCTTTCATTTAAAAAAACAACAAAAAATCATAAATTTCAAAAACTAAAAAAAACTTTTTGTTCCTGATGTTTTTCAATGGTGATTATTCTGCATGGACTGACCAATCTCAGGTGCCAGAAAATTTTTGCAATGAAATTGATTCTCAATTTCATAGGATTAGTGATAAAGTTCAAAAACTGGAGAGCCAAATTGAATGGATTGCTGAATATGTGCGCACATCCCAAGAGAAATCCAAACCTGAGCCTGAACCTGAACCTGAACCAGAACGAGTGGTGGAAGAGATTTCACCGATCACATTTTATGTTAATGAACCTGAGGCGGGTGAGAAAGAACTTCTAAAGGAACTTATCACATCATCCCGCACTCAACCATTGCTCAAGGAGGTCCCAGAAGTACACATTCCAACTGATGCACTGATGGGAGGTCAACATTTTTTCAAAGAATCTTGGAATAACATTGTCGAAGATAACTTGAAACATGATCTTCCCATGCTTGATATTGAACAATCAGTACCTTTTTACCTCACTCTTTCTTTGGAAGATGAAGAAGAAGATGCACCTGCTGAGATGGAGTTTCCAATGGTCATTCCTGAAGAGATCAATTACCAAGCTGAATTACTTGAAAGGGAAGATTTCTTTATTGATTCTTCATGTTTTAATTTTATTCAAACTGAATTGTTTTCTGAATTCTCCTTTCCTGAAATTTCAGATACAACACAAATGGATCAGGCCTTGGATTTTGATGATGATACCACCAAAGTGGTGGTAATCGAGGAAGAAGATCCGAAGAAGCTGGCGGTGGTGCGACTACCTCCTCAACAAAAATTTTCATACCATATGGAGGAGGAAACCACCGAAGTTAACAGGGAGCACCCTTATCTTTTATTCCCTCCCACTTCGAACCTCAAATTTCTTCTTTATTCTTTCTCAGGGGTTGGGAACATTCTTATCTTATTTGGGGTTATCTACTTTCAGGTTTTAATCATGGACATCGGGAAAACTCACATGTGGTGGTTCATCTCAAAGAAACCACACCCACCTTTTGATTGGGGATAATCCACTGAAACTGCCTGACTAGGGGCAGTAAAAACCTAGCACCCGCTTGGGGGTCTAAACCAAGCATTATCTCTTTTCTTTTCCTTTTCTCATTCTTTTTATTTATTTTTTCTTATTTATTTTTATTACTTTCTTGTAGTCTTAAAGTGGTTTCTTCTAGGAGCTTAACTCAAGGCATCCACTTCAAAAATAATGTCAGGTTGCATCTTTCCTTCCCTTTTATTTTTTTTACCTTTATATTTATATTTTGTTGAGTTGAAATAAAGGGTAGTTAAATTTAAGTGTGGGGGAGTGTCAACCTGCTTAGTTCTTCTTGTGTGCTTTTAATTTTTTTTTTAAGATTTTTGAGCTTTAATGAATATTCTTATCACTTTTCACACATCAATTGATTATAAAGAATTGAAATGATTTTTGAAATAATGGATTTTAAATGATTGTTGATGTGAAAACATTTTTCTTGAATTGGATTGTCAATCATTTTTATGAGTTTGACTGATTTTTGAAATCCATGACCATGAAACACTGACTCAAAATATTTTTTCCAATCCTGTGAGGTATTCTAAACCACTTTTACATATTCTTCCTAATACCCACACTTTCTTGAGGGAAACTTGAATTTTGTGTGAGAACCAGAATTTGTGAATATTCTCTTTCGAAGCTTTGGATTTCATGGAATGTATTTAAAATGATTGAGGCATCTCTTTGGCTAGCCACATTTTATCCTGAGACCCACCTTTACATTTATCCTTCGTAATCCCTTAGATGCCATGAATTGCCTTATAGGTTTAAGCCACATTACAAGCCAATTTTTCCATACCTACCCGCACTTTTAGTATTTTTGCATGGATATTTCAAGTTTGAGTGTGTGGGAAGGGCCTTTCGTGTGCGTTCATTGGGATTTTTATCATTTATGGGTAGTGTGAAGTGTGTGTCAATATTTTGGGTAGTGGATAACAAGAGAATTGGGCATGGGTCATCATTTCATTGTGCTTTATTTGGTTCATCCATTTCTCCTAAAAAAAAGAAGAAAAAATGGAGATGAGCTTGAATATTCATTGTACATTCTTTTATGACTCATGTCCCTCCCAAAAATCAAGGGCATGAATTGTCATTCATTCATTGTATTCAATTTTTCAGCTCATCCTCTATGAAAAAAAAAGAAAAAAAAGAAAATAAAGTTGTGCCTTTCTGGAGCTTTAAAAAAAAGAGGAGAAATTAGATGATATCATTCATTATAATCACTTATTGGATCATGTACCATGCCATAAAGAGGGTTGGGGTTGTTTTTCACATTTACAAGTAGTATTGAGTGAGGAATTTCCTGTGTTTTCACTTGATTTAATCATGCATTGTACTTAAAAGTTCAACCTCCTCTTTCTAGCTTGGAACATTTTTCAATCATTTTACCACCGACCCTAAGCCACAGAATCATTTGAACCATTAATTAAATCCCTCATGATTAAATTTATTTTCATGTTTCACGCTGTGGAGAAATGATAATTTTCACAAACCTATGGTGATACATGCGATTTTCAAGTATGAGCATAACTCCAGAATCAATTTCTCTTGAGTGGAGAGTGACATAAAATTCAATGTGAGGTAGGTTGTGATTGCATTGTGGATTGATTTATGAGGTTGAACAAATTTTAATGATTGAAATGAAAATTATAGAATTATTATTCATAAAATGAGACATGATGGAATTCTATTTTGGATAAAATCATTGATATTTTCTCATTTTTGATTGTTGTGTGGATTTTGATTTGGATGTAAGATGATTGCCCAGGAGTGCAATGTTTAAGTGTGGGGGAGTGATGAAGCTCACATTTTCATATATTTTATACTGTTAAACATTGTTTATAATCCCACAAAAGTGTTATTGAATGGGTAATTATCATTTTTTTAGGTTTTAGTGCTATTTTGAACCCAAATGTGAAAAACGACTAATTCTGGATTTTTGACAGAATTTTACGTTAGGGGTATTCTGGTCATTTCAGGAAAACTAAAATTCAAAATTTTCTGATTAAAATATTATTAGAATCCTTATTTTATTTCCTTCATTTTTGTCTTCTGGACCAGGAGCTGATTCGGTCATCTAAAGGGTCTAACAAATCATTGAAGATTGGAATTTTTCCGGGCGGACAGCATGGACCCACCCAAGGTAACGGACATCAAACGCGGCCTACACATATCCAAACGATGTGTTTCCACCTGGGATACCTTTAGGACAGATAGGGCCGTCTCTACAATAACTTTGGAGGATTTTTGAGATCCTTAACGAGGCTATTGAACGACATTATTTTGGACGAACCTTCCTGGATGCTTCGTCCAGAAACCGAAACCGAGAATGAAAAATTAATAACTCCTACATACGGTTTCCAAATCAGATGATATTTTTAGAGGAGACGGCCAAGACATTTATGAACAACATTTATTAAGGGTGGAATGCGTGAATATGTCATTAAAGGGGTATAAAATGCGTCGACATTTGAGGGACAAATTCTGCCTATAAAAGGAGGCCCTCACCTCCTTCCCAAAGCATCCCATTTTTCCATCCATTCCTTCAAGGCACCAAGGAGGAGATCTCCACCGAGGGAGGCCGGCCGCAAATCTTCCACATTTCTTTTTATTTTATTTCTTTTCTTTATTTTTAGTTTTTAATTGTAATTTATATTTCTAATAAATTCATGCATTGTTTTTATTTTTGTCCACCGGTTCACCCTCTTTTCTTCCTCTCATCTTACCATCGTGAACTATAATACTCATGATCATGAGTAACTAATCCGAGGAATATCCCGAGGGAGTAATCAGGTTCTTGAACCCAAGACCATGTTTTTAATATTCTTTGAGTTAATTCTAAGGATAATTTATAGTGGGTGTAATCCTCACTATGGTTGTCTAAAGATTAACTTCTTAATCTTCAACCATTTTCCCTCGATTGAGGAGGTGGATGGAAGGTGTGCTTAGCGATCTCTAAGTAGACTTTTCATTCATAACCGGTGTAGAATAAGGTGTGCACACATACTATGGAGTGTGTAAACTAAGAATATTTGAAGCTGGCCAATGAAGGTGCTCCCTGAATATTCTCTCAGGAGAACTTCCTTTCTTCCCTAATTACATTCTGTTTAGCATTGCATGGTAATTTAGAATTAAATTTAAGTTTATTATGATTTATGAATTTAATTTATTTTATTAAATTACATTTATTTCATTAAACATTAAACAACAAAAAAGAATTAGATTAGGTGGAATAGAAGTAGTGATTTATTAACCACAAAATCTCCTCAAGAGAACGACCTAGGTCAGCCCCTGTGCTGCACTTAGCTATAAATATTTTTGAGAGCGTGCATGACAACGCTTCGTCAATAACCCCCCTACTACGTTAGATGGTAACATTCATCTCTACTATGAACTATCGAAATGAATGTGATACATAATTCCCCTAAAATTATAGAATTTCATACATAATTCCCTGAAAATTATAGTAAAAAATAAAAATATATGTACAACAAGATCTATATTTTCTTGAAGTTTTTTTTTGATGATCATTTATTTTATATCTAACTACCACAGATAATTATACTATAGTTAAAGTAAAAGGCCAAAATTCAATGAACACCACTAGTTTAAGAATAAATGGTCTCAATCCCACTCAAATGGTGGTAGGGTGAGGTCGTCCTACTATTTGTAGAAAAACTATCATGGAATAGGGGAGTAGTGGATTATTTTGAAATTATGGATCCTTTTATTTTATTTTAATTATAAGTTTCATTTACTTATATAAAATGTGAGTTGACTTGTATTTAAATTTTTTGTCATTATATCGCTTATTTTGTTCGTAAAATGTTCTTTGAGTGATATGTGTTATTTTTTTACTTAAATATATAACGCTTTTCAATAGAATCAGTTATTCTATATATTTTTTGTTTATTGTTTCATTTGAGGGTTGTATGTCCTCAAATCCATCATTAATTGTCTTAATTGATCAGAAATTGAATTATCATTTTAAACGATGATTTCATTCTTGTATTTGAATTTTTCATGATGAAACTAAATTTTTTTCCTTATAAATTATCCTAATTGTTGTCTACTAAATTAATGATGTCCTACAAATACATTAACTTGTATTTAAAAATAGGACACTTCTATCTTAGTTTTCAATTAATTTTTATTTCACTCTACAAACCAATATTTATATAAATGTTATTTCCAATGTAGTTCATTCATGTAATTAAAATCTTCATCCTCCCAAAAAAAATTTATTCTTTTATATTTATCCTTAATGTTTTCTTCTATATTGATGATGTCTCCAAATTTTTCCCACTTTTATTCTAATGTTATGTGCTTCTATATTTTGATTTAAATATACGAAGTATTAATGAACAGTATTAAAATTGAACAAGAGTAATCTCTTATTGAAAATAATCATTGAACAGTATCATCATGTGAATGCACAGGAGAGTACTAGTAATTATAATTGAAAGGATCATTTGGTTTTCTCCATTGAAAATAATAATTTTTAGTGGGTCATTCGTGATACTTGGTAGACCATATTAAAAATTTAAGGTCTCAAGTAATAACTCATATGAGACAAATTCCCCTTATGATTTATGGGTTCAATACCCATAACATCACATAAAATTCATTATATTAGTGCCAATTTTTAGAAAATAGCTTTTAATGGACTTCCATTTCTCAATCATAACGCAAAAAAATGAAAAATATTATATAAAATTATTTTATTCAAAATGAAATAAATTTTCTTATAACATGTCACAAACATTTCCTTAAGAATTTATAAAACCATTTTTAAGAGAAATACAAGCTTTTTAATAGTTATTTCTATTTTTAATCCATAAATGAAAGTGCATAATAAAAAAAATGCATACTTGATTAAAAATGCATGGAATGTCAATCATGAATTCAAAAAATAAATTCTTGGGAATTGTAAAATATAGAATTTGAACTAACTAAATTCAATTATATGAATATAAATCTTTAAGAATATATACTTAAATAAATTGATATCTACATCAGAAAATAATATATATATATATATATATGATTGAAAACATTAACTTATATATATGTGTGTGTGTGTGTGTGTACTTGTATACCTGAAGTATGTGCATTTCGAAAACATAAATAATACAAACATACCTAAATATTAGTTTTATATATATTATAACATAAAATTAATACATGTATAATTATACTGAAACTATTCCTTATATATGTATAGGCTTGGAAACTCGAAGTAATATATATACATATATATATAATAAAAATAACAGAATCGGAAGTCCCCCTTAATAATTTGAAAATAGAAATCTATATTTAATAGATAATAAAACCCTTACACTGAACTAATTTTTTAACATTAATTCCCTTACATTACAAATTCTAAAATAGATGGGTGAATTTAAATACATATAAAAATATCTTAAATTGTTAAAAAAATTAAATTCTCCTTACCTCATTTAGAACCACTGCCACTATTGGTCGAGATTTGGACCCACTAAAAATTCAGAAGACAATATTGAACTCAAAATACAACTGAGGTGGAGTGTGAAAAAGAGGAAATATTATTTATAGCTAGGATTCACTATTTATACAGTAACAAAAAAAAAATTTCCATGAAAGTTGATTATACAGTTTCAAGCAGAAAATTGATAAGTAATATATCATTATATATCCACACATTCACTAAAATCTATTCAAGTGAAGAAAAATTGATAACATACCAACACAAAACATTGTTAAAGTAGTTTAAAATGATGATAATTGGTACAGATGAAGTGTACATATATAGACCAAATCAAAACTCTCATGTTTGAAGTCAATCTCTATTTAAATATCGAAACACAAAGAAGACATAAGGATAATGATTGGAGGAAAGAAAAATAGAAAATGATGGGATTTGAATAACCTAAAACAAAAAATATACAAACTCTTACCAATTTTAGTTTGAAAAAAAACTAAGATCAAATACCTAGGCTCGATTTGAAGCCTAAATCGCTCAGATCCCCATTGATGTTACTTTATCTTCACTCTCTATTGGTTGGTCCTTGATTGGTCAAAATTGAAGCTGTATCTATTTCTCTGACTCATCATCCTTGCACTACGTGATGGTGAAAAACCTTGAACCTCAACCCATGCTCTACCTCTAGATAGTTTTTGACTCAACTTGACATCACTGAAGCCCTACCCCCTTATAAAAGACGCCAAACTTGACCTCATAGAACCCATTTTTACCCTTTAAACATAATTTTTATAAAATTTTATTTTGTTTTATTTATTTCATCATTTTCATTTTCTAATAAAATAAATTCATTTTTATAAGAATATATTTATTATATTTATAAATTTTAAAATTTTCTAAAACATAATCAAAATATAATATGTGAATAATTTCAAATGATTTAAATATATTATTAAACTAGTTATAATATATATTCATACTTTATTGTTTCACAAAAAACTCTTGATCATAATAATTTTATAAAAATAATATATTCATAATTAAAAATTCAAAATAAATAATTTTAATTTCATATATATATATATCAGTTTTTTCATAAATAAAAAATAATTATTTATATTTGTTATAATTATATCATATTTTCTAAATGAAATTTTGATAATTATTATTAATTTGATTCATTCATTTAGTACTCAAAATAATGAATAATTATATAGAATATAATCATAAATTATAATTTTTATAATTTAGTATTTTAATATATTTATAAATCAAAACAATTACTAGTCATTACTTATAAAATATGTTATCTTTAAAATTTTGATATCTATTAATATTTGTAACCATTTGATATAAAAAAAATATAAAAAATAATAATTATATTAATCAAATAAATATATTTATATTAAAATATTCTTTTAAACAATTCAATAAAACCAAAATTGTTTTCATAAAATTTACCATATGTTCTTTGTTATTTGTAAGTATAGTATAATCAATTTGTATTTTTATTAATTAATAAACTTAATTTCAATTATTATTTCTCATAACATAGTTAATTAAAAAATAATTTACTCGGGTGTTACAAATACTCAAATGGAAAACAATAACTAGTTTCCTAATGATAGAATTTATAATGTCATACTTCATAATCAAACTATCATGGACTATTTCCAAGACATCATTTATAAAAAGGTAAGTCATATGCCAAATACCCAAGTGAGTTCTTCTTATGTGGACAACTAATTCATCAAGGGGTATCTAATAGTAGGTCCTTATAGTTTTTATACTAATTCTATTTCATTCATTATATAAAAGAAAACAATAACAATACAACATGAAATAAACAGGAATATTCATATTGAAAAACTAACATTTGAAATTTCAATATTTTCCACTGCCAATAAATTGAACAAATGATCCTAAAAATTTAAATAAAACATGGTGGATATTATCATTAGATTATACCACAAGTGGGGTATAACAGTACTAAAAAGATGTTTACAAAGACAACAAATTTCTTCTACAAGACATTTGAAAGTCACATTGAATACTAGAAGAAATATATTTTTATGTTTGAATACATTTTAAAACTAGAAAAATACTATAATAATTTTAATATGAATATTATTGAAAAAATATGGAAACATATAGAGGAATGTTGATAATTACTAATGGCCATGAAGTAAGGAAATATAGTGTTGGATTTGGTTCCCTATAAACAAAATTCGGTGTACTTTATTATGAACCTATATTCGTTGGATGAATATTTATAAACTCCTTATCACGTAATGATTGTTCTTCTACATGAAATAGTATGTGATAATGTCCTATGAATGTCTATAACACTAAAATGTCAGAGTGTATTTCTACTATGATGAGAACCTATAAGTGCCATGACACTATTCCTGAATATATGTTCTATGGCCAGATGATATCATTTAAAAGGACATAAATGATACAGACTATCAGGCATGGGGACTCGCGAAACTTTGAGGCACATTCTCATGGTGTGTGCCCTTGGTAATATCCAGGAGGATATTGTTTGAACAAGACCCACCTGTAGGAAATACACCATCATAAGTGTCATTGTATGTTCTTATCTGTGAATGTGTGTCTTGGTCCTAAAACATTGAGATTATTATTAATGGGTATTATGGATTGTGCACTTAGATGTATTGAAGAAAAGCATGATGATAGATATTCGCGGAGAGGTGGGATATGTTGGGTGCATCATGAGTAATAATACATAAATTAATATTGAGAGAAATGGGTTTTCACTTCTAGGGAAGTAGATATCACATTTCCTTTGATGGAAATGATATAGCCTAACTAAATCTCTGGCCATGGTGTTCTCTAGAAAAGTTCAATTCTGGGAAGTCAAAGAATGATAAATTGAGCACATGGGTTGATATAACTTACATTCAACCCACTTTATTGAAGATATCATGACAAAGGGATTATATTACATGGTAAGAGTTCATATGAGGTGATATGTCATTGTGACATAAACTTCTTTCTCTTTTGTTCCTTGACCCATTGCTAGAAAGTAATCTTGGACTTTAGGAAAGCCTCCCTAATGCCAATGAGAAAGAGTCATAGAGGGTCACACACAAAGTGTGTCCAGTATCTTAGTTAAATAATTTATTTATTTAACATGTTGAATAAATATTTGTCTCGATTTTGGTTTAATAATTATTTAAGTATGTATGATTTCATTTATTTTGTCATTAGTTATTTTAGAAAATATATTGTGGACAAAATATTTATTTACCAGTGAATAAAGCAGTTATATTTATTTTATAAATAAATAGTCATTATTCAAGGCTAGTTAAATATTGAGGGGGATTGGCGGAACATGTTATGGGTCAGGGAAGAAATAATATTAAATATTATTTGGTTAAATAATATTTAAATATAACATGCAAGTTAAGAACATCTCATGGAAATAATAGCTTTGCTATTATTATCTAACATGGGGTTTCACACGGAATAATAAATTTATTAACAACGCCTGTGTGAATTATTTATTACTACCTGGTGAATTAAATTCCCCATTATGGTATTATTCTCTAAATAATCCAAGGGTTCATTCCACCAGCTAACCAATCATTGTGGGAAAAACATCCTTCTAGAAAATCTCTTGAGCCTAGAGAACTCTTACCTCTCCAAGAATTCTCTCAAGAATGAGAGAGATCCTCCTCCACCAGATCTAGAAGAATGCTTTGGAATCGATTCTCAAGGAGATCAAAGACGGACATCTCAAGTGCAAGGATCTTCTGCGCTAACACCTAGAGACTCCATCGGTGAAGCACGAAGATATGTGGAGCACATTTTGACCACTACTATAGTATTCATATCGTTGGATTCTACATCACAACAAAGCCAAACATCAAACCCATTTTCAAACACATCAACAAAGAAAAAATCACCTTCAAGGTAATTTTTTAATTTAATTTAATTAATTATAAACAAAATATGTTGATCCTCTCATCTCAGTTCTTCGTTCTCTCTTTTATATTTTGTTTTTGATTGTATTTCATGAACACTACTGTTTATCTTCATATTAATCCTAGATTAATCATCGATCTGGGAAATTTTCAATGTTGGGTACATGCCCATCCTATGCTTCCACTATGCACGGAACCCATATATAATTCATTTGGTAAATGTCAAAAAATATTCTTTTCCCACATTCATAATATGTAAATAATAGTGTGTGCAGAAAATGAGATGAAGATTCCATTAAAAATATTATAAAAAATGAAAATGGTAACATAACAATACCTTTATCAATAATTTAAATTATTATAATAACTTAAATAAAATAATTTTAAGGACATGGTAATGGAGGAGAATGATTCCTGAATTAAATATTAGAAATAAATTTAGCTTAAAAACATTTTCGTAATTTTTTTCAATACCAAATAGAGGAAAATGAAAGTATATAATTAAAACCCTTAAAATAACCATAGTAGAATAACATTGATGGGTTTTAAGAGGTAAATATCTTTAATTTTACAAAATATATACTAAAACATAAACAACACTTCATAATAATGAGATTGTGAAATAAAAACATACCCCACCCCTCTGCTTGGTAAAACATTCTCTAATCACCTATTTAATAAATTTAGACATATTATAAATTTTAATCAAAACTATTTTTTTTATTTCTATTACTAAATATTGTTCATTAATAATTTTCTCATAACCATTCATTAACATGTTTTTTTATATCAAAATTTGTGTGTCAACTACTTCATTTTCCAAACAAAATTCCGATCGATAAATCTTATCCTTTAACCTTTGAAATTATTTAATCATCTCCATAATCTTAACCACGTTTTAATTATAAATTTTATAAATTAAATATAATTTTAGAACCTTCAATTTAAAACAATCATGGAAAATGAAATAAATCATTTCAGAGAGATGGTGGTTCATACATATCTTTGTGAAATGATTTCAATTTTTCTAATTCTTGAATAGTAAATAAAGTATATAAATATTTAATTATATATAATAATAGTATAAATATCATATTTATTCATTAAACTCTTCCTTATGAATATATTTGTATGGTTTAAAGGAAAAATAAATTAAATAGATTCATAGAGGTGGTTGTTCATATGTACACATGAGCAATGTTATCATTTTTCAAAGGATGAAATTGTAATAATTCAAATAATTAAAAACATTGAAAAACCATTATAATGTCATAAAAATATTATATATTAATTGATTCTATATTTATAACCAACTTTTTTATTCAGTGATGAAAAAATACATAGCCTTATGGATATGATAATCTACACATATGCATGAGGGATGTATTAATTTCGTATAGAAGGGAAAATGAGTGGAAAATGGGTTGGAAAAATTGATAAAATTATAATTTATTTGATATATTAATTTTTTAGATAATCAATTTTATGATATATTTTAAGTAGTTATAAGAAAAAATAAACACGAAATAAATTTTTATTGAATTGTAACTCTTCTTTGGAAAACCTCATTTAGATTAATCATTAAGTCATATTGGGATGGTATTTTGATGAGAATAGTAACACTAATACATTTGGGAGTAATTTAAGAATTTATTTGGTTATGTATTGAATAAGATAGAGTCCCTGAGTAGTGTGAATAATAGAGGGGAGTGAGTTCCCATTTATAAGTGAAGGGAGTAGCGTACATTGTTGACGCTCCTTTCCGCCACAGAGTCTAACAACTGAAAAATGGAAATACCTTAGTCCAAAGTGATTCATCCTTTAAAGAAACATTTAAAATTGACAAAGTCTTGAACAAGGATTTCTTCACACTTGGGTCATGCAAGTTTCATCATGGTATCACAAGTATACTTGCGCACCGTATAGTAGTCGTGCAGGTGACTTCCGCGCCCTCTTTGATTCTCGCCCGGGGTCTTTAGCAGCCTATAAATACCCCTTGTGGGTCCCCATTTCGAGGACGGAAAAATTCCAAAACTCATATTCGAGCTCCTGGCGCCCTAGTCTCTTCTGGAAGTGTTCCAAACACTTCTAAGGTAATTTCTTACCTAGAATGGAAGGTATAAACAGGGGAAACAAGGCTTAAGTGTTGAAACTCATCAACATGTGCCTAAGTGGTCAGCCCTTAAGGAAAATTGCCACACTTGCGCGCCGCATTATCCCTTCAACAAAACTTGCGTGACACTCTTTTGGAAGCCCCTGGGGATAATACTAAGTGCTTGAGTCAAGCCTCACCCAAGTATTGTCATATGGGTTGATAGTCGTGCAAGTACCCATGTGTCGCGCAAGTATACTTGCGCGACCCGGACTTGCGCACCCACGTAGGACTTGCGTACCTCTCTCTTTTTGGGTTCCCCTCCTGCCTATTCACTTGCTTTCTTCAAATACACCTCTCCTCTTCAAAATTTAGCCTTCAGAACCTTCTTCAAATCCAATTATGGCATGGTTCCTTTGTTGGCTTCCTTACCTGAAAGGAATTCTGTGGAACATCTTGCAAAACCATTTGATTTACATATCTTTATGGCACTAAGGTTAGATATTTCATTCATTCATCCTCATCCTTTAAAGATGAGAGGATATTTAACCTAGGCCTTCTTTTCATAAGTAAGCCCCAATCATAATTTTCCTTAAATTTGGGCCTCCTTCTCAGGAGTAAGTCCCAATCTCAAAATCCCAAATATGGGAATCCTTCTTAGGAGTAAGCCCCAAGTCCCCTAACCTGGGCCTCCTTTTCAAGAAGTAAGGCCCAGTCTTCAAGTTCCCTTAATTTTGGGCATCCTCCTCAGGTGTAAGCCCCAACCATAATTCCTTTAATATGGGAATCCTCTTTAGGAGAAATCCCCATGTTCCCAAATATGGGTATCCTCCTTAGAAGTAAGCCCCAGTCATAATTTCTCTTAACCAGTCTTAATTTATTTTGATTTGGACTTCCTTCTCAGGAATAAAACCCAAATCATAAGACCCCTCTAATTTGGGCATCCTTCTCAGGATTAAGTCCTAAGTTAAGTATCCAAATATCCATAAAGCACATATACCTTTATGGACCTTGTTCCTGGGTTTCTTCCATGAAGTAAATCCTAATCTTCATCTATTTGGGTAGTCATACATACATAAGCCCCACATCATTTCTTATGATGGCACAATTGTCAGGTTTTACCAATATTTCTTATTTCTCACACCGATCATGACTCAAGTGATCTTAGAGCGTAAAAGTAATTATGACATCTTTCTTTGAGCCATCAATCATACATAAACCTCATACTTCTCTACTCGAACTACGTGGGTTCTGATTCATTTTATAAAACAAAGGATACGTAGGTAGCCCATCTGCGGGTACGATACCAACTCTGACATAATCTATGTCCTTATGAATGAAAATAAACTTCAAGTGCCCCGCTGAGTGGCTTTAAAACCAGTATGGTTATCATAATGACCAAGATATTTCTATATAATGTGTCAAAGAATACCATTGACTAAGAATATCTAACAAATACAGATGATTCTCTATCGATGAAGAACCTCGAATACATATAAAATATTCTCCAAAATCTATTACATATCAATAATTGATTGTTAGATCTAAAGGAAAGCTCATTTTTATACTTGGTAATTTAATAAGGATTCACGAACATAACATAAATATATAAAGAGAGTCCTAGAGTAGGCAATAATTCCCCTCAAAAAGGTGTGATGAGTCCGACCTCCCATCCTCTCGACCAATGCAAATTCTTAAGCCTCATCAGTTCACAACTAATGAGCACATACCTTTGGAAAGTAGGTCTAAATGGATATGGAATAATTGGATGTTTCCAGTTCTACGAAAAAACCCATTAAAACCTGCTTGGAATGTTTGAACCTTAAATCAATGAGGTCATCCCCAATTCCAGAGGAAACAAAAAATGGTGAACCTGAAGTGAATCCTTAACCAAAGTTAGAATGATGTTTTACTTATTTGTTAGGCCCATATTTAAACTCAATGAGAGGAGAAACAAAACAATCAATAACATATGTGCTCATCCAAAAGATGTAGTGGACAAACTTATCTTGATTATGTCTATTGTATCAAAAAGGCACTCTTTTCCAAGATCTTCTGCGTTACAGAAATGGATTATCTTAAGTTCACATCTGTGAATACCTCTGCTATGAATGTGGCTACTGCTACTCCTAATGGATCATCGTCTGCTCTGAGGACAACATCACCTAGTCATCATCTTCAACGCTGGGTATCAAATGCACTGTTTAAGGAATATCATCGACACAGTACCATTCCGACTCTAGAGGCTGCACGACAAGCCCTCCATGTCTATAATTCACCCTGGTCGTCCGGACAATGATGATCAGCGATTAAGAAGCAGGCGGTGGCAACCACCGTCTCCAACCATTTCGGGTCATTATCCCCGGAATGAAACAACCATTCCCTCCCATATTCTGAGGAGGTGAATGAGAAGGTCACTAAAGGACTTAATTCAAGGAAACAAGAGTCCTTACTGAGGGATCCCATCAACAATCGCCGCCAGATTCGTGCGGAAGTGCGCCCTCAACATGATGAGGGTATCGCCTTCGGGGGTTCAGCTCTGGTCCCTCAGACCCGAGAACGCAAGGCGAACCACCATAGGTGAAATCCGGTCAACAGTGAGTAGGTTCTTATCTCTGCCATTTCCGGAGAAGTCCACCAACCTAACTTGGTGGAAAGCAACGAGCAGGAACACACACCCATCCATTTTAATTCTGCTGTCCAGCAGACTCGTCTAGCAGCAACACGCCAATCCCGCCAGGAAATTCTGGCAGAGTACTATAGACAAGAATGCACTCCTGTTTATAAGTCATCATCTATTCAGTAGGCTCGTCTGACTACATACGATGAATCCCTCCAACCCAATGTGTTGACAACTGGAAAACATGCATATACACCTGCTTACACTCATCAATCCTACCAACAGCCTCATCTGTCAGTATTGAAGGAAGTTCATCAACCACGTTCAGTGGAGTGCAATCAAAAGGCATATACACCTGCTAGTATTGATCAATCCTACCAACAGTCTCATTTGATAGCACCCGGAGAAATTAGTCAGAAAGCTCCGACGACAAACAAGAGCCAGACTCAACTCTCTATCGCCACACTTGAGTACTGTCAGAATTCACTAACAGGAAAAAGAGGATAGGAGCAGGAACACACCCCTACTCCAAGCACGGAATGGACGTATATTCCTGTTCCAGAAGCTGAAGTCACTAAGCATATTCTGTCAATGGTGAAAGAGCAAAAGAAAATCTATACCCATATTATGGATGCCTTCTAGAATATTATAACAACTTCAGCAGTATCATAGGAAAAGAAATTCAAATCTATCCCTACTAGTGGAGTGACACATCAATATGTCACTCTGGAACAGACACACACCTATGTTCCAGTCCAAGAGGGTTGTGGGGAATACTCCCCCATTTCATATGGACAACCAAGTCAGGCACATACACCTGATTTGAGTGGAGATAATCAGCCTAACCGGATCCTTTCTCCTGATCAGGCACATACCCCTTCCCATAATAACCACATTCATCAAAAAGTGGTTCCCAACGTGAGTAAGAAGGCGTCGAAGAAGAAGACCCACCCAGCACAGTCAAGAAATAAAGGGACAATTTTTAGTAAGGCCTTACTCGATGTTGGAGATCTTGATGCACTCAGACAATTATCTATTGCAACTCAAGATTATACTCTCTCATTTCCCAATAGTGGGACCATTAATTCCGAAGGTCTTCATCAGACACTACCTCGTGAAGGCTTCCTTCATGACAATTCGGTCGATCTCGAAGTTTCATCTTCAGATGAGAGACACAAAAACCCTCTGTGTGGCCAGAAGATCAAGGAGAAAAATGTTTCATCTTTTGTTGTAACCCACCATGGTGGTCCTCCCCATGATGATGAATTTAGCTGAGAAAGTCATCTCCATAGAAGTAATGCACATTGCCTGGAAAATGCTCCAATGGACAATGTAGTGATGAGAAATCCCTCTTATCTTGAGGCACTTGCAAATGTGAAGCCAGTCATGTCTGATTCTTTACCACTAGCAGGTGAAATACTTTCTCAATCAGAAGATAGTCCGGGCTGTAGGT
Organism: Viscum album; assembly: GCA_963277665.1. Lineage (NCBI taxonomy): Eukaryota > Viridiplantae > Streptophyta > Magnoliopsida > Santalales > Viscaceae > Viscum > Viscum album. Next base: position 1,260,719,903 of record OY728166.1, read on the forward strand.
CATTCTCTGAACCACCCCTGGATCATTCATCTTCTAGTTTGATCAGTGAATTCTCTACCAATCTTGTTGAATCTGATGAAGCAATAAGTAAGCACCATCTTTGGTCTAATCAGGTAGAATAATCATAATTAAATGTTAAAGAGGAAGTTCTGAATATGAGAAAATAACTACCAAAAGGTGAAGTACCAGACATGTTTTGGCCTCTGTCTGACTCTCAGTATGACATTCCAGAGATGTTGACGGAAGATGGAATTCATGATATTCGTCTCAACATATGAAAAACTCTTTTTCAGTTGAAAATGAATATATTATCTTATGATGAATATGAAAATCATGTCAATATAATAAAAGGGTTACAACGCCATATTGACTTGGCATCTCTCTCAGTTTCTCGATATCCGAAGGATGAAAAGCAGTAGAGTGCCCTTTAGCATTCATGCCTTGGCTCATTAAGAAGATTGTGTCAGTTAATTTCCAATTCCCCATCTGTTATTCATATTAGGGGATGGGGTGTTCACAAAGCACTACATTTCACTATACTCTCCATCCAAAAAAGCACGCCGAAAATGGTCTCATTCAATGTTATTGCCCATGTCCAGCCACAACCAATTGGCTTTGTTTGTAATAAAAGGCTCTCTCAAGAACAAGCCTCAACTAGTTCCTCTCAAAATCAAGCATACAGAGAACAAGTTGTTGAATTAATCATGCATCAAATGAATGAGAATATTGAACAGGATTCTCATTTGGAGCGTGCACATCATCAAGTGACAGAAGTGTCAGAAATCATCGAACGATATTTTGAGCCGGGTGATAAGAGTGGATGTAGGTTAATGCATCCAGCCAATTTCTGGACTAAAGTCCACAAGATCAGGAGAGCTTTCAATAAATTCTAAGATGTAGCAGCTCAAGAAGCACCCCAGATTTCCAAACTGGGGACTCTTTTAACCCATCCCTCAGAATCAACAAATTGGATTCGAGGAGTTGAGAAGAAATAGCAGGAACATCCCCACTTCACAGGATTGGGTACTTTTTCAAATCTTCAATCTCTCCCTCAGAGAAAGTCAGTCTTCTCTCGATTAGGGAAGAAGCCGCAAGGGGAACGAAGATCCGAATTATCAAGAGATTCCCTCCGCATTATGGTTCATCAAGAAGTTCTAGAGGGTTCGAATCAACAAAAGGAAATGTCTCATCAAGGAATGGAATAAGACAATATCGCAGAAATGCTGATAGAAGGGATGGAATGCGTTATGCATCAATCAATGTCATCAATGTTGTTTTTTCTGATCCCCCAGATGAGGCTCACTCAGAGGGATCTGATGAGGAAGCTCCTACTCAATAGGTTGTATGCACAGACACAAATGAAGAAGGTGTGCGTACACGAAATCAAAGGATTAACCAGAATCTAGGTAATCCTTCAATTAACCCACTTCCCCCTCTCCAAAAGGTATCCAACAAGGGGAAAGTAAAGAATCAGGTTACATACCCTTCCTCTAGTGAAGGATAATCGCTCTCATTAGAGCAAATATTCGCACAATAAGAGGAAGAAATGAAGGGATTGAAGAGGTTGAACGTAGAACTACTTCAAGGTAGTCTTCCTCCTAAGCATGCTGAAGTCAGTCAGCCAAGGAAATTTGTTGCGGCTACTTAGATGGATCAACAATACCCTCCTTTACCAGTATACCCTCACAGGTCTAATCTTATGGGCCGTGTGCAACAACAATCAGTGGTGTTACCTTCAGTTGTAGTACCAGCCACCACACCTATCCAAGCTCTAGTGGTTACACCTGCTCAAGTCCAAGATCAACCGGATGTTTCTCAAAAGTTAATAACTACTATTGAGTCATTAATAGCTCGGTTGTAAGCTATAGAGGGAAAAAGAACTCAAATTCAACTAGAAAAGAGATATTACCCTGAATGGGTTGATGTAATTCTCCAACCATCAAATTTTTCAAGTACCACATTCCCAATCTTTAATGGTTCAGGAGACCTAGAGAAAAACATAACACATTTTGTTTCTCGTTGTGATCCTATGATGAGAAACCCCTCAGCAACAAGAAACAGTTAAGATCAAGTGTTTTGTACACTCATTACATGGGCCTACTTTTGTCTTGTACACAAGCTTGCAATCCTAATCAATTAACGGATGGGAGGATCTCCGCCAAATATTCCTTCTTTAATTCAGCTCAATGTTGCCAAAGACAACAGTTTTTTATCATACAAACTGTAAGCAAAGGGACAGCAAAAGGGTTTCAGATTTCATTGCTCGCTGTAAGGGATTAACATATTCCTTAAGCTTAGCACTCCCTCAAGAAGAGTTGTTGCCAATCTGTGTGGAAAATTTGCGTCCTGAGTTGCACACACCATTGATCCATGTGAAATACACAGGAGGGTTTTGAGACCTTAATTCGATAGCTCAGTAGATTGAAGACTCTCTTACGAAGACTAAGTATAAAACTCATGTAATTCCATCAGCTCTAGGAAGGAGAATGGGTAAAGTAGAGACTTCTACAGTTACGCTTAAACAAGCACCTGTACCTGCTTTCACTTCAAAACCTTCATCTTCCCAAAGGGTTCTACCACCTGAGCGTCAAAAACAGAGGTCGTTTCGTCAAGATGATCAAATATATCAAAGAAGGAAACTGATGTGGCCTTATTTTTTTATATTTTTCCACACCTTTTTTATTAATTTTTAATGATTTAATTAATTATTTTTACACTTTTTATCTTATAAATGCACTTTTGTATTTTTTTAATTAAATTTGTCAAATATTAATTTTTTATAACAATTTATGTAATTATGGACTCTTAAATAATTAATTTATTGTTTATTTGTTTTTTATATAACTAATTTTATATTTGTATACTTATTATTTATCTGTTTATTATTAATAATTATTGAGTTTGCTAAATAATTTACTTTTAATATTAAAAGTTCACTCATCTGGTAACTTAGTTACCGCTTTCCAGACTACTGGTAGCTAAGCTACCGATAGCAGAGTTACATTTTCTCTACCGGTAGCCAGGTTACCGGTACTATCTAACGGTGACCTGCTTTCTTTTTCCTTATAGGTAGCCTGTTTTGCGACGTACTGGTGACCTTTTTCCTCATTACTCTTTCCTACCGGTAACTCCCATTTAATTATAATTGTAGCCTTTAATTTAAAATACCGGTGAGCCTTTAATTTTATTAGTAGTGGTATCACTTTTATTTTAATCTAGCAACGGTGAGTATTATGTTTGGTTATGTTAATTATGCTTGTTCTTTTAATAAGTTAATTTCTATTTTAAAAAATTATTTAATCAATGGAATTCTATTTAATTAAGTTAGTTTTTATTTAAATATTCTATCTATTATTTTTCATTCATTAGAATATATTAACTATGTTAATTTATTTATTTAGTCATCCTTCCAACAATTTATGTAAGTAATGTGTGATTTTAAATTAAGTTAAATCATTCGCTTTTAATTTTATTAGTTCAAATAGTTAATTAATTAATTAATTAATTAATAGTTTTTAAAAATTAATCATATTATTTTATGTATGCAGATTGATTCTTAATTCTTTTTATAATTCTTTTAGTCTTTCGGTGAGGTAATTAAGAGCTTGTGGTGACCCTTTTTATTTTTTCCACGTATCGGTGTGCTTTTATTTTTCTTGCGCAATGGTGACTATTTTTACAATATCGGTGACCCTACGCGCACTCCTTTTTATACCTCACCGGTAGCATTCCTCACCGGTAGCATTACTTACCGGTGACCCTTACAACTTCCCACTTCTAACAGTCACCTCGCCTTTTCATTTAAGCATATGGGTGACCCTTCCCATTTTATTATTATTATTTAATCTACCTGTGAAAATTTATTTTGAACTAACGGTGAACCCCGGTCCACTGTTATCCATCCAACCTAACAGTGACCACCTCACTGTTGCACTGCTCTTTATTTTCCTCCTTCAGTAGCTCTCTCTCTCGCTTTCTATCAGTACCTCTCTCTCACTGTTATTCTCGCTCAACCTCACCCATACATAATTCTCACCGTTACATCAACTTTTATCCTCACTGATAGACAGCATTCCCTCCTCACCGTTACTGTTCTCACCCCCATACCTCACTATTACAGCCCTGTTTTCCCACCTCACTAAAAGACTTCTTCCCCTGCTTCATCCCTTTAACCTCACCATTACCGATCCTCACAGCTAACGATAGCTGCCGCCATCTTTGGAGCTAAGGCTGAAGGCACCGAAACAGTGGATCTCTTGTCGTCATCTGCTGGAGGCTGAAGTTGAAGACGTTGTTGTTCATCATTCGCTGCTATCTGCGTGCCGCCTTGGAGACGAACTAGAGGAGATCTCCACATCTACTGGAAGTGGAAACCCACCACTTAGATATTTTTCCAAGCGCTGCATGGGAGGCCGCCATTTCATAGGGAGGTGGAGCCGCAAGGGTGGGAAGCTGAAGCCGCCACCCGCAGGAGCCGTGATTTTGTGTCTCTGCTGTGCGCAGCTTGAATAGTTACTACATATTTATCTATTAACTTATTTAAATTATTACCTTATTAATAACTTATGTTTTATCATAGTTAATAATTGTATAAATAATTTAAAAGTAAATATTTATCAATTAACTTTAGTTAATCATTAACAATTTAAAATAACATTTAACTTAAATAATTACTTTTCTTTCTTTCTTTCGTCCGCATTTATTTACTTGTCTTGCTTATTTAATTTTTCAGGTTCATTCAAGGGACTTAAACGCGTCCAGGTTCATGCAACTAACTCAGAGGGAGTTAGTTACAACAGAAATTCTAGCGCGACGTGCTTGTCGCAAAAAAACGCACATTTTGCAGCACGTGGATAAAGAACATTCCAAGTCGGTGGAAATCGAGCAGTGACATGCTACTTATGAATGTAGGGTACTTAAAGTAGAGCTACCAGCAGAATTTTGGTGACTCTCATTCGCTCTAGCTCATTATTCATTCCACGAACACACATTGAAGATTAGATCTGAGGTCACTCATTCGGATTCCACGCCACACCATCTTTGAGAGCAAAGACTCCCGGGAGCAGCACTGTAGATGAGCAAGGGACCAAGGAGCCTGAGAGAAGAGCATTATTTGGGCAGTACTTCTTCACTTCATCCTTAAATTTTGTAATCTGTTCTCAGATTTTTTTCATTTATTTAATCAAGATGATGAAAGGATGAATTTTCTAGCTCGAGAATTAAATTTTATTAGTTAATATTTTAGTCTTCTTCATTCACACTACATTTTTCAGATTCATATTCAATCAGCGAGATTGAATAATGATTCTCTGTTTTGTTGTTTCACACCTTAAATGTTTTAAAATTCATAAATTCAATACCTACTGGCGAGGTGATTCTTGAATACATTTATGAAAGCGTTAATGTCTTAAACTGTGGAAATTTACGGCGAGTTTATTTTCCACTATTAACCTTTTCTAACTGTCAAATAGTTTGAATGATTTTGGAGTGGTGAACTCCTAAAGTCAGTCTTCAGTGTGTTGAGTTTCCTAGAGAGGGAGACTTTTCATCTTTATTTCTTGAGGTGTGATTCAATAATGTGTAGTGGAGAAGATATCCATTAAACCAGTAGTTTGGAATTCTCGAGTATTACTTTTGATCTACTCCTTGGACCGTGTTGCTTTATTTTAGTATTTTGTTCTTTTATGTTATTTTTACTATAGTTCTTAGTTCATCAGTTTTTTTGTAATCGATTTAGTCTCTTGATTAAAGAAAAGTACAAAAATAATTGTAAAGTAAAAACAACTTAAAAAATGATCACTCGCTTCACTACTGACAACAGTGGAGTTACTTTTGAATAAAACCTAGAACTCTCATCTATCTTCTCTGTGGTTCGACCCTACACCACTGTGCTAGTGTAGGTTAATAAATTTAATTTTGAGGGTCGTGACGACCTCCGGCCTGTTCAGAAACAATTTGAGGATTTTAAGAGCAATGTTTACTCTTTCATAAATGAACAAGTTTTTGTTACTTCATTTCAACTCTGGAAAATAATTTGGTTCAATTTCCAAGGCCCAAAAGGCTGAACAAGGAATGAGTTGAAGACCGTTCCAATTATTTCCCATTTCATCAGATGATGGGGCATCCCATTCAGGAGTGTTTTTTCTTCAAATACCTCCTGAAAAAAATGGTAGACTCGGGACAAGTCAAATTGAAAGGTTCTTCAGCTCAGGTAGCATGTGTTAATGCTACAAATCCAGAGGCAGAAGGTGAGTGACAGAAAGTAAAAAACAAAAAAGTGCAGAAATATGATGATTGGATGGTCATGAAAACAATCAACCAAACTCATGCTATATTGCGAACACAATTGAAGAAACCAATTGTGTCTTCTGCTATGAATGACACAGCAAATCCCCCTTCATCAGAGGGAAAATCCTCAAAAAAACTACATAATTCAAAGAAAGAAGAGAAATCAGAAGAAGATGAGATCATGTCAAATCCCAAATTGTCTTTGACTCTAGAAGATTTTATGACATCTACTTCTAAGACACGGGCACCGCTCTACCAAATGGCACAACCTAAACTGGATAATCAGGAAGATTTTTCATCAGACGAAGAGTTGATCTTTGGTTCTGTTAACATGATTCACTTAACAGATCCATATGCTAGTTGTAGTTTCGATTTTGATAAGCTCGAGTTCCCTGTATCAAATAGAGGAATCAGGGGAAGTTACAAAGGCTCAGGGTACAGGGGAAGATGTGGATTTTTCAGAGACTACTATTCCAATTCCACCCCTACTAGAACTATGTATGCAGTAGAAACTCAAGGCAGATCCCTTCAATGGGCCCAACAACAATAAACAAATTCTTCCACCAATAACAGACTCAGTCCTGGAACAATTATTCTGGAAGATCGGTTGGAGGTTCTATATTCTTCCTCTCAGCAAGTAAATAGACCTAATCGGTCTAATATTCCAAATCCAGAAGTATTTCTAACTCCTAACCCGATACAAGATGCATCAACTTCCAAAGAGTCAACTTCTAAGGCACCTGTGAAACCACATGTTCTTTTTGGGAAACACAGACCTTTGGATCAAAAGTATGATGTATTGAAACACTTGGCCAAAGTACCAGCCAAGTTATCATTTTTGGATGCGTTAAATTTATCAAAGGATCTTCGGGAGGCACTCATCGAGGCTTTGTTAAGTCCTCGGGAATTCACAACTGAAATGGTTGCAACTGAAGTCTACCATGTAGAGAATAATCCTGCAAAATGTCATGCAGTGATATCTTTCACAGATTAAGATGAAGATGATGTTGTGCATGGACATATTAGACCTTTGTACTTATATAGAAAGGTCAATGGTGTATACATCAAAATATCTTTTATTGATAATGGTTCATGAGTCAACCTCATCCCCATTCATACACGTCATCGATTGGGCCTCACAGAATCAGATTTGTCTCATTCTACATTGAGGTTACAAGGATATGATAAAAATGAACAAGAACCATTGGGCGTGATTATACTCAGAACACAGTTTGGAGACCTTGTATCCAATTCAGATTTCATGGTTATTGATCATGACACATCCTTCAACATCTTTCTTGGAAGACATTGGCTACATCAACATGAGGCTATCCCTTCATCACACCATCAATGTCTCAAATATTGTTTCGATGGTCAAATTGGGACATTGTGTGGTGATAAATCCCCATTAAAAACATGTGAATCTCAATACATTGAGGTGAAATTCTATCACATGAAGGGTAAGGAAAAATGCACAGCAAGGGAGGTTACCAAGGTTAATGCTCCATTTGGTTTGGAAAAGATTCCAGTAAATCCATTTACACATGTGAGTACAGATTATGTATTGCTTATCAGCCAAATTGATAGGATAGACCCAAATAAAAATACTCTTAGGGAAACCTCTATAATGTCAATTATGGTAATCAAGCCAGACAGTATGGGAGAAATTGGTGATTCACCAAGCAATGATGAAAGCTCAAATGGGGATGTCTTCATTTCATCTGATGAAATCCAACAAGTCTATACATCGCCAACCAGGCCAGAAGAATTTATAGCAATGTCAAAGGTGAAAGATGATGTCGATTCTCAATCCTTCATCTCCTCTTTATTACCCAAGGAAGACCCTTCATCATCAATAGGGTCAGAAATAGAAGCCTCTTCTTCAAGATGTTCAAATTTTAACATCTCTTCTGATCATGGAAAATCTGCTTCTTCATCTACTATGCAAGTAGAAATAGAATAAATAACACATGTTGAAGAAGAAGAAGAAGAAGATCTCAGGGATACTCCTGCATCATTTGAAAAGGGTATCTCTACCACCATGGATGAACTCAGATAAATAAATCTGGGTACAAAAGAAGATCCACGCCCCACTTTAATTAGTGCAGCCATGACTCTTGAAGAGAAAGAGATGTATATTTCATTTTTAAATTAAAATCAAGATATATTTTCTTGGAACTATATAGAGATTTCAGGGCTTGATCCTGATGTTGTTACTCATCGTTTGGGTTTACCAGAAGAACATTGAGGATTTAAGCAAGCCGCAAGAACAACACACCCAACTTATGCTTCCAAAATTGAAGCTAAAGTGGATAAGATTATCAAAGATAACTTTTTCAGAGACGTTCAATATCCCAAATGGTTGGCTAATATTGTCCCTGTGAAAAAGAAGAATGGACAAATTAGAGTTTGCATTGATTTCAAAGATCTTAATCGGCATTATCCTAAGGATGATTTTCTAGTCCCGATAATAGAACTCTTAATTGATGAAACAACTATCTATGAAGCAATTTCCTTCATGGATGGATATTCAGGATATATTAAAATCCGAATGGCTCCAGAAGATGATAAATCTACAGCCTTCAGAGCCCCTCAGGGTGTGTTTTGCTATCGGGTAATGCCCTTGGGCCTGAAGAATGCAGGCGCAACATATCAGCATGCCATGAATTGTATCTTCAAACCCTTTTTAGGGAAGTTTGTTAAATTTTATGTGGAAAATTTGGTGGTTAAATCCAGACAATGTTCTTATCACTTGACTGATTTAGAAATCATATTCCAAAAAATTCAGCAACATAATTTGAAGATGAACCCTTTAAAATGTGCTTTTGGGGTAACCTCAGGAAAATTTCTTGGCTTTGTTGTATGCCACCGTGGTATCGAAGTCGATCCTGAGAAGACCAAGTCAATCCTTGGTATGTCACCTCCGCAAAATTTTAAGGAATTTAGAGGACTTCAAGGACACTTAGCCTATATTCGGCGTTTCATCACCAATTTAGCAGGCAAAAGCTTACCATTCACCAAATTGATGAAGAAGGGAGCCAGTTACCAGTGGACTGAAGAATGTCAAGAGGCATTTAATATTCTCAAGATATATATCTTGAGTCCACCGGTATTCATGCCACCTATTGAAGGAAGACCACATATTCTTTATGTGACAGATTTAGAGTGATCATTGGGTTCCTTCCTTGCCTAGAAGAATGATTCTCAGAATGAAAACAACCTATACTATCTCAGTTGGACCATGCTTGAAGCAGAAAACCGATATTCAAATATTCAGAATTTCTGCCTAGCATTAATCTTTGCAGTTCAGAAGTTAAGACACTACCTGAAACATCACGAGGTCCAATTGGTATCTCTCAATAACTCGCTCAAATTCATCCTTAGTCTTCCCATGCTTATTGGACGTCTGGCATGGTGGACAGTTATTTTGCAGCAATTTGATATTCAGTATGTGTCTCAAAAGGCAATAAAGGGCCAAGCTCTGGATGATTTCCTTGCCGAACATACTTCAATAGAAGATACATTTTCAGATATTGAACTTTCTGATGAAGAAGTATTTTCTATTCAAGATTGTCTTCAAACATGGGAAATGTACTTTGATGGTGCTTCCAGAAGTCCAACAGGGGAGAAAATGGAAGATCCTAAATTCAACAAAGTTGGGTTAGGAATTGTACTCATTTCCCAAGAAAAGGCAGCGCTACCTTATTACTTCTCATTGTTGGAAGGCGGTAAAAATAATGAAGCCAAATACCAAGCTCTCATTGTAGGATTAGAGTTGGCGCTTTAAGCACAAGTGAATCAATTAAAGTTGAAAGGTGATTCAGACCTGGTAATAAAACAAGTCAATAGAGATTATGCAATCAGAAAAAAAGAACAAATCCTTTTGTATGATTACGTCATAGAGTTAATGGCAGAATTTCCTTCGGAACTGACATTTTCTTATGTCCCGAGATCACAAAATGACCAAGCTGATGCATTGGATAATATAAACACATCTCTGGAAGATCCAAATTGGGATGAGACAAGCATCAGTATTTCCCACCATCATACAATTCCACCTTATGTTCAAACCAGAACAGATGAAATCAATGAAATTAGTCCTATTCTTGAACCATATGGTCATACTATGGGATGGATGACACCTATCAGGGAATACCTTAAAAATGGAACACTTTCACCTGATAGAACTGGGAAAGAACAAATCCGGCGGCGTGTGGTCAATTTTACTCTTTATGATATCTCGGATCACCTAGATAAAATTCTCTACAAAATAGGTTTTGATGGAGTTCTCTTCAAATGCATTGATGGTGAAGAGACAATGGCTGTTATGAAATAAGTGCATGCAGGAGTCTGTGGTGCCCATCAGTCTGGACACCGAATATCTGATCAAATTTGAAGGCTTGTATATTTTTGGCCTTCAATGATCCAAGATTGTGTTGATTTCACAAAGAAGTGTCATTATTGCCAAGTATATGCCAACTTCATTCATCAACCCCCAGAGTTTCTTCATACAGCTAAATACTCGTGGTCATTTTCCACACGGGGAATAGATATAGTGGGACCTTATCCTTCTTTTACAACTAAGTAGTTTAAGTACATTCATACTGCTACTGACTTCTTTTCCAAATGGGCAGAGGCAATACCCCTCAAAGAAGTTAGTTCTAAAAGCATTGTTAGCTTCATCATGTCTAACATCATTACCAGATTTGGTGTCCCTCATACCATATTGGCAGAAAATGGCACAAACTTCTGTTCATCTGAGGTAAGGAAGTTGTATCAAGAATACAACATCAAATCCAATCATTCGTCTCGGTATCAAGCAGCGGTCAATGTCCAGATAGAAGCCTTCAACAAGAATATTTCAAATATAATGCAAAAGATGGTGGATAAAGATAATAAATCATGGCCTAATAAAATCTTTCATGCCTTATGGGCTTATCAGACCACCACCTGCACTGAAATGCGGTCAACTCCATATTCATTAGTATATGGAACAAAATCAGTCTTTCCCATTGAGGTTCAATTACCCTCGCTCAAAGTTTCCATTTTTGATCAGTCGTCTACAGATGAACAATCTCAAAAGCGATTTGGATGAATTGGAATGGTTAAATGAGAAAAGATTGTGCTCCCTACACCACATGGAAGTCTATCAGAATCGAATAGCACTGACTTTCAATAAAAAAGTTTGTCCTCATTCATTCGTTCAGGGAGAATTGGTATTGGTTCTTAGAACTCCAATGATACCAGGAATGAAACCTCCCAAGCTGGAGCCAAAATGGGAAGGACCTTATTCAATACATAAGGTCTACTCCAATGGAGCATATTCTTTAATCTCAATGGATGGAGAACTCATCACTACTCTAACCAATGCTAGATTTCTGAAGAAGTATTTTGTGTAATACAAATACCCTGCTCGTCCAACAATGCGTTAATCTGTGTTGTCCTAGCTACATGACGCTAAAATTTGTAGCCCCGGTCCATGCATATGACCTTAAACTATTCGCACCATTCATCCAACATGACGTTAAACTGTGAAAAAGTCCCTAATACGTCCAACATGACATTAAATTGTGTCCTATTTTGTCTTTACTACATGACATTAAACCACACATTACCCCTTCCATCCAATAGGAGGTTAAACTGTATTTTCCCCATCGTCCTAGATACATGATTCTAAACTGTACAAAAGTCCCTTAAATACATCCTACATGACGTTAAACTGTATTTTGTCCATGCTACATGACACTAAACTGTGCAACACCAATAGTCCTCACTGCAAGACTTTAAACCATATAGTCCCTTCATATGTCCAACATGACATTAAACTGTGCATTGTTAAGGTTGTTGCTACCTCTTGATTCTCACACCGAGTATGAATCATGTGAGCTTAGAGTAAACTTCAACCATAACACCCTCTTTAGGCTGCTAACCATCTGCAAGTCCCAACACCATTTTTAGTTCATTGTTCTCAAAAACAACTTGATTACTAATTAATTCTTTAATTGAACTACACGGACTTTGATCCTTACCTTCTAGGATGGGTACGTAGGCAACCTTCTGAGGTTCAATCCCAAAACCAATCTCTTCATGTCGGTTCACCTCCGTCTCATATGATGTTGACCCATGAAAGCTACCCCCAGAACCAATATTTTTGCATTGGTTCACCACAGTCTATGCATATGAACTTAAACTATTCACACTTTTGTCCTGTATGACAATAAACTACAACATTCTTTGACACCCTCACCTGAGAGAGAATCATTGTTTACATTGATCTCCAATCATGTTATATTCCAAACACTACATGCATACATGATAATTCCTGAACCTTTTATCTTGGTTCAAATCATCATTGTACTAAAGTCCCCTTTCACCCTTCATATGTACGAACCAAATCTGTACAGAGGGTATTTCAAGAACTAAGTGTGGCTTAATTCCCATCCTTATGGGATACGTAGGAAAGATAGAGTGTCCTTCGAATCCAGCCCCAAGTCTTTGGGCCTAACACCAAATTTTACTTTCAATCCTCTGGATAAAAATTCCCTATGAAAACCCACACTGTGTATTCATTAAAATGGTCCGAGTTCTATGACCCTAAACTAAGATTTCCTACACTCTTGTCCCACTTGACGTTAAACTATATTTGAAGAACTACGTATGTCTTGATTCTCATCCTTATGTGATACGTAGTGAAGTCCAGCACCTCAATTCAGGACCCAGCCACAACATGATTATGGTTTGCATTGATCTATGTATCTCTTTCATGCATTGGAAAATACCCAATTTCATGTGTCATACTCCTAACCTTAAATACATTCAGATCTACATAACCCTTTTCTTGACTTCTGGTTGCAAAATGTCCAATTTATGAGAGTTATTTTTCCTAACTATGCAGCACGTTCCCTAAGGTGTCCTTGAATAAGAGTCTATATAACAGACTTGTCAGCCAAAAGATACTATTATTTGACTATGCATCCAATACTCTTAGGTGACCCTACATAATTCAACCCCCTAGCACGTTTTTCAAATAGTGGTAACTACATTCTTGGGAAGAAAACCGTTTTTCCTTAGTTGTCTTATCGACAATATGTAAGGATCCACAAAAATAGCCATCCTTAATATATTTGTCCCATACTCTTTTTTATGATATGAAAGTATTCAAGTCTATGGTTTATATTTCCCTTCCCTATGTTTGGGTCATACCTTTTCAGGAGTGACATTCGTCTAGTTCTTAGACAAGCTTTATTGGAAATATCTTCACCATATTCAAGTACCTCTCTCCATATAGCAAACTCTATGCTTTGGAAAATTGTAATCTCCATAAACTTTCACTAGCTTTTTAGCAGTAGAAAAGTAAATTTCTGAGAGTTCTTTTGCCTAACAATGTAGCACGTGCCCTTAGGTAGCCTTGCATAAGTAGTCTACATAACGGACCTTTCAGCCAAAAGATACTATTATTTGACTATGCATCCAATTCCCTTAAGCGGCCCTACATAATTCAACCCCCTAATGGTCTTTGTCAAATAGTGGTAACTTCATTCTTGGGAAAAACTTCTTCTAATGCCTTTTATCCCTTTTTCCTATCATTCCTCAGATTCAAAATATCTTAAGTCATAGTTTACATATTTTCCCTCATAATTGAGTGTGGTAATATGTTCTCAGATAAATTTTCATGGAATTGAGTCAATTTTAATCCATTTCAGTCAAAGCTATTTCGACCTTAAACATTAGCTTTTTCTATGTCCAACGTGCATGACTTTAAACTGCCCACAAAAGACAAGGGAACTCCAAAAAAAATTCAATTCCCAGATCACTAAACATACATTTTGTATGACTTTAGGTAATATTGAGAAATAAAAATATTCAAAGTTTGTAGTGTTATATATAATAATCCTAGAAAAAATCAAACTATGCTTACCAGGCCCATTGCCTTAGTTAAAAATTTAAAGCAGGTAGAAAAAGAAGGCATGCACCAATGATTTAAGATGAAAGTGTTCTTCATTTGATGCACAAGGGTTTGAAGGACATCCACAGACTAGAGTTTCTTCTCTTTTCCAAGAATTACAAAATCCTATCAACATAAATCTTCATTTGATTTATTTCATCCTGAGCTTCATCAGCAGCCACTTGAAGCTCATGCACTCGACCAACTTCACTCTTGTCAGCATGATGGAGTGCTTTCTTGGAATCTACAATGGCTTTCATACCATTCATTTTGAGCTCCATACAATGAATTATTAAGTTGGCCAAGTTCCCCAGTAACAGCATCTAACTGTTGCTGAAGATGCATCTGCTGGATGACTTTCTCTTTGATCTTATGCTTCAGCTCCTTTAGATTGGCTACATAATCAGCCTCAGATCAGGATACTATAGCCTCAAATTCATTGATATTGATTGAAAGCCTCACCCTGGTCAAATCTTGATGGCACTTTTTCTCCTACTCCCTCCTTAAGATGGCCTGTTTCACCGCGACATGGATCTTTTGATATCCAAAACAGCCAAGTCCCAACATGACGAACATGGATGACAGTCGAAGGATTTTTGATGATAGATCTTCAAGAGACACTTCAGATATGATATTCCATATGTTTTTCCATGCCTTGCATCGTGAAAATTGGAGCGCCTTTTGTACCTCCAGATCTGACTCAGTATCACTGTCATAGGGGGAATATAATCTGGGATTAATACACTTAGGGAAGTTCCCTGTTCTGCTCCTTCCCCCCTGACCCATGTTTTTTCACTTTCTATTCCCATTGGGGTGGAGGCTGAGGCTTCACCTCCAGATCTAGCCACTGAAATTGATGGCCCTGCATAATCAATTGAAAGCTTTGGTTAGTTTCAAAGAATAACAAAAATTTATTGGCTGTCTTGAAAATTAAGAACAGTGGAAAAAAAATTGTTATCTCTTACCCAACAGTAGATCAACAGCAGGGAAAGGCTCTTCCCGGTCTTTCCTAGCTTCAATAGTATTTTCAGGACGAGTTTGAGGAAGCTCTATTGGGTTCATCTCTACTTGCACTAATGTCTCTGCACTAGTAAGGTTTTTTGTACCCCTTTCAGACATTGGCAGTTCTGCAGCTTTCTCATATGGAACTGCATATTTGAACCGATCATGATCAGAGATGTAATAAGAAATTGTTTTTAACAGGACGAAGGATAACACTCATATCCTTAATCTTCTAAATTACATGGCAATTTTACATGATATAAAAAATCTTCAAAAGATACGCCAAGTTCCATCATTTCATCCAATGTTATCTCAGAATCCTGGTTAATCTCACCAGTGGTAGCATTAAATATGTCTTCTTGATGAACTTCATTCTGCGGCCTCTGACCTTAAACAGATTCTTCAGATAAAATCACATTATCAGTTTCAATGGCCGCCAAAATCTCTAGTGTAGGGGTTGAACCTAAAGTATCACAGAATGGAAGTTAGTTGATGTTTGATTCAACATTTTATGAAGCATTTTTAACTTACCAGAAACAGGTTATTCTCTTATTGTAGTAGCAGTAGGAGTGATACTGGGAATAGATGTTGGTTCCTCTTCAGAAGCATCCAAGCCAGCATGAATTTGTGACTGTTCACCAGCATCACCTGTTGTCCTCTTAGGAGGGTCAGTCCTCTCCCTCGAAGGGGAAATTGAAGAAGTCCCTGCAATCCCAAAAAGTATGAGAAATATTTTCATGGGTTAAGACTCATGATTATCATAAGGACTTACCACTACTAATGAAGCGTTTAGCTTTGGACTTCCTCCTTTGATGATTTTGCTTCTTTGGCTATTTGGGAGTGATGGCATCATCATCTATAGGTACAATAATTGGAGAATGAAAAGCCATGCCCAACTCCTCATCCATGGCCTGCTGGCCTGGAGATATTTCACTTGGATCGCAAGGAGATTCACCAGCCCCGATGGTAGTACCACCAGGGCTATACTATGGTGAAGGAATCTCAGTAGTTCCTCTCTTTGAAAGCTGTAAGATGAAGAAAGTAATGTTCTTTGAGTTAATCTTTGATTCAAATCAAGTTTCAAAGCAAATAAGGAAAGAGACTTAAATCTTATGAAGTGACATAATCGTGCCACTCCTCATCTCTGAAAGCACATATCCTTGGATTGGTTCCACGATCTATCATTTCCTTCACCCACTTGGTGACAAGAATGGATTTATCGAGGGAATATATGAGCATCTCCAGCTCTCTGATGTATGTACTCAATTCATTGGTATTATCCTCGAAACAGATATCAGTGGAGGCTAGAAGATTCCTTATTCCAGGGAGGTGTAGCCCCTCACACAAATCCATCCAGGCAGTTTCAACATCGCAGTTTAAGCTCTATCATGTCTAGATATCCTCTGGTCGTAGATATTCAGTATGTGTACCAGAAGGCTGCAAGGAAGGTCCAACAATCTTGGACTTCAGCTTCTTCCCAGCTCCAGCAACTACAGATAGAGAATATGAAAATAAGACGTGTTGCTCTATAAAGTAATAATTATTAAAGTTCCATAATGAAGTAACTCACTAGGAGTTGATGGAGTGGGTCTTTTGATTCTTACATGAGGATTTTATCTAGCACGAGACTGCTTTGCCGCATGTTGTGCCTCGTCATCCCCATCTTGGGAATCCAGTGAGTTATCCCTAGGTGAGGAATCCAGCGAATCAGCTCCAAGTGGGGAAGCGTAACCTTCCTAAGGAAATGTTTCTTTCTCTATAGTTCTCTTCCTTTTCCCCACCTGATAAACTGGGTGATTCAGTACCTCTTTAGGGTATGATGTTATCCAGTTCTCGGCATACCATGTAGTCAAGTTACTTTCCGCTTTATCAACTGGTAGATCAAACACTGCCCCGGTATTCTCCCCAGATGTCGGCAACCATAGTTGTTGGGAAACCATCAGATGTTTCTCTGGGCTTAAATGCACAGGAGGAGATACAATAGTCTGCTACAAACACTTGAATTGGCGTGCAAATCTGTATGGAGTATACTCCTCGCATATAATCTCTCCATAAATCCTGGTGGTCAATACACCATCTCTATAGGCTAGCATGTATGCCCTCAATTCTAGGCTGGTTGTTCCATCATCAACAAACCGCCTGGTTGGAAGGTTTCCATAAGGAAAGAAATTGAATTCCTTATACATGCTCATCCTCACCTTCAAGCCATAGGAATTGAGAGATAGTGGAGCAATTCTAGAGAATGCTTGCACTGATGGCCTAAATGAACTTCTGGGGATCTGTACTCCGTTCTATACATTATATGTCTTGAAATGAGTGGCGATCCATCCCCACAAAACATGGAATGGTCCCACTATTCTCAAAGGAGACTTACCCATGAAGACATGGAGTAAGATCCTGTGAATATTTTCTAAAATGGGGGTATCTAACCCAACCGTTTTCACCTCATCAAACTTGGATGAAACAACGAAGGTCCCTGGCCTGACGCCTCCCTTCGAATACCTGACTGGAAAAAGATAAACACTGAGCCACAAGGCCAAGAATCCTTCCAGATGAGTCTTTTTTGGGATTTTCTGCTTCACTTTGTATCCCCAATTCTCAAATTCTCCTGCTTTTAGAGTCAGGTAGAATGTTCCAGTAGCACCCCTCTTCTCTGTTTTTGGGTAGGTGGTAGGACGAGTATAGGTGGGCCCCTTCTCCTTGGGCCCCTTAGATCCCTTCTCCTTTGGCTCCTTCTCCTCCTTCTTGGTAAGAAACATATCAATCCACTCATCTGGATGAATATCTTTTCTAGAATGAGTTTTGGAGGTCTTTAAACTCTTGAGCTTGTGGAAAATTTTCAATAAATTCCCGAGCCAAAGCCAGAGTCTTCTCTGAATCATTCCATGTTTCCTTGGGGGAAAGAATTCATCATACATATCACCCAAAATTGGAGCCCCTGAGATCTTGTATACATACCACAGACTGATGCCTACTTCTCCATGAGTCATATGGAAAGAATTGGTTTCTGGGATCCAGTGGCTGATTATCTCAGGCACAAAGTCATCATTCCTATAGACATATGTTTGCCCAGCCCAGACGACTTCATATATTTCAGCTCCATTTAAATCCTCGACAAACTCTGCACAGGTTTTTTGTACCCAGTATGCCCACATCCAAGTTGGCTTCACACCTCCTCCCGGACAAAAGTCCCATCTCTTCTTCCAGACTTTGGATTGATCCATCTGAGAGTTTCAGAAAATTGAGGGATAATAATGTGGTTGCATCTCAGGCTTGTGAAGTTTTAGATCTGAGGTACAAGGGATATGATGCATTATACAGGCCTTCTCCACTGTTCCAGTATTTATAAATGCTCCTCCACTTGAGATATTTGCTGAAGAAAAATTGGAGTAATTCTAAAACCAACAAATTGGGAGATAGTTCTTTTCCTCTGGAATGATGACTTCTCGTAGATGACCATAGCCATACAGGGGTACATAAATTCTCTGTGGGAAGTCAAGATGATACTTCTTCAGGTACTTGGCCAAATATGGAAGAGTGTTGTCACATATAGTATAATAATCATGGCCAATTATGCTCATCATATCATCAATTCTCTTGCTAGCTAGTTCATCAGCAATTCCGATTCTTCTGGGAGCCATTTAATCTGCACAAAGGTTGAATAATTAACTCTTAAGTAAGTTGATTTTTCATAAAATGTGTGAAGAAAAGTTAAAAATGGATAATGGATTAAGGCGCGCAAGTCCCAAATTGGCACGCAAGTATAAGTGTGTCATGCAAGTTTTGGCGCGCATGTATCACCGTGTAAGTCCAAATACCTCTATAGTAGCGCGACACAAAATGAAGCAACAGAAAACAAGTAACTTGCACGACGAAGGCAACTTGCGTGGAGAGAGCCCGAAAATTTTTAAATTCGGGTGCTTTGCGTGAGAATAAGGCACATATTTATAGGAAAGGCTGCAACCCTGTGCACTGAAGCTAGCACGCTGAAGCCTGCACGACACCATCTGCGCGCTCAACACCTATGTGCCGCCATCTGCACGCTCAACACTTGCACGCCGAAGTTCCTTGGTTTTATCTTTTTTCCTCAGAGTCACATCCTCCTTTTAGATCCAACTCTGAGGGGGGACTTTTCCTGACCCTCCTATACCTCACAGAGTCTAACAACTGAAAAAGGGAAACACCTTAATCCAAATTGATTCATCCTTTGAAGAAACATCAAAAATTGACAAAGGCATGAATAAGGATTTCTTCACACTTGGTCACACAAGTTTCATCATT
Organism: Viscum album; assembly: GCA_963277665.1. Taxonomy (NCBI): domain Eukaryota; kingdom Viridiplantae; phylum Streptophyta; class Magnoliopsida; order Santalales; family Viscaceae; genus Viscum; species Viscum album. Next base: position 1,260,739,419 of record OY728166.1, read on the forward strand.
GTCGCACAAGTATACTTGTGCGCCGCATAATGGTCGCATAGGTGACTTGTGCGCCCACTTTGATTCTCACCTGGGGTCTTTAGAAGCCTATAAATACCCCTTGTGGTGCCCCCCATTTCGAGGACGAAAAAATTCCAAAACTCATATTCGAGCTCCCGACACCCTAGTCTCTTCTGGAAGTCTTTCGAACACTTCTAAGGTAATTTCTTACATAGAATAGAAGGTCTAAACAAGGGAAACAAAGCCTAAGTGTTGAAACTCATCAACATGTGTGCGCCTAAGTGGCCAGACCATAAGGGAAATGGCCACACTTGCGCGCTTCATTATCCCATCAACAAATCTTGTGCGCCACTCTTTTGTAAGCCCCTAGGGATAATACTAAGGGCTTTAGTCAAGCCTCGCCCAAATAATATCCTATGGGTTGACAGTCGCGGAAGTAACCATGTGTCGTGCATGTATACTTGCACGACCAGGACTTTCTCACCCATGTAGGACTTGCACGCCTCTATATTTTTGGGTGTCCCTCCTGCCTATTCACTTTCTTTCTTTCAAATCCAACTCTCCTCTTCAATATTTATCCTTCATAACCTTCTTTAAATCCATTTATGGCATGGTTTCTTTGTTGGATTCCTTACCAGAAAGGAATTATGTGGAACATCTCTCAAAAACTAGTGTTTTACATAACTTTATGTCACTAAGGTTAGAGATTTCATTCATTCATCCTCATCCTTTAAAGATGAGAGGATCTTTAACCTAGGCCTTCTTTTCAGAAGTAAGACCCAGTCATAATTTTCCTTAAATTTTGGACTCCTTCTCAAGAGTAAGTCCCAATCTCAAAATCCCAAATACGGGCATCCTCCTTAGGAGTGATCCCCAAGTCCCCTAACATGGGACTCCTTTTCCAGAATAAGCCCCAGTCTTCAAGTTCCCTTGATTTTGGGCATCCTCCTCAGGAGTAAGCCCCAACCATAATTCCTTTAATATGGGAATCCTCTTTAAGAGTGAGCCCCAAGTTCCCAAATATGGGTATCCTCCTTAGGAGTAAGACCCAGTCATATTTTCTCTTAACCAATCTTAATTTCTTTTGATTTAGACTTCCTTCTCAGGAATAAAACCCAGATCATAAGACCCCTCTAATTTGTGCATCCTTCTAAGGATTAAGTCCTAAGTTAAGTATCCAAATCTCTATATGTCACATATACCTTTATGGACCTTGTTCCCAAGTTTATTCCCTGAAGTAAATCCTAATCTTCATCTATTTGGGAAGTCATACATACATAAGCCCCACATCATTTCTTATTATGGCACAATTGTCAGGTTTTACCAATATTTCTTATTTCTCACACCGAGCACGACTCACGTGAGCTTAGAGCGTAAAAGTAATTATGAAATCTTTCTTTGAACCATCAATCATACATAAACCTCATACTTCTTTACTCGAACTATGTGGGTTCTAATTACTTTTCAAAACAAAGGATGCGTAGGTTGCTCATCTGCGGGTATGATCCCAACTCTGAAATAATATATATCCTTCTGAATGACAATAAACTTTAAGTTCCCCGCTGAGTGGCTTTAAAACTAGTATGGTTATCATAATGACCAATAGATTTCTATATAATGTGTCAAAGAATACCATTGACTAAGAATATCTAACAAATAAAGATAATTCTCAAACGATGAAGAACCTTGAATACATATAAAATATTCTCTAAAATCTCCTACATATAAATCATTGATTGTTAGATCGAAATGAAAGTTCATTTTTATACTTGGTAGTTTAATATGGATTCACAAACATAACATAAATCTATAAAGAGAGTCCTGAAGTAGAAAATAATTCCCCTCAAAAATGTGTGATGAGTCCAACATCCCATCCTCTCGACCAATGAAAATTCTTAATCCTCATCAGTTCACAACTAATGAGCACCTACCTTTGGAAAGTAGGTCCAAATGGATATGGAATCATTTGATGTTTCCAGTTCTACGAACAAACCCGTTAGAAACTGATTGGAATGTTTGAACCTTAAATCAATTAGGTCATCCCCAATTCCAGAGGAAATATACATTTAATTGTTATTAATTTTGAAATATATTAATTTTTTTAATCATGGCCATGTTGTTACATCCCATGTTTTTTAAGGGTAAAAAAATGTTCGATAGCATACATGATATTCCTCATCCAACTTAAATGAAATATTATTATTTTGTATGGTAATTATCACCTAGCAGTTAGAATGGTGGGAATGAGAATTTTTAAATGAAATATTAAAATATGGTTTACACATGTTTATTCATTAGTTACAAAATTAATTAAGAAATTAAATAAAACCAAATTGAATATAATGGATGCGTTTTTCTGGAAAAACTACTTAAATAAGTGAGTTTATAGAATAGTAAAATCAATATTGATGGATTTTATTAATGAAATATATATGTAATATATTCAATTTAATTTTTATATTTTATCTTATTTTTTTCTAGACTTTATATAAGAATAAATTTAATATTTCAGATAAAAGAAGTATTTTTCAAAAAACTGCAATTTTACCTCCTTTTGATGGAAAAACCCATTTTAAATATATTTTTCTAAAATTGAATAAGTAATATTTAAAAAAATAAACTTCTTATTTTGAAGAGGGACATAAAATTTTACTTTTGATATATTTTTGGTATTTTCTAGATAATATTTTTTTTAATGAATTGTAAAAAATACTGCATTTTAATTTAGAACCTCTTCTTTTCTAAGCTATTTATATATTTATATTTTCATTTTAATTGATTTTAAATAATATTTAAATTATGTTTTTATTATTTAATCCAATTTATTTCATTGGATTAAATTTCACATTTAAATTGGATATAAAAACTATGTGAACTTTTGAACGTTGTACTTAAAAAACATGTTTTCTTATTCCATCAAAGAGATTAAGATTTAATTAATTTCAACCAATTTTGAGTTTTTAAATTTAAAAAAATGGATTCCATATTTTTAAAAAGAATTTAAAATTATGAAAATTGGTCCCTTTTATTTTTGGACATTATGAATAGTAACTTCAGTAATAAATTCTATTATCATGTTTAAAGGTAAATCAGGTACTTAAAGGTAAAAAATATATTATAATAATATAAAACATCCCTAACACTTGTCCTAATTTAATAGGATGACTTTATTCTGACCATTAAAATCCTTGGGTCTATTTTAGGACCACTTGGAGTTATATGGATAACTTTAATGCATTTATAAAATTAAAATCAATGAATAGTAATTTTTGTTGCACTTTTATTTTTAAAAATTAAAGTATTTTAAAATAGAGTTATACAGAGTATATATTGGATTATAAATATTCATTAGAAAAATATAAATATTACCTAAAGTTTGTTAATTTATTTATTATTTTTAGGGAATACACAATGAAATTAAATGGTGACACAAATATGTTTTAGTAATTTATTAATAAATGAAAGAATCCAATAAATGATATTAATAATATTAAAATAAATCCAATTTGGAATATTTAATGACTTATATGAATTCTATGGATTACTATGACATTTTGTTTATTTATTTAAGGTATTTTTTTGAAGGAATCAATTTGTTATGATGTTTTATAAAAGTCAGGTAATGAATACTATCAAAATTAACAAAATTCATATTTTAAAAAATAAAATATTTAATTAAATTATATAAAATTCCAAAAAATATAAGATTCATAAAAATGGGTTTTATATGTATTCAAATGTCATTAATGAATATTTAATCTGACATTGGGTTTCAAAGGTTAACTATTTTAACTCTCTAACTATAGATTATTTGATAAAATGTTAAGTGTTAAAAGGGGTTAAAACAAAAAGATAAGGATTAAAATACATAAAACCTTTATAATTTTAATTGGATGATGGTAATTTGACAAAAAATCATCTTATTTTATAAATAAATTATTTTTGGACCATTTTTAATATAATTTTAATTTATATTAATTTAATATTTTTAGAGTTTCCAAGGGTGCCCCTCAATTCTCCTATAAAAATGCACTCTTCTTCTCTACTATTTACACTTAAAATCCCTTTTTATCTCGGACAATATATAACAAAAACCCCATTCTATAATCTCTAACCACATTATTTAGGACTTATTTTAGGTATAACCCCCTTCCTAGAGGTGTTATGGTGTTCTTCAAAGGTGATCAACCGAAGAAGACGTATCGTTTTTTAAGTGTTTCTATTTTATTCCTTCTTCCAACTCTTTTAAACTTCCTTCATCCATGATGAACTAAAAAATCAAGTATATTCAATATACTAATATGGTATTATGTTAATAGCATAACCTAAACCCATCCCCAATTTCATCAATTGGTAAAAAAACTTCTCGTTCCCGAATACGACGAACTGTCTCCTTGCGAACCAATATAGTTTGTTTTTCATCACCATCATTAAATACTAGTTATGATGATAAAATTAATGTTCATATGAAATATTCATGACCTATTAATCATTATAATATAATAATATATCAATTATGTTCTTACTTTCCATGCACATAAAAATGATAACTTTGTTCGTGCGTACGTGTAACCTATCACCTCCATGAAGCAATGAGATTCGTTTTTATTCACTACACCACTTGTTTGATATATATATATATATATATGTGTTTATTTAAATTATTAATATGATATTAATTATTTTATGATCATTCTGTAAAGATAAAATGGTACTTACCTTCTCTCCATAATGATAATTTAAAATTGAAGACGTTACTCATGTGTACGTACCGCTTACCGTCTCCATGATTGTAACATTGATCATTTTTAATATCCATATTTAATGAATGGATTTATTGGTATAATTGATATAAAAAATTATTATTATTTCATGAATATTATTCTAGAGATTATGTACTAATGACCACGTGGACTAGTGACATAAATCCATTTCATTTTCACCCCAATTACCGAATATCGACAAAAAGTCTTATATGAACTTAAATAATTATGAAATTTTTATAACACTGTAATAAGTGATATAATATAAACAATAAAGATGAAAAAGGTTCTCAATAAACTTTAAATTAAGCTAATATTGTTATTTAGGAATATATTGGTTTTATGTGGTGATTCAGACTCACGGTAAGGGACTTCGTCTCAATCTCCTTTCATTAAGGCATGATTTGATGTTATACACCACCTTTTTAACACGATGTATAATCACCCACTTTGTATTTCAATTTAATTCAAATGTTTTCAAGGGTAATACTTTTATACATATAGTTTTTATAAATGAAAAAAGGAATTGTTTTTAATGTAAATTGAACTATGACTTTTCCTCCAATGTGACCATTAATTGATATCTGGATTCCTATATAAGCCTTAATGTTTTTAAAAGGAAAGGTAATAACCTTTTCCATTTTTAGGTATTTTGGTATTGAAAATTATTTTGACAATGAATTTATTTTATCAGTATCTTGAAATGATGTCTTGTGATTTTAATGTGGATTGTTTATTTTTCCTTTATGAATGTTTAATATGTTATGATTATGTTAGGGTTCTTGGTAATTTCTTATATATATGAGTGATTATTTGATAAACCAGTGGAGGGTGAGCCCATGATATCTCTTAAATGCATTGGGTAATGAGACAGAGTTAAACGATAAAGTTTCTCCTAAGAGATTTAGGGAATATACTGTGATGGGTATACCAAAAGTAATTATAAAGGTTACTCCCTATGTATCTATGAAAGCTACGAATTAAGTATAGTATTGATGCCACATGTTACGTTTATATATTGTTATTTATATTAATTTTTTATAGTAATTTTATAATTTCATGAGGTAAGTTAAATATTTTAGGCTTTAAGGGTGAAAAATATGATTTTGGGAAAATGTTTTCAGGATTTTAAAATATTCATGGACTAATAGTTTCATTCCTTATTTTATATACCTTACTGATATTTTGGTGCTCATCCCATGTTTTTGAAATGGTTTTCATAGGATTTAAGGTAGGATAGAGTCAAATATGGTATCAGTTAAAAGTTATGATTATTAAACAAAAAAAGAAACCACATTTCATTTTAAAAGTTTCTTTTTAATGGAATAAATAGATACTGTTGGAAGTTTCCTCTTTTTATTTCTATGGTTTTTCTTTGTAATATATATGGCATAATTCTATAAAAATATCAACCTGAAAAGATCCTCAATGTGAATTCTTAAATTAACTCAATATTATGTAATGTTTAAGTCTGGGTCCTTATAGTTGGTATAAAAGGACAGTTTGGACAACTTTAGAGATTAGGATGTATTATTAAGAGATAAGGATATCATGTGAGTTTATAATTTTTATGTTTATCATAAGTTCAATGTCTTAGAAATACTTTTTGAGGATTTATTTTCAAAAAAATTAAGTGATTAAGTCTATTTTTGGAGACATTTATTTTTGAATTAATTATGGGTTATTACGTTTTTGGATACAAAATGAAAGGAGTGAGATAAAAATTGAGGTTAAAATATGTTATAGTAATTTTTTAAGATTTTATCTCATTTTTTGGAATGTTATAAATTATATATTTTTCCAAAAAAATACAACATATAGACCCTGTGACAACCAATCATGTTAGACAAGGCTATGAGAATTGAACCCACCACTGAAGTGTGATAGGGATTTATCACCTACCAATGGCCTATGTGAATTCCCTGGTTAGTATGACTTCATTATTTTTAGTTAAACAATTTGATTTGTTTATTTTGGGAAATTATGTTTTGTCAAATGAATATACTTGTTATTGGAAAATGATTTGGTGATTAAGTGATAAATATTATTTGGGAAGATGTTCACTATTTTGGGAACCCTATATGCATAACGAAAATAAAAAACTACGGGATTTTATTTGAGAATTGATGGTTGAATTTTATTTTGGAAGAATATATGTTCTCATTTGTGGACATATGGGGAATTAGAATATTTATGGAAATAATTAACCTATCTTGGTGAATATCTTATTAGGTTAATTAATTTTTGGTATGAGACACTAATAGTGGTTGATGTTATTTGGAGATACATGTTAAAAATTATCCTAGAATACTATTTGATCAAATACTTCTAAATTTTGGATTTCAATCTTAGTTTGGATTATTTTGAGGAATTTTAAAGACAGTTATTTTTTAAAAATAATCTATATTGAACTTTTTGTTTTATAGTTGAATTTTGGAGACTAAAAGAAGTATTTATTATTTTAATGTTTATTGTATCTGGGTAATTATATTATGTTATCCTAAATTTTTGGTTTAGTTTAATGTTTCAAGATATGATAAATATAATATTAGTCTTTTTGTATTAAGTGATTCTATAGAAGTTGATTCTAGTGTTTTAGGCATAAAAACAATCCCCTTAAATACTCATAATTTAAGGAAAATGATGAGTTTGTTGTGGAATTTGATTAAATGAAGAAAATACACTTTAAAGTAAGTGTATTTACTTATGATCATAGTCTATATAGTAAATAAATTCCATAACTCTATAAAATGGATCTTAAAAAAAACATTTTCAGTTTATTTTTCCTACTACGAAATCAAGGAATGTTTAACCCATCAAAAATTTATAGATTTTTTATTTTTAACATTTTCATAATAATACTTTCTATTATTATCAATCAGAACATGATCATTAGTTATCTATTCCAAATCCATGCTTTCCTACATGGAACCCTTGTACATGTTTTCTCATGTGACCATCGTACTTTCGTTTCATTCTTTGAAAGTGGAAACATGGTTAATTCTTTTCTGATGTGAGATTATAATAAAGTTATTTTGAAAATTCATACTTTATTTTCTTACCCCAAATTAAAATTTCAAGGACAAAATTTCCAAAATGGGGGAGAATGTAACATCCTGAGTTTTTAAAAGGGAAAAAATGTTTGATAACATACATGATACGCCACATCGAGGTTAAACGAACTAAATATTATTATTTAATATAGTAGTTATCACCTAAACATTAGAATGGATGGAATAAAAAGTTTTATCTGAATTATCAAAATATGGTTTTCTAAGGTTCATTCATTTCTTACAAAATTAATTAAGAAATTAAATAAAACCCCATTAAATATAAAGGAAGTGTTTTTCTAAAAAATTACTAAACTAAGTAATCTTATAAAATAATAAAATCACTCTTTTTTTACTGTATTAATGAAATATATATTTAATATATTCAATTTAGTGTTTAAAATTTATCTTATATTTTTTAAGGACTTTATATAATACAAAATTAAATTTTTCAGATAAAAGAAGTATTTTTCAAAAAAAATGTATTTTTACCACCTTTTAATTGAGAACCTATTTTAAATCAAGTTTTTTGATAATTTTATAAGTTATATTTGAAAAAATAATGTTCTTATTTGGAATAGGGTTATAAAATTTCTCTTTGGATAAATTTCTGTTATTTTGTTGATAATATTCATTTTGTAATTAATAGTGAAAAATACTACATTTTAATTCAAAACTGATTTTTCGCCTCATTTATTTATATAGTTATATTATATTTTAATTGATTTTTATATATATTTAAATTATTATTTTATCATTTAATCCAATTTTGTTCATTGGAATCGATTTCACATTGAAATGGGGTATAAAAACTATGTGATCTTTTGAATGTAGACTTAAAAAACATGTTTACTTATTCATTCAACAAGATTAATTTTTAATTAATTTATTCCAATTATGTGTTTTGAATTTTTAAAAATGGATTCCATATTTGGAATAAAATGATCAAAATTATGTAAGTAGGTCCATTTTATTTTTTTCCATTATGAATAGTAACCTGGGTAATAATGCTTATTACTATGGTTAAAGGTAAATCCGGTACATAAATGTAAAAAAATTATTATAATAATATAAAACTACACTAAAAATTGTTTTAATTTAATGTTATGAGTATATTCCTACTATGATAATCTCGGGGTCTATTTTAGGACCATTTGGATGACTTTGATGCATTTATAATATAATATTCAATGAACAATAATTCTGTTACACTTTTGTTTTTAAAAAGTAAAGTATTTCAATATGGATTTATACAAGATATCTCTTAAACTAAAAATATTCATTAGAAATAAAAAAATATTACCAACATCATGGTAACTTAATAGTAATTTTTAGGGAATAAATAATGAATTAAATGGTGACAAAAAAATGATGTAGTAATTTCTTAATAAATGAAAGAATCAAATAAATGTTATTAATAATGTCAAAATAAATAAAATTTGAAATATTTTATTCTATACACAACTTTTCTGGATTCCTATAACATATTAAATTTTATTTAATTTATTTGTTTATAAGTAATCAAGTTTTAATGATATTTTAAAAATATCATGTAATGAATAGTGTCAAAATTGACATAATACATATTTTAAAATATAAAATATTTATTTAAATGATATAAAATTCCTAAAAATAAAAGATTCATCAAAATAATTGGAATATTTATAAAAATATCATTAATAGATCTTTAATTGGATGTATGTTCATGATATGGTAATCATTTTAACTATCTAAGAATAAATTTATTGAAAAAACATTATGTGTTAAAAGGGGATAAAATAAAAAGGTAAGGATTTAAAAAATATTAACACCTGTATAATTTTAATTATATTATGGTTATCAGACCAAAAATAATCTTAAATTTTAAATAAATTAGTTTGGGACTATTTGGAATTGGAATTTAATTTATATTAATTTAATATTTTAAGAGTTCTCATGGGTGCCCCTCCCCCCTCATATAAAAAAGAACTCTTATTCTCTAATCTTTACACTTCAACGACCATTTAGTTTAGACATGATCTTCCAAAAGCCCTTACTAGAATCCATACCCACATTCTATAAGCCTTATTTTAGTTATAACACCCTTCTTAGATGTGTTAAGGTGTTCTTTAAAGTTGATCAACCGAAGAAGATGTATCATTTTTAAATGCTCCTATTTTATTTATTCTTCCAATTAAATTAAATATCCTTCATCCAGGATTAATTAATAACAAAATTATCCTCAATATGATAATTTTTTATTATGTTAATATCATCACCTAAATCCATCTTCATTTTCATCAAATGGGAAATGAACTTTTTGTTCGTGTGTACGGTGGACTCATTCCTCACAAACCGATATAGTTCATTTTACATCAAAGTATTTAAATAGTTATTATAATTATAAAATTCATGTTAATATGTGATATTAATGACATATTAATAATTATAATTTAATAATATATCAATTACTTTCTTACTTTCCATACAGATAAAAATGATAACGTCTTTCCTGCATACGTGTGAACAATCACCTCCACAAAGCGATGTGATCTAATTCTATTCACTAAACCACGTATATGAAATATATAAGAATATTTAAATTATTAATATGATATTATTTATGTTATGATCATTCTAGAAATTTAAAATAGCACTTACCTTCTTTCCATAATGATCAAAGAAAAATGAAGACGCTACTCATGCATACGTACGACTTACCGTCTCCCTGATTGCAACGTTGTTAATTATTCATATACATGTTTAATGAATGGATATAAAGTTATAATTGATATATAAAATTAATTATTATAAAATTAATATTATTCTGGATATTATAGACTTATGACCACATGGAATAGTTTCATCAAACCATGTTCATTTTTAACTCTGGTACCGAATATCATCAAAATTTTCGATATGAACTTAAATAATTAAGTAATTTTTTTAAAATGTTATTAAGTGATATAAATGAAATATTAAACTTTAAAAAGGTTATAAATAATGTAGAAATTATCCTAGGTTTATTATTTAGGAATATAAAGGTTGTATGTGACGAGTCAGACTCACGGTAAGGGACTTCATCTGAGTCTACTTACATTGAGGCATAATTTAATGTTATATAACACCTTATTTTATATGGTTTATAATAAACCCCTTTGAAATTTATGTTTATTAAAATGTTTTCAAAATGATTCTTTTATATGAATTTTTTTACTAAATGAAAAAAATGAATGTTTTTTATCATATGCGGCGAAAACATCTTTTCTATCGATCTGACCATTATTTGATATTTGGCTTCCTCTATAAGCCTAAATGTATTTTAAAGGAAAATAAATACCATTTTCACTTTTTAGGTATTTTGGTATTTAAAATGTCTTTTAGAATGGATTTATTTTATCAATATCTTTAAATTATGTCTTGTGATTTCAATGTGTAAGTGTTATATTTCCTTTATGCATATTTTATATGTTATGATTATGTTATGGTTCTTGGGAATTGATTATGTATTCAGGTGGTTCTATGACAAACCAAGGTCAAGAGAGCTTGTGATATATCTCCTTTAAATTATATAATGATATGGATTTAAACAATAAGGTTTCATCATATAGATTTTTGGAATATACTATGATAGGTATTCCAAACGTAACCATGAATGTTACTCAATTTTAACCTATGAAAGCTACAATGTATGTATGATATGGATGTCAAAATATTCCTTTCTGTTTTATTATTTACATGATTTTTATATTAATATTATGATTTCATGTGGTATGCTAAAGGAGTTATGTTTTATGGGTGAAAAGTATGATTTTGGGAAACAATTCACGAAATATTCATAGAATAATAGTTTCATTCCTTATTTTCTATCACTTACTAAGTTTTTCTGCCCATAAAAAGTTTTTGAAAAGTTTTTCACATGATTTTAGGGATGATAGAGTCAAGAATGAGATCAGGGAATAGTTATGATGATTAAACAAAAAAATAAATCATGTTTTATTTAAAAAAATATTTTATGGAAGAAATGGATACATTTAGAAGTGTCCACTTTTTATTTCTATGGTTTTGTTATGAAATAGTTATTGAATAATTATATAAAACTCTAAACCTGAAAATATCCTCAATGTGAATTCTAGTCTTCACTCAAGATTATATAATGTTTAAGGTTGGGTAATTATACATGTGGCACTAAAAAAATTTAAATTTCTACTCTAAAGTGATAAAGGTCGATATAAAATCTTCCAATATAAATTAATTTGAGATTTTATGACCTTATCACAAGGTTTTAATCACAATTAACCTATTTTACCCCATTATCATAGTGAAAATATTTTTACCAACATTATTATTCATAGTGAACAAAAAAGAAATCAACCTCATTAAAAAAATTAGAACATACTAATTAAAAATATTTAATCCAATTTTTAGAATTGAAATTTTAGAATTGAAATAAATTAATTTAATATTAGTTTGAATAAATTGATTTTTTTTAGAAAAATACCTTTTATGAATTAAAATGGCCTTATACCAAAATCATATATAATATTGATTATAATTTAATTATTTAGATTAAATTTCATAAAAGGGATATAATATTTCTTTAAATCCAAATCTAAAATATAGTAATATATTTAAATAAAAATATTTAATGAAATGAAATGATAGTTTTTCATAAATCCATATTTTTAACAATTCACCCAAAAAACAAATATTTATGAAATTTTTTAAAAATTTAACCTAAGATATATTAGAATATTTATAATAAAAAGATATATCCATTTCATAAAATTTCAATTCTAAAATATATGAATTTCATTTTAAATATATCTAGGTATAATTTCTATTATATTGATAAAATAATTGGATGTATATTAGGAAATAGTCTAGGGAAGGTTTGTTAACTTGTTAAAGGAAGATCATGGGTTACAAATTCCCCCCTTAAATAATTTTACCCTTATAATTATAATAAACATTAGTTAATAAATCAAGGTGTATGAACTTTTCTCAAACTAGTTTCAGGCTCCCATATTTCCACATATGGTTGGTGATTTCTCCAAAGAGCCTTCTCCTTCCAAGTTGTCTTATTCTGCAAAACTTTATCTATAGAGTCAAGAATTTAAATAGCCTCTTAATTATAAGATAATTTAGTTTCCAACTCTATTATCTCATAGTTTATTACATGTTAATTACCCCCACATAATATTCTTGATACTTTATTTGGTTAATGACATATTTATTTATTTATTTTAGTTTTCATTAAATTATTTTGAATAACCTATAATTTCATAGTTGTATCCATGAAAAGATCTAGTCCCTCTAGATTCCTTTTTCACATATCTTCACAAATATATGGATTAACACATATTTTCTTACACAATTCTTTATAATATTAAATTGTAATTCTTGAATGAAATCAATTATTGTATAAAAATTATATGATAGGTTTCCCCAAGCCCCAAACTCATTTAATGTTTGTGAAAATAATCCCAACAAATATTATAGTGTCTAAATATCTATTTCAAACTACTCATCAGTTTGATTATGATACTTAGTGCTCAAATGTATCTCGTTATTTAGATCCTCCATAATACTCCTCCATAATTTCAATGATAATATAGGGCCTTGACCAAATGTAATTAAAATAGGTCTACTGTGAATTCCTAAAAAATAATTAGTATAGATCTAATAATGGAGATCAAGTTTATGATCTTCCCTTACTTGTATGAATTTTTTTGTCTATATAAATTGATAAAAATGAACTATATTACACAATTCTTCTTAGGGGTATTTCAAAATTCATGTGACATTTTCCATTATAAAATTATCCCACTTCCATTTTGGCATAGTCATAATATTATTGACTCACATAGGGTGCTAATGTTCAGCCATTACATGCAGGAATACCAAGAATCTAGATACATGGACTGTAATTTCCCACTTCTTACCATCATATCAGAAATGATATCTTAGATCCCTATTAATCTTTGTTCTACTTAGGTTTAAATAGAAATTTTATCTATAGTCTTTATCTATTAGCTTCCATTTCATCTTCAATATATATAGAACACATAACAACTTCCATAACAATAACACACTATCTTTATAGATGAATTTTGATAACTTATCATCTTTACCTACTTTAATCATTACTTTTAATCAATTTCCATTATACTAGGAATTTTCTACATTTTCTATATAATTATAGCTTATCAATATTTTGAAAAATTAATGAGGTTTCCCCTTTCTTAACAATTTCCATTTCGAAAATTATTAAATCTCTAAATATATTATACCTGTTAATTCCCATCATAGCTAAAACTCTAGGATTCCTCCTACTCAATGTATAAGCTATCTTATTTTCCATCATAGGATTGTAGTGCATAGAAAAATCATTATCCTCTAGTTTTTCTAACAATATTTTTTTCTTTATGTTTAGTTATTTAAAAGATAATATGTATGGAAAACATTTACATCCTATATATATGTCACAAATTTAACCATAGATATTGTTCCTCTAAACATTGAATTAAAATACTACAACATCTAACTAAAGATAATGAGTTGTATAAATATATTCATGGATCAGCAATTTCCTTGATGCATAATTAACCACTCTATCATTCTTCATAATGGATTGACCTAGTCCTTTCTTTGATTCAATACTATAAATTATAAACCCTTCATTTTCAAACTATAATATAAAAAATGATTTATTAACCAATATCCTCTTCAACTCTTCAAAACATTTTTATCAGTCCTTTAAAAATATGAATTTTACCCCTTTACATTTCAACTTGGTTAATGTGTGGGATAATCTCAATTTTTTTAATAAGACACTCATAGTTACCTACTATTCCAAGGAAACTACATATCTTGGTAATATTTATTTGTATAGGAAATTATTTCAATACATTCGACTTTTATGAATCAATATATATTCAATATTTGTGGAAAGTATATAAAATAAAATAAACTTCTTTTATCCAAAAACCACACTTCATGAATTACCAATATAATTCATCTCCTATGAGAGAATCAATAATTATTTGAAAATGATTCTCATGGTCTTCATATAATTTTTCGTATATCAATATATCAAGATTGAATAAAACCATAAAGTTATCAAGATAATCATTTCATATTTATTAATAAGATTGATAAAAATTGAAGTTGTTTTAGTCATTATGTAGGGAATTATAATAAACTCATGATGTCTATACCTCGTATGAAATATTGTCATTGGTATATAATCCTTATTTACCCTAAATTCATGATAAATAGAGATATTATGGATCATTGAAAAATATTTATCTCCTTGAATCTAATCAAATAATTCATCAATGGGTAAAAAATTATACTAATTATTGGACTCCTCATGTATTAATCCTTTTTTAATGATCACAAGTCTTATTCAGTCTATAAACCTTGTTAACTCTATATAATATATCTCACAAAAAATGCATAGTTTTTAAGTAAAATCTATCCAAAGCTCTTAGGTTCTATAAATTCAGTTTGATTACTATATACTATCTGTTGATCCAATTTATAATGACTTCTTTGAAAAATGATTGAGTTTAATCCATTCCATAAATATCACTACTTAAGTCTGAATAAGGATATTTTCCTTAGTCGAGACACCGTGAACAAGCATACACCACGACATCAAGACACCGTGAACAAGCAGACATCGTGACATCGAGACACCATAAACAAGCAGACACCATGACATCGAGACACCATGAACAACGAGACACCATGACATCGAGACACCATGAAAACAAGACACCGTGACAACCAGACACCATGACAACCCGACACCATGAACCAGACACCGTGAACCATACACTGTGAATGAGACATTGTTTCCATGACATACTGTGACACTGTTTCTTAATATGTTTTATCATATTTCAATTTAATCTCTAACAGTCATATTTGAAGATTTTAAGTGAACTGACATAATTATTATTTCTTTGTAGACATTTCATCTGAGAGTACAAGGTATGAGGTGCAGAATACATGCAACCTGTCAGCTCGAACACATGAACTCCATGATAAAAGAGTAGTGCGGCCGAAAAAAAATATATACTAAAAAAGGCGAACCAAGCAGGTGGGCGTGATAATGACAATGAGGAATACACTTAGATAATTTTTGAAGAAATTATTGTCTCATGAAACTCAACGCTTCTAGAGAACACATGAATCTCACTTGAATCCCAGAATCGAGAACATCTTCGCACTGTCAAACATCACGAAGAAAACAATCCAGATCTGTCTAACTAGCGACACTCTGTTTTCAATACGAGGACCTGATTTCTACATCTGCTTCATCTGAGAAGTCCAGAGCTACAAATACTAACATTGAGATCATTTCTAAACCTATCTAAATATTTCTACTTTGTTGTGTATCATTTTACTAACTTTTGAGCAGTGTGTGCATTTGTATAATGACACACATTTTCTCAAACATTAAACTGAAAGATACAATATATATTTACTCAAACATCTCTTTACACTTGTGTATACCCACATATAAGTGTGGAAGAGGTCCTTGTGTGGCCTGGTTTTTTGTACCCATGAAGAAATGTGGAAGAGGTCCCGATGTGACCTGGACAGTCCTGTGTACTGTCGTTTAACCCTGATCCAGGGTGTGAATCACATTTATTTATATAAACTACTTGGTGGCAGGTGATAACTAAGTGGAGTGTATTAGGTCTCATCTTGAGACTAAACCACTTGTCTCATATCTGTTGTGCTGCTTAATTTAGTCTTCTTTATTTTACTAATTTACTGTATAATTTAGAAGTCACTAAATTCAATTTGATAGATAATCTTGGATAGAAGTTATAATTATATTGTATTATTAAAATAACTTCAAAAGTAATATTACTAACTCACATTAAGATTATAGAGAATTAATAAATCTACTAAGAACTTATTTAAACAGTCAAACCTTCATAACCGTATTAATTTGATTAACTGAGCTATATTTAACCTTATTAGGATTAATGTTTAAGAATAATTTTTGACTAGAATTTTTTTAGAGACTCAATTAACCCCCCTCTTGATTCATCTACTCCGACCAACATTTGGTTTCATAGGTTGTTTATTAAGAATTTGTTTAACCTTATTCAACTATGATTGTAGTTTTACATTGAAGATCTATAAATTTCTGTTAATTATAAATTTCTAGCTCTGTCAAAGTATTTCTATATTATGGATAATAGATTGGAAGGTGCTGCAACCAAAAAACCACCATTCTTTAATGGAATCAACTATGCTATATGGAATATTAAAATGAAAATGCATTTAGAAAGTATAATTTTTGAAATTTGGTCTTCCATTATATGAATATAAGATTCCTGCTACTAATAGAATCACATGGGTTAAACCTTTCAAAACTGCCTACAATAACAATTTCAAAGCTATGAATGCTTTATACTACTCCTTAGGAGATGAATAATTCAATAGAATCTCTGCTTTAAAACTGCCGATGAAATTTGGGATACCCTGTTTGTCTCACATGAAGGAATATCTAGTGTAAAAAATTGACACTTAATACTTATAATATTAAATATAATAAATTTAAAATTAAACCTGATGAGCCTATCTCTGACATGTATCTTAGGTTCAATGAGATTGTCAACACAACGATTTCTCTTGGATGATAAATCACTGCCAAGGAACAAATCATGAGAATTCTCAGATGTCTGCCAGACATATGGAGAGGAACCTCTGTCTCTATTATAGAATATTATGTCATTAGAAAGATACCTGTAAAAGAACTCATTGGGAAACTAATGATATATGAAGAAGAGCTGAAATTCAACAAAGAAGATGAGAATAAACCAAAAAGGAAATCTATTGAAATCAAGACCACCACCTCTAAACACAAAGACAAGGGGAAATAGGAATCTTTTGTAGAAAGTTCCAGCAGTGAAAAATCATCGCCTGACAGTGATGAGGAGATAGCTCAATTATCCAGAAGATTAAAGTGATTTTATAAGAAGAAGAACTTTTTCTGAAATCCTAACTTCAAGGGAAAATATGACCAAAAAATAATTTGGAAGAATGATTGGAAAAGAAGTGACAATACTGAAGATATTGTATGCTATGAATGTAAGCACAAAAAACATATCAAGGCTGACTTTCCAAATCTCAAGTAAAAAATGAGATATGAGGATAAGGACAAGAAGTATAAAAATGAAATGAAAGCAACCTAGAGGGATGGTAAGGATAGTTCAAGCGACTCAGAAACATCAAATGATGAACAATACAACAAAGACAATATGTGTTTTATGAAAAACACATCTGAGGTAACACTGGACTCTCCTGAACAAAATTCATACTATTCTGGAGAAGAGAGTGACTATGAAAATATTAATAATGAGGAAATTCTTGAATATCATAACATTCTTGAAGAAACATGCAATGAACAAAAAGACAAATGCAAATCATTGAAGAAACAATATGCTCCTACTCTGCCTATTAAATCTAAACTCACAACTAAAAAATAGAAAACTGCACAACTTCTCAAAGAGAACAATGAATTAAAAATATATAATGAGCAATTGAACAATGACCTAGAAAGGTTTATAAATGGTAAAAAAAACACGTACTCAAATGCTAGGAAAAATAATTGACCCAAAATACAACAATGGAATTGGTTATCAACCTAGAAAAAGAAACCTTCGTAGAACAAATTTTGTTTCTAAATCTAGGACATATAGTTTTACTCATAGTTCTAGACACAAATCAACTAATTAAATTTATGATACATGTTCTATAGTTTCATGTTTTTCTGGACCAAATAGAGTTTATTTTTCAAAAACATTACATAATACTTGTAGGAAACCTACGAGGTAGATATTAGTTCCTAAAGAAATTATTATTGATATTACTGGACCCAAACAATAATGGGTACCAAAATATGTTTTTGCTTAATAATTTATTTGGAATGATGCTTAAATAGTTCCTGTAAAATATTATGGTACTTGGACAATGGATGTTCAAGAAACATGATAGGAGACTACTCATGATTCAAGAACATAATTAAAAAAGATTGGGTACATGTCACATTTGGTGACAATTCCAAAGGAAAGATTATTGGCCTCATCCAAATTGGAAACTCTAACATAGTTTTAATTTCTAAATTACTATTTATTGATGGCTTAAAAAATAATCTTCTTAGTATCTCACAATTATGTGATGATGGATTTCATGTTAGATTTAAAAATGATGCTTTCAATGTCTTTAATTTTAAAGAATAAATAGTGTTTTCTTCATTAAGAAATGATAATGTTTACTCTGTTAACTTAGATTCCTTAGCTTCTCAAAATGATTCATGTTTAAGTGTATTTAATAAAGAGTCTTGGCTATATAATTGAAGACTAGGACACTGTAATATTTACTCCCTTATAAAGATAACTAGAAAATTCTTAGTTAAAGACTTACCCAATCTTGAGTTTCCAAAGGACAAAGTGTGTAATCCCTATCAAAGGGGAAAACAATACAAAATTTCCTTCAAACCAAAGAAAAATATGTCAACTTCTCAACCTCTTGAACTGGTTCACATGATTTTTTTGGACCATCTAGAGTTTCTTGTTCAAATGGGAAGCACTGTGTTTATGTTTCTATAGATGACTATTCTAGATATACTTGTACCTTCTTTATGGCTCACAAAAGTGAAGCCTCCTCTTATTTTACTAAATATTCCAAGTCTATAGAAAATCGTAGGGGAATTAGAATTAAATCCTTAATAAGTGATCATGTCCATGAGATTGAAAATCAATAGTTTGAATCTTTTTACTCTAAAAATGGTTATAGTCACAATTTATCTTCCCCTAGAACACCTCAACAAAATGGAGTTGTAGAAAGAAGAAATAGAACTCTACAAGAGATTTCTAGAACAATTCTTAGTGAATATGACCTACCTATTTATGTTTGGGTTGAAGCTGTCAATACATCATCCTATATAAACAATAGAGTTTTTATCCCACCTATTCGTAAAAGGACTCTATATGAGTTATGGAACAATCGAAAACCCAAGGTTAAATACTTCAAGTTTTTTTGTTACAAAGTCTATATCCTTAATACTAAGGGAAATCTTGACAATTTTGCATCCAAGAGTGATGAAAGTATCTTTTTAGGATATTCCATGCCTAGTAAATCCTATAGAGTGTTCAAAAAAAGAACTAAATTTGTGTAAGACTCTGTCCATGTCAAATTTGACGAAACAGATCCACATGAGACTAAAACAATTCTAGAGAACCTGGAGGATGATGTATCAAATCTGAACATTAATATAAAATCCTCAAACCGTTCTATGAAAGAATCTGTGAAAACTTCAAGTTCTCTAAATTCATTAGACTTAAGTCACAATGAACTTGAACCTATTGATGAACCTGAAATCACTGGTCCCTCCTTTTCTAGAGCTATTAGAACTCTTAAGAACCGTCCCTTAGATGTTGTTGTTGGATACCTAGACAAAGGAACTCAAACAAGAGCTTCTCATTGAAATCAGGTGGAACATCAAATCTTCTTGTCATAACTTGAACCTAAAAACATTAATTATGATATCAATGATGAATTTTGGGTGATGGCTATGTAGGAAGAAAATAATCATTTTGAAAGGAACAATGTTTGAAAACTTTTTGAAAGACCCAAGGACCCATTCACCATAAGAACTAAATGGGTGTTTAGAAATAAGGTCGATGAAGCTGGTAACATAGTTAGAAACAAGTATATATTGGTTGCACAAGGCTATAGTCAAGAATAAGGAATTGACTATGAGGAGACCTTTTCACTAGTATCTAGACTTGAAGCCATAAGAATCCTACTTACTTATGCTACACATATGAATTTCAAACTATATCAAATGGATGTTTAGAGTGCATTATTAAATGGGTATATAGCTAAATATGTGCTTGTTGAACAACCCCCTAGTTTTACAAACACCCATTTTCCAAATAAAAATTTTAAATTATCAATAGCTTTATATGGTTTAAAAAAATCTCCAAGAGCATGGTATGATAGGTTTAGTACTTTTCTTATTTCCAAAGGTTTTATAAAAGGAATATTTGATCGTACCCTTTTTATAAAACGAATTTCTAATGATGTTTTAGTTGTTCAAATCTATGTAGATGACATTATATTTGGATCTTCAAGAAATTATTTATGTTTTGATTTTTCAAAAATGATGCAAAATGAATTTGAAATTAATTTAATGGGTAAACTAAAATTCTTTCTCATATTTCAAAATTTTCAAAATAATGATAGTATTAATTTAAATCAAATTAATTATACTAGAGATCTTCTAAAACATTTTGTATTAGATATCACTAAAAGTAGTGACACTCCCATGAGTACCACTTATAAGTTGGATTTTGATGAAGATGGAAAATCTGTTGATCAAACCACTTATAGAGGAATGATTGGAAGTTTACTGTACTTAACTACTAGTCGACCTGCAATTATGTTTAGTGTGTGTATGTGTGCTTGTTTTCAAGAAAATTCTAATAAATCTCATTTAAATGTTGTAAAGAGAATTTTCAAATACCTCAAGCATACACCCAATCTAGTACTGTTCTTTCCTAGAGGACAATCATTTGAATTATTTTGTTATTCTGATGATGAATTCTATGGCTATAAGTTAGATAGAAAAAGCACCTCTAGAACAGGTCACTATTTAGGCAAGTCACTATTATCATGGTGTAGTAAGAAACAATATTATGTTGCATTATCTACTTTAGAAGCTGAATACATAGCTACTGAAAGTTGTTGTGCACAAATTTTGTGGATGAAACACTCATTACTAGATTATGGATATCAATTTAGGCATGTACCTATAAATTGTGACAACACAAGTTCTGTTAACATCTAGAAAAAACCTGTTTCACATTCTAGGACAAATCATATTGATGTAAGTCATCACTTTTTGAGAGATCATTATCAAAAAGGTGATATCACATTGGAATTCATTGGTACTGAATATCAGCTCACTGATATATTTATCAAACCATTAAATTATGAAATAATATACTTTATCATACATGAAATAGGCATGATAAATCTTAAGTAAATATCTTAATATTTTATGTCTTACTATTTTATGTTTACAGTCTCACAATTAGTATTTTGTGATTGCTGTCTGATAGTCACTGTCTCACCGTAAGGATCAATCACTCTCTCACCACAAGGACCAATCACTGCCTCATCATAAGGATCAATCACTTTCTCATGATAAGGATTAGTCATTGTCTCACCGTAAGGATAAATCATCGTCTCACTGTAAGGATCAATCACTGTCTCACCATAAGGATCAATCAGTGTCTCGCCGTAAGGATAAATCAATGTCTCATCATAAAATTCATTTACTATCTCACTATAAATACCTTATAAGGTTTCACCATAAATATTCTTTATGATTTTTATTTACAAATTAAAAACTGTATCACAGTAAATATTCATTTTACCTTTTTATTTTCCTACGCTTTTACTTTTGTGAAATTTGTTATTCCTAAATGATAAAATAAAGGAAGTTTCACTTGTCCTTCACTCGAGATTTATTCTATTCACTCAATTTTTAACCCTTATTCAACCCTTAAACACTTCTATCTCTTGAACCATCGGTGAATGCTTAGGATGAAACACCCTTCATTGTCGACTCCAGAGAAATGTATCTCAAAGAAGACTAAGATCGCACCTAAGCTGGCACCAGAAGGTCCTCTAAATCCAAATCTGGTGAACCATGTAGTGGTACTTGAGAAAGAGATATGCCCTAAGTGGCTTCTGTATAGTAAGTCACTAGTTTTTAAAGTTTTAAAAGATCAAGGCTGGTTAGAATGGTTTTCTAAGAAATACAGACATATCTACCCTAAGACAGTGGCTCAATTTTACCTGTATGTTCAGTTCTCCTTTGATTTTGAAGATGGTTATGCTGTGAGAAGCTGGATAACTGGCCAGAAATGCAAATTCTCTTCAAGGTTGTGGGATGTATGCCTTATGATACCTCATGAAGGCATATGTGAGGACTATCATAGAGTACCCCCACCTTCTAGTGAATTTTTTGTTTTGGAATATGCTTTGAAAATCTTAACCAGAAATGGCACAAAGAGGAGAGCCATTGCTGCTGAACTAGATGGAGAATCTAGACATCAGTTTATGTTTATACAGAACTTGATTTGCCCCAGAAAAAGTGATTTTTCTGTACTAAAATATCAAGATGTGTTTCTGATTCATCTTTTAAAAAATGGGCATAAGATCAACCTTTGTATGTATGTCATGCACCATATGTGTGAGCTGATCAAAACCACATCCAAGTCAACCTCCCTATTTTATTCTTGGCTTATCTCAGCCATGATTCATGGAAAAGGTATGGTTGGACCTATTAGAGAAGCTATCAATCATTGTGTGTTTTTCCTTTCAAAAGTCATTATCAAGAGGATGAAAATCAATTGGAATCCTTGAAAAAGGCATGGTTGGAAGACAATTATAGGATTTATGAAACTTTCATTCTTATTAAACATCCCTAAAGACCAAAAGATATTTATGATCCTAGTTTGGAACTAGATGAAGTTGATGAGTGTTCTCAAGAAGAACAAGAAGAAGAGGTTTTTGTGCCTCCCAGGGAAACTGTTTCTGATAAGGAAGATAGTACTCTTGTCCCTCATGGAGTAAGTGAAAAAGAAGTCCCTTCTTCTAAATATGTTGTTAATCTGGAAGATCAACCCAAAGTTGAAACGGAATTTGTTGTCAACAAAACCGAAAAGAATGCTATGGGAGATCTTATAGAATAATAATTACATTTTATGCAAGAAGCGGACCTTGAGGAACTCCCAGTGGAAAAATCTGTTCCTAAAGTCGTTCTTTCAGCTGAGGAAAGGCTGGAGATAGCTTTTCAGCTGGATAGATAGGAAATGGTTGAGGAACTAGGAGACGAATTTGTAGAAATAGATGAAGACCCTAAGCCTCCTAGTCTTGAGAAGGATAAAACTGTTGATGGGGTGTAACCCCCAAATCTATAATCTATTGAAGTACCAAACCCAATTGATCCAAGCCTTGTAGACACTCAGTATAAGTTCCCCAGTTTTTATGATGTGAATAACTCTCAGGAAATATCAGTAAAAGTCCTTTACCTTTTTACTATGTTACAACTGAGATCTATCTCTAATATTGCCCCTAAAAAAGAAACTGAGCCCATATTACTCCCTGTCTCAAAACCTTCACAAAAACAACCATCCTCGGTGAGAAAAGATAATCTTAAAGAATTTGGAGCTACCCTTTTGTCTGGAGTTGAAAAACTCCTAAATACCCAACCAGCTCCTATAAAAAATCTACATGAGAGAGATGGATCACTGTTGTTGGAAAAAATTATTTGGCAGATTCAACCCAAAATTCTTCATGAGATTTAGGAAGTCAGAGTTGAAAACATACTCCTTAGTGATGAATTGAAGACTCTAAGAGGTATGCTTGAAGACATGAAAAAAGTGATGAATTTGAGATCAAGGCTTTCTACTAATCTTGTGGAGCCTTCTGTTCCTCAAACTCCATAGAATATTGCCTCTCAGATTCAACATCATTTAGCTTCCTTAGCTAAATAGATTTTAGAAAGAAACAAACAGATTGTGAAAGAAATAAGAGATATTGTTGTTAATTTTAACAAGCTCACTAATGATTATACGGGGTTCCTTCAAAAAGTTCTAAATCAACTGAAATCTCTCACCTCAGCTGTCACTGCTTCTAAGGCATCTGGGAAATCATCTCAAGCTTCCTTAGATGGTGACCTCCTTAGAACAGTGGTCAATGAAGAACTTCATACTATGCTTAGTTGTTTGAATAAAGATTCTATGTCTGAAGTTATCAAGAACAGTTACAGGGTTCTCGATCTGGTCCAAATCCATTCAAAAATTTCTAATGATTCTCATAATGAAATTGCCACAAAAGTGGATTTCAACTTCAATCGAATCTTCTCAAAGACTAACATGACCTATAAATACAAATATCCTATCGAAAATACGAGGATTCCACCTGTTAATCAAACAATAAAGACACAAGTCCAAAAGATCATAGAGTTCTCTCATCTGTTGGATAAATTTATGGAAAACAAGGATGACTTTGAGAAAGTTATGCAGTATGGTGGAGAGATCATTGCTGATTTTATGAAGCTTCTAAGGCCCTATCTTCATGTACAGAGTACAACCATTGTTGCTTCTGCGGCTGCACCTCTGAGATTCGGTTTGCCTAATTTTACCTCTACCCTAGCCTCCACTTCTATGTCTGTCATTCAGGCACTGAGTCAGATCAGGCATGGGATCCTTGATCAACAACTCCCTCGGTCTTCTACTGCACCTACACTGGCCCCTCTATATTTGAAGGTCTTCCTTTACCTTCTATCTCAATCAGCTCACTCCCTTCTTCTACCTCAACCTTTGCTCCTATGGCTTCCTCTTCTTCTACAACTGCTAAGGGAAAAGAGAATACCAACCAGTGAAGAAGGACATTTCTTACTCTCTTTTGATAAGAATCTTGTAACATTTGTTTTAATTTTTGTAATGCCCCTCTTATTATCTAATAAATTATGAACTATTCTTGTCTCTTTTGACTTTCTTTTTCTTGTTACTTTTTGATAATCCCAAAAGGGGGAGAACACTCTCTATAGGAAAATCTCTATAGGAGAACTCTCACTCTATATACGTTATATGCATATTTGGGCTATGTTGTTAGAGAAAATATAAACTCTAAATATACATGATTTTTGATCATAAAAAAGGGAGATATTTTTGGACTCATCATGTATTAATCATGTTTTAATGATCAAAAATCATATTTACTCGATAAACCATGTTAACTCTTTGTGATCTATCTCACGTCAAATGAATAGTTGTTTTGTAAAATCTATCCAAAGCTCTTAAGTGCTATACACTCAGTTTGATTACTACATAATTTATGTTGATCTACTTTATAATGACTTCTCTTAAAAATGATTGAGTTTAATCCATTCCATAAATATCACTACATAAGTTTTAATACAATTATTTTCCTAAGTCGAGTGACCATGAACAAGCAGACACCGTGACATCGAGACACCGTGAACAAGCAGACACTGTGACATCGAGACACCGTGAACAAGAAAACACTGTGACATCGAGACACCGTGAACAACCAAACACCATGGCATCGAGACACCATGAAGAAGTAGACACCATGATCATGAGACATCGTTAAGTATACACTGTGACAACCAGACACCATGAAAACCAGACACCGTGACAACAAGACACTCCGACAACCAGACACCGTGAACTAGACACAGTAAACTAAACACCATGAACGAGACATTGTTTCCATGACATACTATGACACCATTTCTTAATATGTTTTTTCATATTTCTATTTACTCTCTAATATTCATATTTGAATATTTTAAATGCACTGAAATAATTAATATTTCATTTTAGACATTTCATATGAGAGTATATGGTACGAGGTGCAGAATACATGCAACCTATCGGCTCAAACACTTTCCCTCCAAGATAAAATAGTAGTGCGGCCAAGAAAGAAATATATACTAAAAAAAGGCGAAACAAGCGGGTGTGCATGAGAAAGACAATGAAGAAAACACTTAGAGATTTTTTTTTTAAAAAAAAAATCTCTCAGGAAATTTAACACTACTAGAGAACACACGAAGCTCACTTGAATCCCAGAATTGAGAACATCTTTGGATTGTCAATCATCACGAAGAAGACAAGCCGGATCTGTCTGACTTGCAACACTATATTTTCCATAGGAGGACTTGATTTCTGCATATGCTTCATCTTAGAAGACCAGACAAAGACTAACATTCAGAGCATTTCTAAACCTATCTCAATATTTATTCTCGGTTGTGTATCATTTCACTATATTTTGAGCAGTGTGTGTATTTGTATAACAACACACAATGACTCCTTTATTAAACTGAAGGATACAAGATATCATTACACAAACATCTCTTTACAATTTTTAATACCCACATATATGTGTGGAAGAGGTCCCGGTGTGGCCTGGTGGTTTGTACCCACAAAGAACTATGGAAGAGGTCCCTGTGTGACCTGGACAATCCTGTGTACTGTTGTTTAAACCCGATCAAGGGTGTGGATCAAGTTTATTTATATAAACTACTTGTTGGAAGGTGATCACTAAGTGGAGTGGATTAGGTCTCATCTTGAGACTAAACCACTTGTTTCATATCTTCTGTGCTGCTTAAATTAGTCTTCTTTGTTTCACTGTTTTACTATATAATTCAGAAATAACTAAATTCACTTTGATAGTTAATCTTAGATAGAAGTTAGAATGTTCTTTTCTTAGTATAATAGCTTCAAAAGTAATATTAATAACTGACATTAAGATTACTGATAATTAATCAATCATCTAAGAAGTTATTTAAACAGTAAAACCATTATAACTGTATTACTTTGATTAACTACATTGTATTTAACCTTATTAGGAACATTGTTTAAGAATAATTTTTAACCAAAATTTTTTATAGAGACTCAATTAACCCCCCCCCCCCCTCTTCAGGAATCTACTCCAACCAAGACTAATTATTTATAGTAATGGAATTCATCTCTATATAGTTGATTCCCAACCTCATTGACCAATCCTCATTTTTTACAAATATGATAGGCTCTCCCAATGATGAAACACTATGTTGTATAAATATGTTATCTCACAATTCATGTAGTTATTTATTAAACTATACATTTTTTAATGGTTCCATTCTATAGGGAGTTTTGGGTACAGGTTTTTCATCTTGGATGAGTTCAATAGAGAACTCAACTTCAAGATCTTATAGATGCCATAAGATATCTTCAAAAAATACATCAATGTATCCCTTTACGACTAGAACATCCAAAATCCTTAGGATGTCTTCCATAATAAAAGATATCATTTTCTCTTTATATTAACCCCAAATTTCATTAATGTGAGATACTAAAGCTGGATCCATAAATGAATTTAATAATAATATTTATCCCTAAAAAATATTGGATTATTTCCCCCTTCATAAATTGTAACCCTTTTATCTCAAAAATAAATTTGTACAATATACATTGAACCCAATCAATCCTTAGGATTATGTTAAATTAAATAATTAGTTTAATAATAATATCCGTAACTATGTAATATCAATAAATTTGAATAGATACTCATTTATATATCATTATTGCAATAGTATTTCCACTAGTTGTATTGATTGACAACACTTTACTCAATGTGTTATGGAATTATTTAATGATATCACTATTCATGCATGATATAAAAGATTCCATAGATTTGAAATCAAATAAATAATTAGATGAAATTGAGTTTATGATCAAAATACCTTCCACCACATGATTTTGGACATCAACCTGAGTTGTAGTGCTTACATAATCTTGGAAAATCTCCCTTGGACTTTGATATGGTAAATTACCTGAATTCTTAGTTAATTTTGACAAATAGTTCCCTATATCCTTATTTTTAGTGCATTTAACAATGGAATACAAATTATTACCCTTAAAATCATGATCATGGTCACCTTTTTCTCCACACATGAACAATAATATATTTACCTTTAATCATGTCCCGAAATGTTTCTTTCCACAACTATTATATGATGTAAATTCCACCCATCCCTTTATACCTTTTTCCACATTTCTTTTTTTACATAGAGCTCAACCACCTTTTTTCTTTATTTACATAGAAAAAAATAAGAATTGGATAATTGTTTCCCTAGCTTGATAGAACATGGTTATACATCCTAATATACAAAAATACAATTAGAGATAAATTCCTTTTGAAGGTTAGGTTTTATCCCAACAATGAAGTGATCAGTTTCAATTCATGTATTATATACATATTGACAATATGAGTTTCTAACATTGTCAAGTAAGCATCATATTCAACAACATTTTTCACTTTCTTTTCACGTATATTATATAAATTTCTTTCCATATCATCTCATTTCTCTTGAGGAATGTATTTTTAAAATGATATATCATTAGATGTCTTTAATTTCACACTATCTATTTTATATTCCAGCTTAGCGTTCTATATCAATAAGAAATATTGATCAACATAACCATTTAAATGATAAACTGTCATGATATATTTATCCCTTTAACTACTTACCAATGAATAAAATAAATTCTCTTAGTAGTCCCATTGATTGATGGAGGTTTTTATCACATGAAACAATTCAACATTGTTGCACCATGTTGGAAATCAATAGGTTTCCCCATATTAGAATGTTTTATTGGTTGTGACCTGAGTCAACTGACCAAGTATATTTATAATATTATCAACTAAAAAACAAGAAACACTAAGTGGGTCATTAGATAAATTCATACATAGGTTATAGGTGTTGGTATAGTTTC
Source organism: Viscum album (assembly GCA_963277665.1). Taxonomy (NCBI): domain Eukaryota; kingdom Viridiplantae; phylum Streptophyta; class Magnoliopsida; order Santalales; family Viscaceae; genus Viscum; species Viscum album. The sequence continues at coordinate 1,260,768,603 of OY728166.1, forward strand.
TATTTCTTTTTCAAGGAATCATTTCTAAACAATATCATATACTGGATTAGCTCATAACATCATTAATATTGAATGATATAGTATTAATCCTATGTGAGGAAATATTCTATAATTTTGTCTTGAATATATTAGGACCTTATCAAAAAACTTCTCATCATGTTCAACTACGTTATTAAAGATCTCATTCCCAAGGGTCCTACTAAACATTATTTGATACCAACTGTAACACCAGAACTACTGTAACCTTGATTTGATGGTTACATCACTAAAGTTTCAAAAAAATAAAAGATATTTCATCCCATGGGATATAATATTTTATTAGTATTATGAAACTAGACACACAAATTTTTTTAACATTGTGTTTTAAAACAAAAAAATAAAAAATAAAATTCTAGTGAGAGCATTGTTATTTCTTCCATTATATCTCTAAAATCATTCATTGTTTACTTCATGGTACCTTGGAGAATGAGAATATAATAATGTGTGGTCTTAGATTATTAGTTAATGAAAATGTATAATGGGAGAAATCAAAAAATAAATAAAACATGGATAATATAACAATGATAAACCATAATCAAATATTCAATATAACAAGTATCCTGAAAGGGGAATATATCTATGGATGGAATAGAATCATAATTAATTAGATGGATACAAATACTTAGTTTCATAATAATAGAATTAATAATATCAAACATCATAATCAAATAGTCAAGGCCTCATGGTAGGGAGTTATTCATAAAAAGTTAAAGAATATTGCAAATACCCAAGCTAATTTGTCTCATGTGACCTACAAATATAACGAAAGAATATCTACTAGTGGGTAAAAATTATTCACATAACAATTTGGATGAATTTATCATATGAAATAAATCAATTACAATACAATACCAAATCAATATTAACATTCATATTGAAATGTTACCATATGAAATATTAACATTTTACCTAGTCAATAAATTGAACAAAATGGTCATAAGATATCCAACGAAATAAGGTGGATTTTATCATTAGTGTATATACCCCATGAAGAATAAAAACCCTTATATAATTTTCACATAGATGGAAAATTTATTTTGAATGTAATTAGGATGTCACTTTTAAAGCAAGATCCAATACTCTCTTATTTTTAAAATATTTTAAAAATAAAAAATTGTGTTATAATGGGAATGGTATTTTCTAAAAAAATGGAAACTTATATAGTAATTTTCATATTGATGGATAAATATGATGGTGGTAAAAGGAATTCATGTGTTAAATGATAATAAAAACATTCCTTTCTCACCTTTATAAAAAATTAATGAAAACACTTATATAGAAAAAGAAAAGATCCTTTGTTTAAAATGTTTTTAGGGAATTAAAAATATATTATAAAACTATCAATATCCTTTATATAAATTTGTTTGATAAATTCTATAAAACAATTTAATGGCCATGGAAATGGAGAAGAATGATTCCCAACACAAAAAAGGGAAATAAGATCTAATTTTATGAGAAATATTATCTCGATCATTTGGAATAAAAAAAGAGATTAAAATGAAAGAATAACATTAAAACCCAAAACATTACTACATGATTATAATATAGATGGGGTTAAGATTTAAAGATCATATAATTTTCCCAATACGAACTTAATCATAAAAAACCTAGAATTAGAATGTTATTTTGAAATAAACTATTACAACAGGATTACACTTAGTTAAACAGTATCTAATTTTATGTTTAATAAATTTATACATAATATACATCTATATTAGAACCATATTTGGATTTATAATTTTATATATTATTCATTAGTAATTTATTCTTAAAAAGTTAATAATAATTGTTTATTAAAATAATTATATAACTCTTAAATTTTACTTTTTCCATACATGTTTATTTTCAAATATTCTATCCCTTAAACATTTTTAACACCCCATTGTTATAAAATAATTACTTTTTGTTCAATAGTATATACATCAAAGAACACTAATCTTAAACATCTTTTGAAATATATTATTTGTATATGATAATTAAACCTAGTAGTTGAATTTATGGGTACAAATCAGTTCATCCAAATTATGAAGTAGACATATAAATATAGGTCTTGATCAATAAAATTTTATTAATAAATTATTTTTAAATAATCACTCAAATTTCAAGTTAGTCTTTTTTCTTCAAAATAACTTTTATAAAAAAATAATTTAATATGCATTTTATATTCCAAAATTACAATTAATTTTTTAAAAAATTATAATATAATTTTTAAATCAGTATATCAAAATTATTAGAGTGTTAATTTTTGGTAATTTTTTGAAAAGATTTAGTTTCCCGTGAATAATGAAAAATGGTGTTTCTTATAATACTATCATTTCATCATATTACATTAAGTAATTTGAAAGTAACATTCTTCATAACATTTTAATTTATGGTAAGAGAATTATTATTTAGATATATTTTAAATAATTAATAACATTTTAATCACTTTTATACTATATTTTGGAATATATTTACTTTTAGGTATAAAAATAGGTTTTTATAAAAAATATTTCTAAATGCTTAATGTTTTTCATTTTCATTAATTAAAATAAAAAATAATAAAGAATAATTTCAATGAAATTTATAAATTATATATCTAAAAATATGAATTTAAATCCATATAATTATCATCACTATTTATACATTTAATTTATTATCATATTATTCTTTAAAAGCTCATTTCATGAAAAATGGTATTTCATCACGATTTGCGTGTTTATTTTAAAAGTAAATTAATCCTCTTCTGTAAATTTAATTTCTTAAAATTAAATCCATATATTCAATTTTCATAATTCATATTATGTTACATGTTCAACATATTTTTTTGGTCAGAATTATTAGTACAGATAATAAAATCTATTTTCTATGATTAAGGTTGAAATAAGGCTTTGAACGTTACATGAGCTTGGGTGAAAATTCAGTTTCCAAAATCATGGAATTTTTATTTGAATAATTGGATATCATAATACAAATATATGGGTCCAAATTATATAATAATTCTCATTTTTTTTCTTATAATATTAATTACACAGGTTAAAAACCTAATTACCATGGAAACAAATAAAATGGTAAAAGTAAGTAAACTTAGAGGACAAGGGAATAACATTTTTAAGAAATGTTTTTTTATGGAGGTTTTTGTAAACCTTAAATTCCCACCACTAAATTATTTATGATTTTTGGAGGAACTTTGGGGGAGATTGAGTTCCCATTAATGAAATTTTTTTGGGTATTTAAAAACATTCCACTCCTCACTGTAAAAGAGAATGTCTCCCCTCAATTATTCACACCTATCAATACATTTATCTCAACCAATAAATGAAAATATATCTCCATATATTCCCTAGACACATTCTTGAGATTATTTTATTATAAAAACACCAACTCAATGGTCCATAATGAGAGATCCAAAGGAGATTCTTCAAAGATAAGGTAATTTTCTTCACTAAGATTGTTCTTCTATTTCTTCTTTTCCCTCCATAAATCATTTCCTAACAAATATAACTTAATAACACTAATATATACCATATAATTACATTTTATTATGTTTATGGGATAATATTTATCATTATCCTCTTATAGAAAATGTGAAACCAAGGAATAGATCATTTGTATGGATTACTACCACCACATGAACCGATGTAGTTTGGATTTCGTCACATATTAACATGGATAGTAATAATGATTCAAATAATAAAAATATTTCATAAATATGAAATAATATTAGTCATGAGTAATTAATATTTCATTAACTTATATACAGTTTCACACATTAATGGAATGTTATCAATGATCATGGGTATGTATGCACTACCTTCTCAACAAAGGGATGTGATAAATTTCAATGTACAAAATTAAGTAATGGTTCTCAAAATGTATCCAATTAATAAATATATTATTTTTTAACATTAAAATAATTCTTTATATGATTTATCTATATTCTATGTATAATAACAAGATCTTCCACTACAAAATATTCATGAAACAATAAAGCAGTTAACACCCAGAATAAAGGTAACAACAAATTTTTATTAACGAATTATAAATAAATTTATATAAAAACATCATATATGATTTTATAAATATGAAATTTGTTATTTTAAAAATTAATATCATGTTTTAAACTATTATACCGAAGTTTTAAGCATTTTTTATATATGGAAAAGTGGGGTAACTGATTTTGTCTCAATTTCCATTCAATGAGGACTATTTTAATTTTATGCACCTAATTTATTTTATATAGGGTATGTATATCTACATTTACATGTAATTTCATGAATAATTCATAATTAATTTTATTTTATGTTTATATTTTTAATATTTAATTAAAGGGGATTTTACTTGAAAGTTATCAAGTGTTAAGGAATTTCATAACTCAGTTACTTTTCATTGGGTTTTATTTCTTCTTCATTGTATTTGATAATATAATATTTTGTGTATAATTAATTTGTTTTTATTTTATGTTTTATCTCTCAATAATTTACATATATTTAAATTTTATACACATAATAAATCCATTTATTAATTCTTTGTTCAATGGTCTGATCTTTGTAAGGGATTGTGTCTCAGTTTTCACTCCATTGAGAGATATTTGGTATTATGAATCTATTTATTATTTTGAGGTGTATATACTGACCATTTTACTTTTTATTTCATGAATCTATTTATGTTAAATTTATTCAATTTTTCATTAGAATTTATTTCAATTTTGGTGGTTATGACTCAAAATGTACCAAAGTGGTTAGGGTTTACGTTTCAATCTCATTTTAATTAGTATTACATATGCTTGAATTTCCATTGTAGGAAATTATTTGAATTTTGTTTAATAAAAGAACTTAATTTTATTCTAATATATTTACTACTGAAATTTTCAAGTAATTATACCAGTTTTCTATTTTTTCACTAAAAATTATTCATAAAATGTTTTCAAGAAAATCCCACTTTTTCTCTCTTCGGTAAAAAATATATTTTATGTTAAATATGTGTTTTATAAAAATGTTATCATGAAAATTTTTAAAATTATCCTATGCTTTATTAAATTAATTTTTACCCATTATTGGATTTTTACAAAAAAAAATTAAAGGAATATTCATTTTGTTTCCCAAAAAAGTTATTCTTTTACTTTTCATAGAAAAATTTGAATGGAATGTTTATTTTAAGGTACGGGTATTGAAAAAAAATTCCCACCATCATAACCACTCATTAAGTTGAATATTAATTTAGAAATTTCAATTAATATATTAAATGAAATTTTTAAACAAAAAAATTATAATTTTTTATTTTTTAAAAAGTTTTATTCAATCTACAAATGGGTATCAATCTTTAGAATGTTTCTTATGGTCTTACCTTGGTCATTATATTCATCAACAATAACAAAAATTTATTTTTATTATACTCCATTGGGGATATATTGTACTGATATTATCCTAATTCATTCTACTGATTGTCCTGATTAGTTTGATAGAGTAAAGTATTGACATTCACATTCTTGATTAATTTTGTATCCATTAATATTCCCTTGTAACATTTACTTTTTTGTGATTTTTCGACATTAAATGTTTCCATAAATTAACCATATTTTTTTCATGGATATTTGTATTGCTTAAAAAAATATCATTTCAATATAAAGTGTTTTATTTTGAATGTTATTTTATTGAATTGGGAAAATATTGATAAATTTGTAACCTTTACTCAATACCGATATTTATTGATAAATTATATTTTTAATCAATTAAATCTATCATTAGATATATGAGGAGTTGATTGGACATGCTATGATGTGTGTGGTCTAGAATTATATAGTCCCTCAATGCATTGATAGGAATTATAAATTGAATAAGTAATCTATCATTAAATGGGTTTTTACACATACATTTAAAATATCTTGGGGAAACATCTTAATATTATATATATTTTGTTTTTTAGATAATTATGTCCAATATTAAGAATTTCCTTCATTTAGAATTTAGTTATTATTACCCATGAGACTATTTTCATTATAATTATACATGGATGCATTTTTTCTCATGTTAGTAATTAAAAGGCATCTTTGTTCAGTTATTTACCTTTCCATGTTGATTATTCCTTATCCAATAATGATAATAAATTTTTTGATTAAATGGAATTTTTTTTTAGTTATTTAAAATTCCATATTTATCATACCTTATATAATAAATATAGTCAGGTTATGGATTAAATTAAATTTTTGTTTATTTATTTATAATGATACAATGATTAAACCTTATTTATTCATGATAATTTCCACTATATGCAACCCTTACCAAGAATCTGAGAAAGTTCTTATTTTTATTCATTTTACTAGTATATAAATAAATAATCTTTAAAAGAGTTCATGAATTTATAATTACCACTCATACTATGTTTTATTTTATGTTTTCAAATGTAATGTGTGATTACAGTATTTATATAGTTTACCCGGACTAATAAACTATTCGGTCCTTCAGGATGTGATAAATTGTATCTTATTAAAAAAAGTAATGTAACCACCAGCTATGGGATACTTGGATTAGGGTCATTAAAGTTTCTTTTATAGGAATTTTATTAGATACCATGGGATGTATATTTATGCAAACAAATATTATGAAACATAAAACTATAACTTACTTTGTAGATAAGTATAATTATAGGATAACATCCCAATGTTTTGGTAATGTAGAGATTATAATGTTTTATTATTAATATTCCCATAACTAGATATGAAGATGAGATATGGATCTTGGATAGTTGTACCTAGGGGTAATACCTCTAAAAAAGGTCCATTGGGATTTGACTCAATCGGATCTTAGTGCTTGAGAGTTTGCCTTTCATTACACCTATATTGACACTCCTAGAGGATATTCTAGGGTTAATTGGAATTTTTTTTATGAACCATCATAAAGGATTTAAATATATGATTACCATAGATGACCTATGTTATAAAAATAATTTGGAGTATAATGGTTGGCGTATTTGTGTAATGGGATTCAAGAACTAGGTTATAGATATATTTTTTCCATTGGTATTTTGGTTATAAGAATCATGAAACACCTAGGTGTTGTGTTAATCATGGAGGAATATTATTATTTATGTATGAATAACCTAATAATTATGGATATGATCATAGGATTATGAGATTATGTTTTCTCAAATGTTTAAAGTTATAAACACCCATTTTGAGGTTTTTTGTGGTGGGATTTTATCATGATTGATGATATTTTGGGAGACATTTATAGAAATTCATCATATTGGTTTAGTATATGTTTTAGTAAAAATGTTATTTATGTAATAATGAATTTATATTTTTTGGATATAAGTATAATGGTATTGGAAAAAATTTATGATTTAGTTAATAATAAAAGACATTAAGAATACAATATTTATTTTTTATCGACATTATGATCCATTAAAAATAAATTTGAGTTCATTATGCCTGAAAACTCAATGTTAGATATTAAATTCATAGAGTAAGTGTTGAATTAGAAATTTTCTAAGTGTAACCAAGGGATGATATCTTTATTATGAAATATAAATATATCAAGAATTTATATTTCCTAATTTTCATATATAGTAAATGAATTAAAAACATTAGGAAAAGGATATTGAAATTTTTTTTATCCTATTACCTTTATATCTCATGAATGAATGGTCATTTAAATCATCACAGATTTATAGTTTTATAGTCATTAAATGTTTCTTGATCATAAAATTTCTTGCCACCATTTATCAATGTCACCCTCTATAATTATTTATTCTTTACTTCCATGTCCATATTTTCACTCCACACTAATTTTCTCCTTATTAGAAATCTAATTAGGTGTTATTCTAGATGAATTTAGTATTATTATTTACCTTATTTTAGAGGAAGTTCTATTAACCCTTTTTATGATGTGGGTTCCCAAAAAAGGTGTTTTCAAATATGAAACCCTTTTTTCCAATTTGATGTTTACATTTCGAGGATTCAACTTAATGAATTTATGTAAAATATAACACCCCATAATTTTAAAATAAGAAAATTGTGTTTGATAGCATATACAACAGGAAAAACTGAGGTTAAATAAACCATGAAATATATTATTTAATGAAATTATTTTTTACCAAAATAATATAATTATTTATATAATAATATTTAAATTATCATTGGGATAATTTTTTTAATGATTTATTTTCAGTGAATGCCAAAAAAATACCATTTTTTGTAGAACATTAATTAATTTTCTGAAATGAAGTTATTTAAAAGTATAATTGTTATTTCAAAATTATTTCATAGTGTAAAATTATTTCTTTTATATTTTAAAAAAATTACATTTTAATCACCTTTATACCTGATTTTTTTATAAGTTTATTTTTTGTATTAAAAGCATATTTTTTCTTAAAATTGTTTTAAAATGCATAGTTTTCTTCAATTTTTATAAATTGAAACAAAAAATAATAAGGAATGAATTCAATTAAACTATTATATTATGCATCAATCTATATCAATTTAATTCCATATAACTATTATCACTTGTCATATATTTAATGTAAGATCATATTATGTTTGGAAAATACATTTATCAAAAAACGGGTTTTCGACATGATTTTCATTTTTATTTTAAATTAACTTCTAACACATACATTAATTTAATTTTATGAAATGGATATAATATTATAAATAATAATAATTAATATTATATAATTTTTTCAAATAAATTTTTGTCTACAAATATCTGTAAAGAAAATAAAATTTATTTACTCTGATTACAGTTAAAATGAGGTTTTTTGTATTGCATGTGTGTCTGTGAAAATTAATTTCCCATAGAAATTTATTTTTTTTTTGGATGAATTATATTTCATAATAAAATTTATTGGGTCCAAATTATAAAATATGTATCATTTTAGTCTAGTCTTAAACAATAAATTACCTTGGTAAAAAATAGATTACCAAGGTGAAAAATAAAATGGTCAAACTAAGTAAACATAGTGGATAAGGGGTCAAAATATTTAAAGAAATGTTTATTATTTTATTTCGGAGGTTTGGAACAACCTCAAATTCCCTCAAATATATTATTTATCAATTTTAGAGGAACATTTTCTTATAGTGACTTCCCATTATTGAATATTTTTGGGTATTTACAAAAATGAAAATCCTCCTAATTTATAATAGGGAACCACTCCCCTCCCTTAATCACACCAATAAATAATTTTATCATAACCAAACCCTAATAAAATATCTATAAAACATTGTCAGTCATGTTATAGATCTTATGGTATTCCAAACAATTAACCCTAGTGTCTTTAATAAGAGATCTAGTGGTGGTTCTTCTAAGTGAAGTAAATTCTATTCACTAAGTTCATTATTATAATTCTTCTTTATCCCGCATAAATTTTATATTAAAAATTATAATATGATTAAAATATTATCTCTCATATATTGAGTTATTTTTATATTTATGGAATAATATTTTCTCTTCTTTACCTCTATTAAATGAGAAGCATAGAAATTTCTCATGTGTAGGGTAGACTATCGTATCGTGAACTGATGTAATTTTTTTTCATCACCAACTTACATAAATAGTAATTATTGTGGAAAAAATTAATGTATATGTTATATATCAAATGATTAAAAAAATTTAAAATTAATATATCATCCACTTTCATACCCTTTCACCCATTAAGGTAATTATATCGTCACATGCACATAATTATGACATACCATCTCCACGAACTGATATGATTCATTTTCCTTGTCCAAATTTCATGAATTATTTTAAAGTTTTAACCAAAGAATAAATATAAAATTTATAAAATCAACATTATTCTGGAGACTATTTATATATTTATTATTTTCAAGAACCAAAACCTGTGTGAAAAAACAAGCATGAGAAAACAAAGTAGTTAACACCTGAAACAATTGGAAAAATGAAATATTATTATCGAATGGGTAATAAAATTATGTAATAAGATACTATATGGTATTATAAATATGTATGTTGTTATTTTATAAATTAATAACATGTTTAAAACCATTATATAGAAGTATTAATCATTTTAACTAATGAGAGATGTGAGGTAAATGATTTTTTCTCAATTTCATTTCATTAAAAAATATTTTAATGTTATGCACCTAATTGATTTTATATGTTGTATGTACTATAAATTTAAAATTTAATATCATGAATCCCTCATACTTATTGGTATTTTAAGTTTCAATTTTGAAATATTTTATCGAAGGTGATATGACATGAAATTTACCAATTGGTAAGGAATTTCATACCTTAATTTCTTTTCATTGGATTACATTACTTCTTCATTATATTCAATATTCTATGAATATGAATGTTTTTATTTTTTCTTATTTCTTTTTTTATGTACAATTTTTTATGTGGAATTATAGTCGATACACAAAATCAATCCATTTATTAATTCTCAATTCAAGGGTATGATCTTTGTAAGGGACTTCATCTTAATTTCCACTCTATTGAGACATATTTGGTATTACGAAACTAATTATTCTAATGTAGTTTATTGAAAACTCCATTGAAATGTTATATAAACAATTTATTTATGTTCATAATAATTAATGTTTCATTTAATGTTCTTTTTTTCTTGGGGGTTACGATTCAAAAGTTACTAAAGTGAGACGGGTTTATACATCAATCTCATTTTTAATTGGGATTATTTATTATAGAATTTGAATTAAAGTAAATTAATTTATAGCTATTAACCTCTATAAAATATGCATCATAAAAATTAAAAAGGAATAATTAACTGAATGTGAGTATTTTTCTCCAAGTGAAATCAAAGAAGAATGGGATGAACGAAGACTCATAAAGCCCCTAAAGGATTCACGATCGTGTGACAACTTCAAGGTCACAGAGAATCCATTTCCATGGTGAATATCCCATTGAAAGACTCATGGAGTCCCCCCCTTAAAGAGCCCTGATGCGTATATAGGGTCTCTCCTAACAAATCACCTGAAATCCTTCAAAAATAAAATGGGTGATATTCAAAGTCAAGGAAACCCAGTGGTCAAACACCTCATGCACTAAGTCATCATTTAGAAGAATAAAATCCCATGATAATGTCTAAGAAATATCACAAGACCATCATGCCTTCATCACATATAACATTGGAGATAAAGGTAAGAAGGTCATAGGGATTCGTGGTAGCTGAATGACATGTGACACGCGCCTCTCACAACCTGTGAAGCACTACAAGTCCCTAGTGACCTATCTAGTGCATCTTTCAAAATGAATCCAACTTGACTGCCTCTCTGCACATAATTCTGCAGGCATAGCCAGACAACCCCACATCATTTAGGGAAAAACATATGGGTTTTTCCATGAAATTCTTGCACATTCCCATTTGACACATTTATGTCATGTGATACACCACCATAAAATCAAGTTAAAATCATAGAAATTTCACATGAAATATCACATGACCCTTGACCATTTTCACATTAAACAAAGGATATCAAAAGGGGAGAGGTGAGAGGTGTTCACAGTCACTAAAAGGAATGATACACACCTAGAAGACCCGCAGTATGCTCCAGTAAGGCCCCAAGAAAAGTCCCCTGAGGTCGCGTGAGTGTCCTCCAATAAGCATCTAGATTTTGTAAAGGCCCTCTGACATTTAAAAATGACACCATGGAAGTCCTTCAAATTCCACTATATAATCAAGATAATAGATACTGAAAATGGACTTGAAGCTGACTGGAGATCAAGAGATGACCTTGACACGGTCCATGATAAAGACTCATGAAACTGTGTCATTCTAGGCCCCTTCACCAACTCTAGACTAGACTCACATCAAATTCACCTCACAATCTGGATAGAATGGGGGTTGGATATGCCTATAAATTCCCCAATCCAACATGAAGATAGGGTTGGACTCTAACCACTACAATGAATATCGAAATCTCAGCATCTTCTACGGACTTTTCTGAATGACTAATCACATGAATAGGTATCTTTATATTAGGTAATATACCTACGGATAACTAAAGTAGTCACACACTGGACATAAAGTTATTCATGTGATCACTTATAGATCATGTGAAATACTTCTGGTGGGGTATGAATAGGGCATCCTTTGAACCCACCAGATCATGTGGAAGTCGACAAAAAATGATATCGAGTAATATTAAGTAATTCATGATGCTAGTGTCAGAACCAAAATCAAATGTGGAAGTCTTAATAGAAATACATTCTCGCTTCCCCAAATTCGCTTCTCATGTGTCACTCGAGGACACACGACAGCACTGGGAAATGTCACCCAAATCCTATGGCACTCTTTTGATGAACCATCTAGGACATGAGAAGTTCTCTATACATGTCAAAATAAAGTCACATTATCCCCCTACAGACATCACTTTGAACCCGTGAACCTTATAAGTCCAAAATCTAGGACTTACGAAAATCATTTTCAATATCGCCTAACTCATAAAATGGAACTTTTTCATATCAAAAGAGTCTCGCGCAAGCATCTATCCATGATGATTTAACTCTCACGAAACCTCCCAGGAAATCTAACAAAGACTCATGATTCCCCCCAAATACGTCGACTAGGACTCACAATGTCCCCCAAGAGTTTCATCCAAGAAATGTGATACCCCTTAGAACGGGCCACTTTGGATCTCATGACACCCCCCATATATGTCAAGCCAGGTCATGTGATGCCTCCCAAGACATTCTAGCTAGGTTACATGGTTCCCTATCAATAAGAATTCCATACCGAAAGAGAATCCCGGGACATGATTATGTCGCTCATCCTCGATGTGTAAGCCCAGAATATAATGGAAACCTCATTGTGTACACCTCAACATAAAGTGAACTATGATGACTATGATTATTTCCATACTTAGGATGCATAGTACACCTCTTACTAAGGTCTCAGTCCCGCAATATTCATCTAGGGAAATCCAAATATCCAACTCCCTTATTCGGAGTAGTGGCCTCGATTGCTTGTTATCCCAGGTTTCTCACAAAGAGAATAGCTCACGTGGCCTAAGGGAATCAAAATGATCATGAAATCTGCATTATATACCTCCAAAATGGTACAGGGGAATCCTTAGTGTGTAATACCTTATATAAAGGGAACTATGATAACTCTGATTCCTTATATACTCAGAATAAGTAGGCCACCTCTTACTGATGTCTGGGTCCCACATTAATAATGCTGAGAAATCCCAATATCCAAATACCTTATTCAAGGCAATGACATTGATTATTTGTTATCCCTTGTTTCACACAATGAGCATGGCTCATGTGGTCCTAGTGATAAGAAATGATCATATAATCTTTGCTATAAACTTATAAAATATTATAAAGAAGCCTCAGTGTGTAAGCCCTAACATAAAATGACTACAATGACTCTGATTCCTGCTATATCTTATATACGTAGGATTCCTTCTCAAGGCCTGATCTATATACCGAGGAACCCAAGGACTGTTCCAATACCAAATCCTCATCTCCATACTCCATACATCTATTCATATATTATCCCTTATTTCTCACACTGATCATAGGTCATGTGATATTATGAGGATGCAAGGAACACCTCATTGGACATCATGAATATCCATCAACTAGGAAAATTCCATATGTAAGCCTAGATGGGTGGCATAATATGAATTTCTTTTACATATGTGGGTATATACCTTAGGATTAGTCCCAATGACATGAACGAACTATGAAGTTTTTGATTCCTACAATAACCAGGATATTTAGGATGCCTCATAATGGTTCAATATTTTTATTAAAATGTTAATTGCGTCTATATAAGGGAGTACAGTCCAAAATACTTGGTCATATGGCTCTGTCATATAAGCAGTCACCTATCACTAAAGGATGATGAAAAACCTCAGATACATACATATGGAATAACCCATGAAATTTGAGTATTTTTAATATAAAATCAAATTAATATATAATTATTCATTAGAGTAATGGGTCTTGTATTGGGATTAGGATGAGATTCATGAACATATCTTAAATCTATATAAGAGTCCCATAGTAGGAAAAAATTACCCCCAAAATGGTGTGATAAGATTAACCTCATATCCTCTCGATCAATTAGAGTCCCTAAGAGTTAATGGGCCTGAAAACCTAGATGACCATCGGCCATTGGAAAGAAGGTCTGTACCTAGATAGGGATGGGATAATAGTTGGGAGTTTTAGGGAAAAATGAAAATGGTAACATGATGAGTGGGTCCCGTTCCACAAACATCGTGAATCCCAACAGAACAAAAATTGTGAACCCAATGCGAATATATTTAAAAATTAAGAATTGGGTTATAATCCATTGACCCGTGTTGCTTTCCCCTTATATGAAAACATCACAGATAAGCATGAAGTGGATCTATCAGGCCACTTTGGATTGTAAATTTCATACACAAAAAAATTAGTAACACCAGCATAAACAGGGTTTCCTATAAGTCCATCCTCATGCTAACTTGTCCACACAAGTAAAATATCTGGAATGGTAATATAGGAAATTTTTTTAAACTAATCATATAAGATTCAACATTTTTATTAAAACGGTATAGTACTGATCGGTAACCTTGTTCATTTTTGTCTGTGTGATTGCAGCCTACCAATTTTAGAAAATTTCTTCATCTTCTAGCACTCATTTTGGTACCTCATCCAGTATCGCAACCCCTATGGGTCGTAAAACAATCTCACTAGAAAAAATATTCTAGAAACAGGTAGAAAATACTATGATCTAGGAGTACCACTAGTGTGGTACAATCCCAATTATGGAAGCTACCCATGAGATTCTTCAGGCATGGAAAACAGTGAGTGTGCATTGCCCGACAAAGGCTGCTATCAAGACATTATCCACCATTTCTACGACAAAACGCTTACGAAGCTTATCCCCAGAGTGCAACAACTACCACGTTCCATGCCTGAGGAAGTTGGATCAGGAATCCAGATTTATCTCCCTTCTGGTTTAGGTGTCACCAAAAAAGGAAATAGCTAACTGTCATCACCAGCATTATCCCACTGGTAACCGTCAGTCACCTTTTGAGGGTACCAACAAACACACACCCACCTTGTATGCCCATGTACGACCTATGAGGAAGACACTTTAGAGGAATATGACCTTGGACATTCAAGAGATGGATTATATTATCACTACTGCCAAAGAGGCTCACCGGCATACTCCGACAGGAACCGGTAGGAAGTCCCATATCCATACTAACTCAAGATAGGTCTGCGCGCATATCCCCATAGCCACCCAAGAGAGTTCTCATATCCCCATTCATATAAAAGATTCATTTTGACATATTCTATCAGGGAACATCAAGCAGGAACACATCCCCGTTTACATGGAACAAGTCTATGGACACATTCCCGTAGGAATCAAGGGGGAGGCTCATACTCCTACCTCCGTGCATGAAGCCCATCGGCATATCTCTATGGCACATAGAGGATATAAGCGGGTATATATCCATACATCAATTAAATATGTCTTTCAAAATATTAGGTAGATAGAAAATGTGCAAGATTGTATCCCATCACACACTTTTCTAAAATGACAACATATTTTAGAAAAAGTTAAAGAACGCTGCCGAAATATTCATGAACCATGGCAAATGAAAGGATAGGTGCATAATTCTACCCCTGAAACTCAGACAACTCAAAATTATGACCATCATGATCAAGTAGTTGTACTGAAGAATGTGCACATTCTTGATCCAAACCAGGAGGATTATCGACATATTTTGATGAAGGGAAAGGCATCATAGTGGGCTCATACTCTCCTTCCTACTGAGGCCCACCAGGTGAGATAGGTTCACACCTTGAGATAGGGGCACGTGCCTATCAAAAAATTCTGACGGTAAATCCCAAAGGCCCAGGATCATGTATATATCCCTATTATGGCTAGAGCTAACAATGTTAGAGTGGAACAGTATTCGATAAAGTTGCATATTCCTGTTAGTGAATCTGCTCGGCATACTCCAGTAGGTCATGGAAATAAGGCGCATATCCCTACTTCTGCCAATGATTGACTGTGCCAGCATCATTCCAAGGCAATACAAGGGAAGGCTCATATTTCTTCTCCCATTCCAAAGGTCTGTCAGCATATTCTGGTGGGGGATGCATATTAAGACCAGGGTCACATTTCTATTCTAATTGAGACTCACTAAGTGAAAGTGGAACATGCCTCAATATAGGCTCATATCCATGTCGTTAATGAGATAGCTTATCAGCATATTCGGACAACTCCATATCAATAGGCTTATTCTCCAACAACACATGATAGTTATGTACATATTCTGAGAACCATCACATAGCAGGCTCATATCCCAACACAATCGCAAAAGTTTGTTCGGCATAATCCGACCACGACACATAACATGACTCATATCTATAGTCTACTCAATTCCAGTGTCCCTGAGGTTGTTCGATAAACACTCTCAGAATCACATGTTTCTATCGACTCTTCTATCAATGTGGTGGCAAGAGACATTCATTACCATGAAATTAATCCTTATGGTAGTGTGGAGATGGATTGATGAAGTCTACTCCTGACATCCACCGTGGTCAACCTCCCCATGGTGATATATCCCATGGGAAAGACAATCCTCCTTTTTTCAAGACACCAAAATATTTATAGGTCAAACAAACCTAAACACCTTCATATAGAGAGGTTCTTGAAACCCCAAAGTCAAATGTATATGCTTCCCCATAAACTTCCATCAACACTTGATTCTCATCAGTAGGCAACCATTAGAGAGCCATATTCTATGGTATGACTGGGTGGATGCATGGAAGTCTTCTAAAGAAGAGGAAAACATTGATATATGGAGAGATAAAGCTAGAAAAACCTCCCAATCATGTTCTGTTCCCTTGAAAATTCCATCAATGAAATCCCAGACTACCTAGAAAAGCAGTGAATTATTTATTTATGACATAATGTGTGTGATACTCATTATCCATTGAAAGACTGGTATCTCCTTTATCCTGGATACAAGTTTCACAATTAGAAAATAAAGATACACTTTTTCTACATAAACCTAGTTGTTATCTCCACGTCTCGGTATCCAAAACTGGAAAAGCACAATGAATGTCTACAACAAACTTTCCACCTTTGAATTTAGACACTTTGGAAGCTAGTATACAAATCCATGTGAGGAATATCTATTCAAGTATGGGGATTGAATGGAGCATTTCACATTTTCACTCCCCTATAACAATCGATGCCTTCTGATATAGCCTCCTCAATGTTATAGCCTCTGGAGAGATTAGGGGACCGGTTATTTCTTGGTCTAGTTGGTCACTGAAACAAAATGCCCTCACTCTGGCAGTTCCAAAACACAATGTACATGGAGGGAGGATAGAAAAAATGACTTCCAACTGGTCCCCCATGGAAAATAGTAGGATGTTCCAAACATAGATATCAATGTTTCGATCACCCGCACAACTTCCCGTAAGGAACAACATTCATCATGGGATGCCCATGTACCTAGATTTTAGGAAAGCACAGCTATATCACATTTCAGAAACCATAGTGGTAGTATCCATAGTAGTAATATAGGAGAGGACTCCTCCCCCTAGGCTAGGAGAATATCTATCACCACCTATAACACTCGGGTCGTCATTTCCCAAGAGGATTCAATATATACCTTCAGCAACCATAGGTGAATCTCAGCCCCCATGGCTTGGGGAATTTATATCACGATCACCATCTCCATATCCATCATCCCCTAAAAGGGCCCTGGAGAAATTAGTGGAGATTCCAAAGTATCCCCATCCAAATAGGCTAGGGGAATTTATATCTTTATATCCAAAGGAATACCTAAATGACCCCACACCACAGGGTTAGGGGTATTTTCATCATCATCAACACCACAAATGGAATCTGTATTCTCTAGGTTGGGAGGAATAAATCAATCGTCAGTGTCCCACCAGTTCCTACCAACACAAGATAACCCATTATAGTTTGGGGCTCGCTTAGAGATCACAACCAAAAAATCCCTCAAGGTGACTGTCTATAAGAAAATAGGAGAGAAACATATGGTGAAGACTGGAAAACCCTGATGGTTTCGCAAGACAAAATGCCCCATCAATGCCAATGGTTCAAATAATGACCATGATGGAAGAAATGTAGGATCATCATATTATGTGGAAATAAATGGTACAACCACCATTTCCAAATAAGCCTCTATGAATGATGTCACTATCAATGTAGAAGATGATTGCCATGAAACAAATGCAGAGGGTACTGACATGGAAGACATACCCTAAGAGGTGGGTGATTTGTATGCAATAAAGGAGGTTGCACACACCCATAATCAAAGAAGGATTAATAATATGGAACCTCCAAATAATGGGTATCCACCTACTTGGTGGAATACTGGAAATGATAAAGGGAAATATTCAACATCATCTCATTTTCTATCTACGGAAGAGTAGTTGTCACAATATGAGAGTCAGATGAAAAATCTCTATCAACTCAATGTGGAGCTACTCAGGGGAAATATTTCTTCTAGGTATCATCTCTAGCCATAGGTGAATATTCATCCCCACATGGAAAATCCTCTAGTAAGAGTAGTATCTGAATATCAGATGGGTTCCTGATCTAGATGGTAGATACACATAAATTATGAAGCAAAAAATTATAGGGACTTCCCTCCATTACGACGGAATCCCCTCCGGTTTCAAGGTAACCCTTAAGTCATGGGATGAATCAAGGATCAGTGGGAAATGAAATTGGGACCACCTCATAATCCCCCATGTACTCCCTACAGATTAAAGGAGGCTTAGGTTACCCTTGATCTACTTACCGCTATCGAATCCCTGGATAATCAAATGAAAGACATTGAAGGGAGACGTGCACCCATGCAGCCTGAGAAGATTCCATATCCTAAATGGGTAGATGATACTAAACCTCCACCAACATTGGAAATCCATCATTTTCCACTTTTGACAGTGCAGGTGACCCTGATCAAAATCTCACACATGTTGTGTCCTGTTGTGGGATAATGATGGGCCCCAGAGATTAGTAGGAGGCCACAAAGTTTAGGTGCTTCATATAGACATAAATAGGTCCATCCATTGTTTGGTATAGTAGTCTTCTAGCAAGATCAGTTGTAGGATGGGAAGATCTTTATCGTCAGTTCCTTTATCAGTTCAGTTCAACACTAAGGAAGACCATGGTCTTCGTCCTGAAAAACTGCAAGAAGCATGAGAACGATAGGTTGTATGACTTCATATCAAGATGGAAGGGTTTTACTTACTCTCTCATCATCCCTCTCTTTCAGGAGAAACTGCTATAATTCTATACTGAGAATCTCAGGGATGAATTGCAGACACCCATAATACCCATGAAATATTCATGTAGGTTTCAAGAGTTACTTGAAATAGTGTTGTGACTTAGTGAATATATTTAATGAACCCAATTATATTACACCCCATGATTTTAAATGTATGTCCTTATTAAATAATTTCAAATCATTAGATTACTCACAATGAACATAACAATGAGTTTATATGAAACAAACACATTGTTATAACCTAGCCATTAATCTTAATTTTTTCAATTCGATGATTTGAATTTCAAAAAATGGTCATTCATGGTTTCTTTCAGTAATATATTTAGAGTCTAACAAGATCATGTTAATATTTGGTGATAGTAACATACCCTTATGAATAGTAATGTTACCCTTATGAATAGTAATTTACCCTCACGAATAGTAATATGACCCTTTGAATAATAACCTCACCCCTTAAATTATAAATAAAATTAAGGCACCTTATAAATGAAATTCAATATTTTTTAAAAAATAATATTAAATTATTGGTATTTTTGTAAGTAAGAAATATTTAATTATAACATTATAATTAATAAATTAATTTAAAATAAAATTCATTTTTAAAAAATGATTTCCAAAATGAAAATTTTTTTATCCTATGATTTTAGGAAAATTTTACGAGACCTCATTTAATTTTTGAAAGTATTATAAAATTCATTTTAAATTTAAAATCTGTATGTTTCAAGTACATAATGATTTTATTGAAAAATTAAATTTCACATATATAGAAAATAATTTTGACATAATGGATTCCATTTTTAATTCTACATGTTTTAAAACATTTAGAGTGAGTTTTTGGGATTTTTCTGAAATACTTTAATTTTTGGTGAATTATGAAATTCAATAATTTACAAAATATGCTAAATAAATGAATTTTTTCCTCATTCTTGATTCATGGATGATGTAAATGGCCATTATTTCAAATTCACATTCCCATATTACTATTTTTAGTAACAAGAATCAAGACTATTCATAGTCTTGAGGAAAAATAATAAACTAATGATTAAAATAATGCAAAACCCTCCTCTCCTCCAATATATTAACCACCCCTCACCCCCACTTCCTCTCACCCCTCTAAAGCTTCGATCATTGCCTATGTTCTTCCAAATACTCTTACAAAGCCATCCCCACACGTCCAAGACCTTCTGGTCTCACCATAAGGAGAAAGACACAGGCCTTGTAAGGATTTTCATGGAGGATTAATCAAGAGGTAAACCTCTCTTCCTTTTTCTTTCAACTTCTTTTACAAGTTTCATTATTTTGTCTCTATCTCCTCACCTTCCCTAATCCAAATGATATGATACTTTAAGTAACTTATATTTACTATTATTTTATTGTTCTAATTTAATATTTCATCATCATCTCTTTTCTAACTCCTCTTATACTAAATATGAAAACACCGTACGAGATGTGTTAATTTATCACATTCAAGGATGATGGGTTTTCAATCTATATTATCATCTCCAATTATAGTCATGAAACCATTTTTATTTTTGAAAAATATCCAAATATATGTAATATATCCTATTTAATTTTCTGTAATAATGTTTTACACATGGTATTTAATTATAAAACAAAATGAGTTAATGGTGATCGAAAAACCATCAAAATAATCCAAGCGTTTATCATTAAAATTTACATAATGATTCATCCTCTCCCAAAAATAACCATATAATTATATGATAATTTAACCTTCTGTATTATCATTAATAAATCGTAAATTCAATTATGTATTTCAATTTTCATTTTACATGAACATCCATACTCTTATACAAGCGAACCGAACATGAAAACTAACAAAACAGGCACTCCCAAAAGATGAATCTGAATCTATTAACCCATATGAAAGGCTATAAATGACCTTAAATAAGATATAATAAATCAATTATATTTTTATATGGTTTCTGAATTCATAATTAATTAAAATAATTTGATTATTTAGGACATTAAGATCAAGTTTAGAATACTTTCAGACTTAAGGTAAGGGGTTTATCATCTCACTTTTATTTCTATGAGATTTACATTGTTCGCCACTTATTCCTTGTACGTGGTCGATTCTATTTATATTCATTGTATTCAATGAGACATTTTATTATAATTAATTTTTGGTCATGTGATCGATTGATTACAATGTGGTAATGGACTTTATCTCAATTTACAATTTTTGAGACATACTTGGTATTGTGAACATCATATTTTTTTTGTATCTACAACCCCTTTGAGATAATTTTTCATTTGAAATTAAATTCCTATTAAATATACATATTATTTAATAATGGATACAATTATTTTCTTATTCATATACCCTTTTACATATGGTGTTTATTTTGAATGTTTTTTTTAACTGTGGAAGATCTGTATCCTCTACTAAATATAAAAATTAATAATGAATATTGTTCTTGAATTAAAAATTTTTATAATAATTATTTGGACTTTAATTTATGGGAATTTCCTTATATATCCCCTCAATGAATCGATAGGTATCATGATACAAACTAGTTTGTGACAAACCCTTCTAGTTTGTTTCCAAAACAAAATCAGATGGATTTCTACCCACGGACTTAAATTGTTGCAATAGTATGACGGTTCATTTGTCAGATACATGAAATCAAAATAATAATCATTCTCTTTATTAATTATTCAATTATTATTTTCAATTAGGTTATCACTATGAAAAAAATATATGGATGCACTTTTATTCTCAGTTTATTTATTGTGTGTATTTTTCAATTATTCACCATTCCATATTGATTATGTCCAATTGATTATGATTCAATTATTATTTTTTCATGATTCCACTATATGTAACCTTTACTAAGCATTTGATCTCAACCCTTTAATTTTTTCCTTCCCCGGGTTATGAATAAGAGATCATTTTTTGAGTTTTAAATGATGTATTTTGTTATCTTTTGTTATGTATTATATGTTGTTTTCTTCTACCATTATAAAATAGGTTCCATTTATGTATTTATTTTCTTCAAGACTACAAAACTGATCAGTCCTTTGTGATTTTATTCCTGGTAATCATGAAAATTTAATAAACTAATGCACTGGCTTTGGGTTTCTGGGGTTGGGGTGTTACAACTATTATCAGAGGAAGTTTAGTAGAAACCATGAGAATTGGATTTAGAAAACATAGATTAGGGAGCACAACCCTAAGATAGACATTGAGGATAAGTATATAATAACATCCTATAATTTTGGTGAGGTATAGATTATGTGGTTATTTCTGGCAATATATCCCTATATGGATACTACATGTGGACATAGTTCTAGCACAGATGTACCTAGAGGTAAAAACTCTAACAAGGTGTTTCGGGCATAACATTGGGTAACCTGGTACACGACAACGGGCCTTACTGCACACTTGGTTTGACACTCCTAGGGGATATACATAGGATAATTCAAATTTTCCTTACAAACCATTATTAATTATTTTAATGTAAATAGAAGTCATGTATATGATTATGAAATTAGATATGCATAAATTTTTAGATTATGTGAAGTGTTCTTATAGTTAAAAATTATACATTATGATTTATAACCTAATTTAGTGTATTCCATTGTTTATTGATGGTTCCATATGGAAGAAAGGGAATCAATACCTGTGGAAAATGTAAAGATTTCCCCACTTAGCAAGTCAACATAGTTAGTGTTAGAGATTATGAGATCATGGACATATTATGGAAACACACTCAGGTTGTGATGTATAACCATACTAAACCTATGTTGGATTGATTAATATGGCATAAGACCCTATATATTAGTGGTACATCTAATCTATTGGTAGCTGAGCAGTGGATCAAGTCCCTAGAAAAGATATTTCATGCATTAAGATGCAGTGAAAATGAAAAGGTAGTATGTGAAATATATTGTATCAAGGGTGATGTTGATCAATAGTGGTCCTTGATCCAGAATACCATGGAGGAATATGAAATAGAATATATGGAATGGATAAATTTTAAGGAAGTATTCTTTGACAAATATTTCCCTTGTGAGCAACGACCTGAAATGAAGAGACAATTGCATAGCTTAAAACAAATGGATAAGAGAGTGATGGAAAGTATGAATCTACTTTCACAATAGTATCTTGGTCTGATATATATTACAAACATGATTCAAAAGACAATATTGATCATTTCTTTGAAGGCCTTATGGAAAGTATTACAAGGGTTCTAGCATCTCAAATATTTTTATCACATGATGAAATATTATTAAGTGCCATCAAAATAAAGAAATAATTTTCTCGATCGAATTTGATCAAGGTAAATAAAGAGAAGAAAAGGTCTTCTAATAGTCATGGAAAAGGTGAGTCTCCAAATAAGAAAAGGGGAATGAATCAATTCCCATTACGGGAGAACTATTGAAAGAACCATTTAGGAAAATACTTGAAATTCATGGGAGTTTTTTATAAGTGTGGATAAAAGGGTCACTAATATAATGACTATAGGATGAAGATAAAAATCAATGACATGAAATGATATAATTGTAGGTAGTTGAGACACTATGGAAATTATTGTTCTAAACGTCAAGGAAAATTACCTCAGAAAAGGCCACAGGAGAAAGTGCAGGCTTATGCGATCCCAATGGTAAAGATTGAAGTTATTAATGTTGTGGTGGTTAATGATTTATTTGATTATGTATCATTTCATTCTTTTATATCTTCCCAATTTTCAAAGAAAATAAGACATTTACAATTTTATTTAATGAAGGATCTTTCAGTCAAAACTCATAAGGAAAGTATTTTTGTAATAAAAATGTGTCGGTCAATCCCCTTTATGACACCTAAACGTACTTTATCTGGTTAGATTATCATCATACCTATGATTTACATTGATATAATTCATGGTATGGATTGGCTTTCAAATTATTACAGAAGAATCTATTTTAAGAATAATAAAGTTAGTTTTTTTTAAACAAAATATAGAATCAATTATATTTATAGTAGATAAATCATCATCTGGTTCTTATCCAGATACGGCTTCAATAGCTCTTCTAAATGAAATTGTTGGGTATGAAGAGAATCCGTCATTTATGGATATTCAAATTAAAGATGTACCTATTGTGTAAGAATACATAGATGTATTTCTATAGGATTTACATGTACATCCTCCAGAGTGAGAAGTTGAGTTCAATATTGATTTAATTCCAAGTGAAAGACCTATATCAAAGAATCCCTAGAGAGTGGCCATTGTGTAATTATTAGATATAAAGAAACAACTATATGAATTGAATGATATGGGATTTATTCTCCCTAGTGTTTCTCCATGGGGATCCCATGTTCTATTTTTCAAGAAGAAATATGGATCCATGAGTCTGTGCATTGATTATAGATATATAAATGTTATTAAAATAAAGAAAAAGTATCATCTACCTTGAATTGATGATTGATTTGATCAACTATATAGAGCTCAATATTTCTCAAAGATTGACCTTAGTATGTATATCATCTGTTGTGTGTGAGGATGTAAGATATTACAAATACATCATTTAGAACCAGGTATAGCCATCAAGACATTACAGTAATTCCATTTAGACTAACTAATTAAACCTATATTTTTATGGACCTAATGTTTTGTGTTTTAGAGGAATATATTAATTAATTTTTTATGGTATTTATTTATGAAATCCTGATATATTACAAAAGATATGAGGATCATGAGAACTACTTGTGGGTTGTTCTAGAGACTCTTAGAAGAAAATTTTTATATGGGAAGTTTAGTAAATATGAATTATGGATTCAAACTATCTATTTTCTTAGACATATTATATCATAGGATGGAATCATAGTTGATCCTGTGAAGGCAAATAAAATCGATGAATGGAATGCTCTAATGAACATAACTAAGGTACGTAGTTTTATTGGCTTATCAGGTTACTATCGGCATTTCATACAAAAGTTTTCCTGGTTGGCTAACTTACTAACCAAGCTCATACATAAAGGGGTTTTGTTCTTATGGAAAAAATAATGTACAAGAATGTTTTGAAAATTTTAAAAGAATATTGGTCAATGCTCCAATTTTGAATCTTCCATTTGGAAATGATGAGTTTGTGATAATTAGTAATGATTCAAATAATGGACTATGTTGTGTCTAAATTTATTTCTTATGCATCAAAGAAATTGAAGACACCTAAAAAAAATTGTCCAACTCATGATCTTGAGTTAGGAGCTATAATATTTTCTCTGAAAATATGGAGACACTATCTCTATGGGGAAAGAATTGAAAAATATATAGATCAAAAGAGTTTGAAGTACTTTTTTACACACAGAGAACTCAACATTATTCAAAGGATATGGCTCTAGTTACATTATTATTATGATTGTTTGATGCACTACAACTCAAGAAAGGAAAATAAGGTAGTAGATGCATTAAGTAAGAAAGATCATGGACTTTTGATCCAAATGGTGATTGAGATAGATCTTATGTTCATGGATCTGGTAAAGATAGATATGGGAATTGTTGAGGAAGACGAAACATAATTCTATTTTTATATGATTGCTAAACCTCCTTTATTGGAGAAGATAAAGAACCATTCAATATGATGAAGATAACATTCAAAAGAAAATTATAGCCATTAAGGATGGAAAATTGGTAGACTTTGTGTATGGGGATGGAGTTCAAAAATTTATAAAGAGGTTATGTGTTTCATCAGTACCAAAACTAAAAAAGGGAACTATTAGATGATACTCATAGTGAAAATTTATTTATACACGATAGTGGCACCAATATGTATTGATATTTGAAGGAATGTTTTTGGTGGTATAATATAAAGTGAGAAATTGTTGACTATGTGTCAAGATGCCTAGTTTTTCAATAGGTGAAGGCTGAAATACAACACCTTAGAGGAGTCATGAAACCTATTCCTATACCTCTGTGTAAATGGTATGATATTATGATGGACTTTGCCACATTTATACCAAGGACTCCAAGAAGGAATGATAGAATATGGGTAACTGTTGATCGTTTTACAAAATTGGCACATTTCTCTGCCATAAGAGAAGATTTTCCACTTGAGCACCTAGAAAGACTCTATATTAATGATGTTGTAAGACTTCCTGGGGAAACATTATCAATTATTTCTAATCAATATCCTCAATTTACATCAAAATCTTGGAATATTATTTAGAAGGCATTGGATACTGAGATTCGTATGAGTACTTTTTATCATCCTCAAACCGACGAATAGTATAAAAGAAATATTCAAACATTGGAAGACGTGTTAAGATCATGCTCACTTAAATTTCAAGGTATGTGGGATCATTAGTTACCCTTGGAAAAGTTTTCTTATAATAATATTTTCCATTCTAGTATTCAAATGGCTCCATATGAAGCATTATATGGAAAGAGATATCAAACTCCAACTTGTTGGGATGGTGTTGGAGAGAGGAAAATTATAGACCTGGAACTTTTTGAAGAGACAATGAAAATGGTAATGAAATTTTTTTCCCATATTAAAGCATTCCAAAGTTTTCAAAAGAGATATTCTTATAATTGGAGAAAGGATATGGAATTAAACATGGGAGATCATGTCCTAAATGTATCTTTGTGGAAGGGTGTATTAAGGTTCAGTAAGAAAGGGAAACTAAGAACAAGGTACATCAGACCATTTGAAATTATAGAAAGAATTGGAGCAGTAAATTATCATTTAGAGATTCCCCTAAGTCTATCAAAAGTTCATGTTCTGTTCCATGTGTTATTGTTAAAGAAATAGATGCTCGACCAAACACATGTACTCACCTATGAGGAAATAAAGCTATAACATGATTTTTCATACTGTGAAGAGCCTATCGAGATTCTTTACACAAGGGAGAAAGTATTGAGAAATTGGACAACTCGAGAGGTAGAGGTTCTCTAGAAAACCATAAAATGGAGGAAGCAACATGGGAACTAGAAGATGTTATGAAGAAGAACTACCCAAATTTTTTTAGGGATCAATATACATGAAAAATTGTGAGTACAAAATTTTTGAAGGAGTTAAGAATATAAAACCCCAATATTTTAATGGTATGCCCTTCTTAATTAATTTCAACTCATTAGAAAGCTTAAAATTCACATAACAATATGTCTATGTGAAATAAACACTTTGTTATAACCTGTCCACTAATCTTAATTTTTCCACTTCTATTATTTTAATTTTGAAAAATAGACATACATAGTTGTGTTTAGTAAGATATTTAGAGTCTAATGGAATCAAGTTAATTTTTGGTGAATAGTAACTTACCCTTATGAATAGTATTTTTACCCTTATGAATAGTAATATGACCCTTATTAATAGTAACCTCACCCATTAAAGTATAAATAAAATTTAGACACCTTATAAATGAAAGTTAATATTTAAAAAATAATAATTAAGTGTTGGTATTTTTGGAATAACGAAATATTTATTTAAAATATTATAATTAAAAAAATTATTTAAAATAAATTACATTTTAATAAAATTTGTTTCTAGTAAATAATTTTTATATTATGATTTTAGGATAATTTAATGATACCTCAATTAATTTTTTAAATTATTATAAAATTAATTGTAAATTTAAAATCTGTATTTTTCTAGAAAATATTGATTTTATTTAAAAATTAAATTTTACATATTTAGAAATTTATTTTGATAAAATTGATTATATTTTTTAATTATACCTTTTGAAAAAAAATTGGGTGAATTTTTGGGACTTTTCAAAAATACTTCGATTTTTTGTGAATAGTGAAATTCAATAATTTTCAAAATATGCTAAATAAATGAATTTTTGAATCATGATTGAGTCATGGATGCTATAAATGGCCATTGTTTTGAACACACAAGAACTTATTACTATTTTTAGTCATGAGAAACCATACAATTCATAGTCTTCAAGAAAAATAATAAACAAATTATTAAAATAATGCTAAAACCCTCTTTTCCTCCACTATATAAACCACCCCTGACCCCCTCTTCCTCTCACAGCTATAAAGATTTAATCATGGACTAATTTCATCCAAATAATCTTCCCAAGAACCCCCCCCCCCCCCACATAAAAGACCTACTGGTCTCATCAAAAGGAAAATAAAGCCTTGAGGAGATTCTCAATGAGGATTACTCAAGAGGTAAACCTCTCTTCCTTTTTCTTTCAACATCTTTTACAAGTTCCATTATTTGGTTTCTATCTCATCACCCCCACCAGAAAAATGATATGAAATTTACCCTACCTTATATGCACTAGAATTTTATTATTCTGATGGAATATTTCATCATCATATATTTTTACCCCACCTCTTCTACAAAAAATGAAAACATTGTCTGAGATGTGTTAATTTATCACATTCAAAGATGACGTGTTTTAAATTTCTATTACCATCTCCAATTCAGGTCATGAAACCATTTTTATGGTTGAAAAAATTATAATATATGTAATGTATCTTATTTAATTTTCTATAATCATTTTTTATACATGGTATTTAATTATAAAACAAAATGAGTTTGTGGTGATCGAAAAACCATCAAAATAATCCAAGTGATTATCATTAAATTTTTATATAATGAATCATCCTATAACAAAATAACCACTGAATTTATATGATCATTAAACATTCTAGATTATCATTAATAACTCATAAAATCAATTCTGTATTTTAGATTCCATTTTACATGAACTGTTATACTCTTATACAATCAAACAGAACATGAAAACAAAGAAAACATGCACTCCAAAAAGATGAAATTGGATCTCTTAATCCATAAAAAAGGTCATAAATGAACATAATTAAGATATAACAATCCAATTAATTGTATATAAGGTTCTATAATTCATATTTAATGAATATAATTTTACTATTCATAACATTATTATCAATTGCAGAATACTTTCATAATTATGGTAAGGGGTTTCTCATATCACTTTTATTTTCATGAGATTTACATTGTTCACCACTTATTCCTTGTACTTGGTGTATTTACACTGCCGTTTTATATATAATAAAATTATTCTCTTAATATTCATGGCATTAAATGATATATTTTATGACTATTATTTTTTGGTCATATGATTCAATTGATTACAATGTGGTAATGGACTTCATCTCAATTTCTATTTCATTGAGACTTACTTGGTATTGTGCACCTAATAATTTTTATGTGGTTTTTCTATATCCCCTTTTAGATAGTTTTTCCATTGAAAATACATTCCTATTAAATATCTATATTCTTTAATAATGGTTATGATTATTGTCATAGTAGAATACCCTTTTACTTATGGTGTTTATTTTGAATGTTGTTTTAACATTGGAAAATATGTAACCTCTACTCAATACATAAATTGATAAGGCATATTTTTCTAGAATTAAACCTTTGTATAAGAATGATTTGGACTTACAGTGATAGGAAGGGCCCACTATATCCCCTCTGCATCGATAAGTCTCATGAGACAAACTAGTTGGTGACAACCCCTTGAAGTTTGATTCCCAAACATAATCATATGGGTTCCTACCCATAGACTTAAACCTTTTTTGACAGTGTGATGGTTCATGTACCAGATATATTACATCCAAATAATAAGCATTCTCTTCATTCATTATTCCATTATTATTATCCATGATATTTTCAAAATGAAAAAATTTATGGATGAACTTTTATTCTTAGTTTATTAATGGTGTGTGTTTTTCAATTATTCACCATTCCAAATTGATTATGTATAATTTATTATGATTAAATTGTTTTTGTTTTCTGATTCCACTATATGTAACCCTTACTATGAATTTGAGCTCAGCCCTTTCATTTGTTTTCCTTCCTCGGGTTATGAAGAATAGATCATTTATTGAGTTTTCAATGATAGAGTTTCTTATATTTTTTGTGTATTACATGTTGTTTTGTTCTCCCAATATAAAATGAGTTCTGTGTATGTATATAATTTCTTCAAGACTACAAAACTGATCTGTCCTTCAAGCTTTGTTTTCTTTTAATCATGCCTATGTAATAAAATAATGCACCGGCTCCTGGTTTCTAGGGTCGAGGCATTATAATCTATGTCCCGTCTCATGCTTGAAGTGCAAGAGAAGAGTCTAGGTAGAGTGGAATCTGCATTTATCACTCTCAAGGCTATAGTAGTGCCTATATTAGCACCCAGGAAAGATCCAAATCGCCCATCACCTCCTATAGAGTAGCGTCAACTACATATTCACCCCCGGCCAGAATCACAGAGAAACTAGGGTCTCCCAAGATTTTAGGAATGGATGAACAATGTATAGTCCTTCTGAAATGAGAAAGTATTGAGATATTTACTAGAATCCATGGATAATAACCTCCACAAGATCTTACAACTTAGGAAGAATGAGAAGGTCAACCTCACTGGTCGTCCTAATTACTTCTCCTTCCATATACCATTGGGTCATAATATCCAGAACTATTTCAACATCAAAGATGTACTTCAAGGCATGGTCCACTCCAGATTGGTGACATTAGGCAATTATAAAAAATAGTTGGATTTTGTAACTATCATCGAGTCAGAATAAGTTGAAGGTTGTATGAAAGTACCATCCAGGAGAGTGTGAAAGTTCGATAACTTGATGACTCAAAAAACAATTGATCTAGCTCATGCACCATGAAATCCCAGTTTTTCAATCTCATAATGGCTCCACCACCCAAAAGGGAGACATCTGAGGTGCCTCCAAAGGGTGGGCATTACTATCATAAGCAATAATAAATGCAGAAGGAAGAATCACATTCTGCTCCAAAACAAGCCCTAACCCTTGAAGACTTCTTCCATAAAAAACTTCAAAACGGTCACCACCCCACCAAATGGAATCCTCATCAGACGAAGAGCTTATATTCTAGTTTTTCAAAACAATACATTTGATGAACAACTTTTTTGATGATGATTCTACCCATGAATATGTTTTTCCTACATATAACAGGGGAATAGGGGGTCGCATGCACCAGAGCCAATGATATAGGGGACTGCATGAATGTGATCAAGCTAAATATTCCATCCACATCCCCACAAATGACATGTATGAAGCCGAGAATCATGGTAAAGCACTCCAGCAAGCCTATAAGAGATAGAGAGGTGCCTTAGAGACCCCTAGTAGTCACCCACAACTTATTTCCTTGAATGAGAATTTAGTAGGGGTTCAGTCTGATCAACCTAGGAAATTGGAAAGATCAGAGCAACCTATTCCAATAGTTGTGGATACTCCCTCAACCTTCGAACAAGGACCTAGTCAATCTACCTCAACTGCTTCAGCTCCTAAATCGCATGATCCATCCCCTGATCCATGTGCCTGGGATTATCCCCATATTGGGAAATTCCATCCTTTGGCACCAAATTATGTTATTATGAAATAGCAAGTTATGTTCCCAACCAATCTCTAAATCCTTGATGTGCTTCATCTTTCAAAATAACTCAATGAGGAACTTGTTGAATCCCTCCATAGCCCATAAGAATTTGAGACATAAGTCATTGCAGCTGAGGTTTATCAAGTAAGGACTATGTAAATTGGAGGCCATGTCACCATCTCATTCACTAATCAAGACCAGGAAAAGGCCATCCAAGGGCACCTCAAACCCTTTTACATCTCAGGAAGACTCAATAATTCCAATGGTCAAAGGGTACAGGTTGATAAAAAATCTGGGACCAATCTCATCCCAGACTGAACTCTACAACATTTGGTGTATGGATAAGGGGAATTATCACCTATAAATATAACCATTCAAGGGTATGATAAGCATGAGAAAAGGCCCCTAGAGAAGATCAGGATAGAGATCCAATTTGGGGAGTTCACATATGACACTGAGTTCATGGTTATCAAGAAAGACACCACATATAATTCACTGGTCAAGATTCCTTGGATTCATATCCACTCAATGGTACCATAATAATTTCATCAATATTTGATGTAAACCATCAATGGGAAGTTCAGAATGCTATATGGTGACATAAACCCCTTCGAGACTAGTGGGGCCACATATGTTGAAGAAGATTTATACAATAAGAGAGGTGGAAAACCAATAGATGATGATGATGTACGGGTTGCAGATCCCAATGGATTAGGGACCACCCCTCTTTATCCATGGAGCATGCTCTATGATGATTATGTGCTCCCCATAAATATATTCAAAATAAAAGACCTGATTCCAGAGGTCCAAGCCTCCCTTATCATCAGTGACGAACAACTCTGGCATCTCCCCATAGCAACTCAGATGGAAAGAGATAGTGATGTTTCTTATCGTGAAATACCTTACCATGATAGTGACATAGAGGCCCCCAGGTTTTCATCCTCACCCAAGGGCATACCCACATACTATAAAATGGAAAATGATGAGGATGATAGTGGGAACACCCCTTTGAAATTTGAGGAAATTGTTTCCATAACCATAGATGATCTCAGAAAGAAAAACTTGGAGACCTAATAAGATCCATGACCTACTCTAATTATTACAGTCATGTCTCCCTAAGATCAAGAGATGTATATTTTATTTCTAAAGTAGGTCCAGTATGTGTTCCTTTAGAATTATATATAAATGCTTGAATTGAATCTAGATGTGGCTATGCACCATATCAGGCTATCCAATGAGCATCGAGTCTTCATGCAGGTAGTCAGTAGGATGCACCCCTCACATGCTACAAATGTAGAGGTAGAGGTTGAAAAGTTGATCAAATCCTACTTTTTTGAGAAGTGAAATATCCAAGATGGATTTCCAACAGCATCAATGTCAATAAGAAGAATGGGAAAATTAGGGTCTTCATTGACTTCAAATACCATAATTGACATATCCTGAAGGATAGTTTCCCGTTACTGATCATAATACTCTGGATTGATGTAACTGCTAGCTTATAAGCCCATTCCTTTATGGATGGGTACATGGGGTACAATCAGATAAAAATGGACCCCAAGGATGAATAATCCACTGCCTTTAGAGCTCTTCAAGGTTTCTTCTACATCTAGGTAATGTCATTTGGATAAAATAATATTGGTGCCACATATTATCGTGTCATCAATCGCATATTTAATCCATTCATGGGATTGATATCCAAAAGTTATGTCGATGATATAGTCATCAAATATTGATAGTGATGTGATCACTTTGCATACCTCTGAGCAATCTTTGACAAGCTGTAATAGCACAGTTTGAAGATGAATCCACTAAAGTTCACTTTTCAGTAACATCAGTCAAATTACTCATCTTTTTTGTGTGCCACCGTGGCATTGAGGTAGACTCAGAGAAGAATAGTTCTATTCTAGAAATTTCACCCACCCACCCCCCCCCCCCTCGAAATATGAAATCACTAAGGGGACTCCAAGAAAATCTTACCAATTTTTGGTGATTCATAGACAACCTACCTGGAAAATATCTTCCCTTCATGATTCTAGTGAAGAAAGTAGTAGAATACCATTGGGATGATGATTGTAATAAAGGATTTAAAAGTCTCAATCAATAATTTATGCACCCACTGGTCCTGATGCCCCTGGTGGAAGGGATTCCACTCATCTTATATGTGGCTTCAATTAACCATTTTTTGGGTTCCCTCCTCACATAGAAGAATTATACTGGTTGTGAGAACAATCTTTACTACCTTATCCGGACCATGCTCGGTACAGAGGCCAGATATTTCGATATTGAAAAGAACTTCCATGCACTCATCTTCAGAGTGCAGAAGATGAGACATTACTTGGAGCACCATGAAATCCATATGGTCTCTCTTATTGACCTTCTCAAGTATATTATTGGTTTCCCTATGTTGACTGGGCTCTTAGCTCTATGGGTGGTCATTATATAGAAATATGACATATAGTTCAAATCCTAGAATATGTTTAATGGAAAATCCCTGGATGAGTTCCGGGTGGCACACCCTTCACTAGGAAATACACCAGAGGATACTGATCTCCCTAATGAAGAGGTATTCTACATCCATGACACTCCCTGTACATGGGAGATGAACATTGATGGAACCTCTTGGAGTCTTGTTGGTATAAGGATGGAGAATCCATTGCTCAGTCAGGTTGGTATGGGGATTACATTTGTCTCTCCAGATAAAGAAGTTCTACCTTACTCTTTCTCACTATCTGAAGGCTGCAAAAATAATGAATATGTGTACAAATCCCTCATAGCCAGATTAGAACTCTCACTATAACTTCACATCACCAACCTGAACATCAAAGGGGACTTAGAACTAGTGATAAAATAGATCAATAGTGAATATGACATTAATAAAGAATAACCCCCCCCCCCCCCTTCAATGGTTATTTTAGGGGACTAATGGAAGAATTCCCCTTCGATCCTACACTGTATTATGTCCCCCGTCACAGAATGCTCATGCCAACACATTGGATAATGCATCCACCGTCCAATATGACCTTAATTAGGAAGAATCCACCTTCAATATCACCCATCAAAGATTGGTTTCATCAATCATAGTATGTTATATGTAAGAAATCAATCAAGTCAATACTTCCAAGAGAATGAT
The DNA here is from genome assembly GCA_963277665.1 of Viscum album. Classification (NCBI taxonomy): domain Eukaryota; kingdom Viridiplantae; phylum Streptophyta; class Magnoliopsida; order Santalales; family Viscaceae; genus Viscum; species Viscum album. Next base: position 1,260,803,357 of record OY728166.1, read on the forward strand.
GAACTAGTAACCACCCCTAGATAGATGGATCCTATAATCATCTATCTTTGATATGGTACACATCCGACATATTGTGCGGAAATGGAATAGATCTAGCACTGGGAAAAAAAATTCACTCCATAAGATATACCAAATGACCATAAAATCATGTATAAGTGCGTATATGATAGATTTGTCCTCATATGAATAGCATAAAGAGAATTTATCACTGTTATGGAGGAAGTAAACATAGGCTCTTATGGTGCTCATCAATCTAGGACCATGCTCTCCCTCCAAATCATAATTTTGGGATATTTCTAGAAAACCATGATAAAGGGATTTTTAGAATTCACCATAAAATGTCCTTCTTGTCAAATTCATGAAAACTTCATCCATCAACCCTTGAAATTACAACATACAACGTGATATTCCTGGATATTTTCCATTTGGGGGATGGATGTTGTGGCGCCATATCCCCCAGCCACAGCCAAGCAGTTCAAGTACATACTTACTACTACCTAATTCTTTTAAAAATTTGTTGAGGCGATACCCCTCAAGAATGTTGGGATGAAGAGCATCATCAACTTCGTGAAGTACCATATCATTACTAGGTTTGGGGTCCCAAACACAATATTAACAGAAAATGGCACCAACTTCTGTTCCACAAAGTTGAAGAAGATGTACCAGAAGTACATCATCGAATCCTATTAATCATATTGTTATTAGGCAGTGGAAAATGGATAGATATAGGCCTTCAACAATACTATATCAAACATACTCTAGAATATGGTGAAAAATGACAAGCATTATTTTCCATAAAAACTTTACCATGATTTTTGGGTATGCCATACCACCACACATATTGCTACAGAAGAAATTCCATACTCGATAGTGTATGAGATTGAAGCAGTATTACCCGTATAATTCCATCTACGATCACTCCAAAAATCCATTTTCGGGAAAATATCCGAAGATGAACAATCAAAAAAATAACTGGATGAGTTTGAATGGATGGAAAAGAAGAGGTAGTGCATGCTTTACAAGCTTTAGGGCCACCAAAACTAAACTATATAAGCCTTCAAAAAAAGTTTATCCTTCATTTGCTACTTCAGGGAGAACTAGTATCGGTCCTTAAAACCTCATTGATACTAGGAATGAATCCCCCAAATATGGAACCCAAGTGGGAAGGACCTTGTGTCATATACATGGTCTATCATAATAGAGACTATTCACTGGCCACCATGGATGGGGAGTGTGTCACACCCACCAAAAATAAAATATGTCTCAAGAAATACGTCACAAATTTTTCATAAATCAGGTATCCACATAGAATTAATCCATATCATTCATCTTGGCCAAATGATTTTAAACTATGTGGATTTTATCCTTACCGCAAGTCATTAAAATGCATAGCCAATGTTTTCACTGTATGATATAAAAATGCATTGATTTGTGATATCCACCTCCATTCATTTCAGGTAACCCACATCCTTATTGCATGAAAGATGGAAATATGTCCTTAACACTTGACATAAAACTACATCGGTCCACAAATGCTTTTCCCACTCACTTTGGGTAATCCATCTTCCTTATATAAGACATTAAACTGAACTGTACTTCTAGAACTATGTATGGCTTGATTCTCATTTCAAATGAGATACATAGGTACACATTGATCCTATATCTTGTTCCAACCACTACATGATACAGAATTCCATTATTGTACCCCCTTCTGTCTATAAATTGTGAGGAAACCAGTGTCACTCCTTATTTCTTACGTTGAGCATAGCTCATGTGGGATTAGTAATTGTTGTAAGGGTTTACCCTCACAGGCAATGCATTGAGGTATACAGTGGGTCATTGCTGCATGACTTTAAACTACATAGTTCCCCAAGAAATACCTATGGTTTGATTCTCATTCTCATGAGATACGTAGTGACACCCAAACCGCCACTCTTGGGCCCAACCGCAACATCACCATTAATTTGTGTCCATCCACCTTTATCATTACCACAAGATGTTAAACTGCATGGAAATATCAGAACTAAGTGTTTCTTAATTATCATCCTAAAGAGATATGTAGTGACACCCATCCATTTCATCATTAGGGCTATCCATAGGTATTACCTCTTTTGGACACATTGGATTGAGTTCTCCTAGAATGATGTGTGGTGTGTTTGAGACCTCTTTAGTCTTTATTCACATCAGGTCACTTCATGGAACCAAATTATGCATATCCATTCTAGAAGCTTCACCTAGATTTTTGGATCACATGACCCTAAATTGTCCTAATATGTCCTTGCAACATGGTATTAAACTAAGCCACTTCGTCCTCACTGTATGATGTTAAACTTCATGGAAGTAAGTCCTCATTGCATGACATTAAACTGCATGGGATTAAGTCCATTTTGCATCATGTTAAACTACACAGAACATCTAAAACTATGTGTATCTTGATTCCTATCATTACATGATACACAGTGACACCTAGATCTCCAATATTGGGTTTAGCTACAACTATGAGGGGAAATAATACTCACCTCTATGAATGGGTCAGACCTGTTTGGAGTATTTCCTCTCTAAGAACTATGTGTGGTTCCTATAACATTAACTTTTTGGCTCAACGAAAATATTATATCCATTCACATCAGTTATCCTACGCCCTTACTGCATGATGTTAAACTTCATGAAAGTAAGTCCTTACCACATTATGTTAAGATACATGGAGGTACATCCCCACCACATGATATTAAATAGTGGAAACCATTATTCATCATCCCTCCTAATCAAATGACCACAAGATCCTTACCCTGGACAACTAGTTAATGGAGTTCTTCCACCATATTATGAAGAACACCCATCCCATAATCCAAAATTCAGGATTGTAGTGTCTTGAATTTCCATAATCATCCATGGAACTTGGAAAGGATACTTAACTTCAAGTACCCTTTCTGTGACTATACATACATCCACATGTATCCTACATATGTGCCTATCCATGTCAACCAAATTAACCACTCTGAAAAAGGATATTCTAATCCTCGTGATCCCAGACATCATCATTGTGGAAGTAATAAACATCTCAGTATGTCTGAAATACTCCTCGTGTAATTTCCCCACGTAATTTCTCATGATCTGAGGAACTTGAGTTATGATTTATAACATTCTCAACTCCCACTCTGAAGGATATTAGTGTAATATTGACCCTGGGTATTGTAGTGATCCTATTGTGTAACATTTCCAATTTTAGGTCCACAAGTGGCATGAACATAAAAATTCCCACACCTTGGTCAAAGTTATACAATTGTAAACTCTAGGATATGGTGGTCCAAGTCACAAGACCTTAAAATACTAGAAAAAGAGACATGTAACTTTTCAGGTTGAAGACATGCTAAAGTAAACCTAATAAAAAGTTGAGTGCTCGCCCATTAAACTCTTCATCTCAAGATTTTAGGAAAAAATAAAGACATAAAGGAATAAGGAATAAATATCATAGGGTCTACCATGTATCCCTAGTAAAAGACATGTTTTTATCACTGGATACCCTAGTTTAGGAAACAATTAAATAAATGATTTTCCACATATCATCGCCATATGAATGTGTTCGTTAGGCGATGGCACAACTTATAGGGAACATGAAACCTCCTTGTATTTTACACTTTCCACTGACCACACTTTGTGAATCGGGGTGTCTTGATTTACAATAACCTTCCATATCCCTTGGAAAGGATATCTAGATTCAAGAGACTTTTTGTGACTATGAATACATAGCCACGGCTCTTGCATATGTACCTATGGTCGTCAACAAAATGATCCACTCTAAAAAAGTACATTCTGATTATTTGAGAATTGTCATCATCACAGAAGCACTCAACATCATTGTGTGTCTAAACTACTCATTGTATGACTTTATTGTGTAATTATCTTGGCTCAAACACCATGGTTCATGATTTATAGTCCCCACACCATACTATCCAAGAATATTTGATATCCTCGACATTGTGTAACTAGGTTTTGTACTTTTTCTCAAGGATTTAATGTGAACCTTAATTCATGAACCTTTTGATGGATCAAACCTCATGATTTGAAACCACATGGCATAGATATAGAGCTTAATTTTATAATATATCTTCCCTAGAGTGATATAACCCTTCATGGATAATGTTCTTCCCATATCCAATATCATCATCTAGACATTTGAGTCTTCACAAGTCTTACATGGCCCTCGGAAAGAAGTGGAGAAAATTTTCACTTGGAATGATAACGATGCATAAGGGACTTGACCCCCAAACTAAATGCATCTTATATTTTCTAGAAAGGAGATTGGATCCATGTGATCCATTGCATCCTCATGACAGAAACTGGAATTTTGAAATTCCAAGTGACATACCTGTCATGTCTAAACTATCCCATATTCATGGGTACAAACTTTCGGATTGTGATTTACATCATTCATACTCGGACTATCCTAATAGGCCTGGTATCCCTACTATTCTATACTCATAAATATTAACACCATAAATATTCCATACCCCTTGAGAAATATACTCGGCTTCAAGGATCCTTTTCTTGACTATGCATACATTCCCATGGATCCTGTATACGGGCATATGGCTGTCAAAAAAATATGTGACTTTGAAAAAGGACATTCTGATCCTTGTGAGCCTCATCAAAACCATGGTAGTATCCAACAACTCATAATGATTTGTGTCATTCATGGAATTATACACAATATCCCATGATTATATGGTCTAAGATAAAAGACCTTAAACTAAATAAACTGATGTCCCAACCTAAAAGATCTTAAACTAATGCAACATATTCTCCAAACTAAAATACCATAAACTAAATAAACAAAAGGTCTACGCTAAAAGAACTCAAAATAAAGAAAGAGATGGTCTAACAGAAAATACCTTAAACTATAGAAATTGATTGTCGGATCTAAAAGACCTTAAACTAAAGTAACAAATGGTCCAAGTTAAAAGGCCTTAAACTAAAGAAATCGATTGTCTAAGATAAAAGACCTTAAACTAATTCAATGTAGGGTCTGAGCTAGAATAGATTAAACTAAAGTAACAGATATTCCAACTGAAAAGTACTTAAACTAAATAAATAGAAGGTTTGAGCTAAAAGACCTTAGACTACAGTAATAGATGGTCCATGAAAAAATACCTGAAACTAATGAAAAATATGTTTTGAGCTAAAAGACCTTAAACTAAACCACATGGAAATAATCAAGAATCCCACAACATAGTCTAATAACACTCAAACATCCACCCACATATTTGATAATAACCCATACTTAAAAACATATGTCCTTCCCAAATGATCTCTATGTATTCAAGATAAGGTAGTTGATCAGTGTCAATAGAAATATCTATTATGAATTGAGTAGAAAGATACTGTACCAGGAAAGAAATTGGACATACAAAAGTATGGGATGTAGTATGAAAAATTGAATCACAACAAAAGATAATTAGAAGCACTATCAAGGTCATAGAGAGTCCATTGGGAGATGTCAATTGAGTTTTGGAGTGTTTATTTCCCTTCTTCTTCTTCCTCTACCTCATGATGAAAAACTTAGACTGGATTATTCAAATCTTCATCCCTCATCTAAAAAATTACCAATTAGGTTGATTATGTCGAATGGTTGGACTCCATATGAGAAATAATCTCTTCATACCTCCATATATGTACCATCCAATAATCCATCTCGGCTTGCATTTCAGACAATAGTTGAAGACCTTTCTAAAACGCCTCCACCATCTCCCTCAACTATTTGGGTATGGAATCCTCCTACATAAAATTGTGCAAGCCCTTCTACTGCACACCCTGGTTCCTTCAGGTCAATATGGTTCATTTCATAATCTCGTATATGGGTTGTTGATCGAATCCATAATCCCCTAGATAATGAAACAACTAGAGAATCCATTCCCCTAGATGTAAAAATTTCTCCAGAGGGGTCTCAGTAATCAGGTCCTGGATACGCTGCCAGATCAGCTTATGATGCAATTGAACCTCAATAGACAATGAGGTAGGAATAGTAGAATGATTACTAACCAATTTGATCAATATTGAAATAGGAGAAGAATCCATATTCATCTCTATCAGGACAAGTGATTTATTTATAGCATGCATGATAGGACATATCTCCTCAAAGGAATCAGACCTTTCATCTGAATAACCATCATCAGAGCAGGGTCTCTTTCAGGATGCCTCAACTGAGTCCTCAATCAATTCCATTGATGCTACAAATAGAGGAGTTAGTGATACAAGGGGCCTATCCACATGGTAGATTAGTTGTCATAGACATCATTGGGATACTTTTTCACCCAATCCAGGGCATAATCCCAGTTTAGGAAAGAAAAAGCATTTGTTGGGGAAAATATGATCGTAGCTCTAGTATCCTCATGGGAAAATATCATCCAAAATTGGAGGATGATGCCAAGGTGTCTCTACCCTTAAACATCGACCAAAGGAATAGGGGAAAATCATTGGACACAACCAAATTATTAAGAAAATCAAAATAGTGTGTACGAATCATAGATAATTAGCTCGTCCACCATAGTTGTATGGAACCTATCCCAATGTGAAACCATATAAGATATTTCATCAAGAGTTTCACTTACATCATCAATAATCAAATCGTATGGCACATGAAAGGTACCAAATTTGAAACAATCAGGCTTACATAGAACACCTTTGACCATATCAGCGGTTAGAGACATAGGTTAAACCCTAGAAATGTTCAACAATATGGGAATACATAAAATGTATGGGATCCTAGAGTTATTGTAGTAGTTGTAACAACAAAAGTACTCCCCTATCCAACCAAATAAGAACTGAAGAGGACCAATAATCCTGTGGGGAGTGTTTCTTTGTTGGACATGAACCAACATCTAGTATAGACCTATAAGAACTAGTACCACCAAGTTAAGGCACCTCCCTTGTGAAAGGCGGACCTCCATTACCAAAGTACTGACATGGATTCTCAATCATGTATCCTTAGTAGAGAAAAGCCACTCGTTTAGGTGTATGGAAAGGAAACCAGCTAGTATAAGATCCGAAGAAACCTCTAGGTTCACCTGATAACCCCATGAGGTGTAATCCCCATCCTCCAGAATGGACCAATATGGTCTAGCATGGTAATGGGTTTACTAGGAAGGGAACTGGAAGGGATGAATAATGTTTGTTTTAAACCCACTTCTACATTGAAAAATATTGATCCAGTCAGTGAAAGAAATAAGTGAGTGTACTATAAGATTTATCCCTGATTTCTTATTCTCAATGAAAATCATCTCCTATTTCTAGAACTGGAGTCTATAAGGGATCATCCCAAACACCCACAATAGGGTGAAATTCTTCATACATCTCCCATGGGGGAAAATGATACCCAATTGATGGGTGTCCCTTAAACTGATGCCCACCCACCGTGAGGAAGGTAGAATGTGTTGGTCTGAGGATACCAATGACTATTAATTTCCTAGAGGAGGTCAGTTTTGAAGTAGATGATGAATTCAGATATCTATATGGCCTCATGGAGATGAACCCTATATAAATCATCAGTTAACTCTAAATAACTTTTCCTCACCTATAATTTCCATGCCCATTTGTCAGAGAAATTTCCACTAGGGTGAAGATCCCACTTTGAATACCATCTACCACCGAAGGCACCTAGAGAAGAAGTGATTATGCATGAATAATTCTGGGCAATGGGTTTTTGAACAAATTTTTGACCATCCAGACACTGAGGGAAATTATCCAGCATGTAAGATGAACATTGAGACTGGGCTATTTCTAGTGGACCATATTCAGAAATTTTTGCTCGAACATAGCCAGGGGAGACGGATACCCAGTGAAATGGAGAGTTAAAATTTGAGTACAGTATAGAATCATCATCTTGAAAACCAAAACTGTACAGTGGGAGATGATTTGATAAGGTATAAATCTAAATTGTATGTGAAGGGAACCCTTGTAGGACCTCAATATCAGTATGCATGCAATAGTAGGGATCCACATTGTGATTTTTAGAAATAATGATCCTATGGTTCTAGACAGCTGAGGAATATTAAAGAGAATCAGAATCTATCTTAAAATATGTAAGTGGCATAGGGCATGAATATAAAACAAATCCTTGGAAAAAACAAAGGCATGATACTTGGACTAGTGGCATCATGCACATCGTGTGACTCAACCAAGGGTTCGTAAACCAAATCAAGGGTTTAGTGAATCTATTAATCTCCAGAATACTCATGGGGTGCATAATACCTACAAGGAATCATGTAAATTTCATGAAACCCTTGGATACATGTGATTGTGTGACCTGAACATGGTCATAAGAATCCCAATAAATTGAAGGGTCGAGTGATGGAACACATAAAACCCACATGAAAACCATCCATGTCTAAAGGGTTACTAGAGCCTAGTTTAGTGTCGAGATGGACCAGTGACTAAATAGAAAGTAGCTTCATGCCAGAGCTTAGACATGACAGAGTTGTGGTGAAGGCTTGCAACTGAAGTTTGTGATTAGGTTTTAAAGAGGGGTCTTACGATAGATGCAATAGTGGGAGAACTCTAGAAGAAAAGGTGGTCGGTGAAATAAAATTTTCATCACCCCCTATATATATAGGTAGTTCGGGGAATACCAAAAGTCACATGGTAGACTAAATGTCACCCAAAAACACTGGTTCGTGACACCACCAAGGACTCTGGTGGGCATTTAGTTTCCTCATAACAGAGTCCTTTTCCCCTCAGACATCGCTCCTAAGGCAGGGAATTTGTTGATGTCTGCCAAATAAGCATTAGAAAAATCCCAAAGGAAGAAATACCTATATACGAGTATTGTTATCCCCCATGAAAGCAAAGAATAAGGGGATTATCGAATACTCATGAAGGCCCTAAAGGACTAGAAATCACATGACCACTTCGAGGTCACATGAAATCTTCTTTAATGGCGCATAGCCCATGGAAATACTCCGAAATTCCCCCTCAAATAGATATGATGCGCATGTGGGGGATCTCCAGAAAAATCACACAAAATCCATAAAAAATAAGAAGGGGTGATATTCAATGGTAAGGAACCCCGATGGTTGAACAACTCATGCACCAAGTCATCATTGGGATGACTAAAATCCCTTGATAATGTCTAGTCAATTTTGCACGACCTCTAAGCCTTCATCAAGTAAAAAAAATAAGACAAATGAAAGGAGGTGATAGTGGTTTGTGGTAACTAAAGGAAATGTGACATGTTCCCCTAGAACCCCATGAAGCACTACGAGTCCCAAAAGACCTATCTGGTGCATCTCATGAAACCCCTCTGGATTTTCAACCTCACCACCCAGAATTCCTCAGGAATATCTAGAAAACCCTGTAGCGTTTAGGAAAAAAATGGATGGTTTTGTCCCTAAAATTATTCCACACTCCCATTTGACTCATATTCATCATGCGGGACACAACCAAAAATTGGGAAAAAAAACATAGACATTGTACATGAAATATCGCATGACCTTCCACCTTTTTCGTATAAAAAATTAGATCAAAATGGGAGAGGTGAGAGGTGTTATTGGTCACTAAAATGTATATGACACACCCTGATCACCTGCATTACAGTCCCACAAGGCCCCAAGACAAGTCCCCTAAGGTCTCATGAGTATCCTCCACTAGGCACTTTGATTTTGTGAATGCCCTTGGACATGTCAAAATGACACCATGGAAGTCCTTAAAATGCCACTGCATGACCAAGAGAGGATATGATGACACAGGGACATATGACTGGCTGGAGATCAGGAAATGACCTCTACGCAGTCCATGATAGATACTATGTAACTTTATCGTGCTAGGACCCTTCACCAACACTAGCCTGGACTCGCGTTAGATGAGCCGTACAAACCGAAAAGAACATGGGGTGGAAACACCTATAAATTTCCCGGACCAAAATGAAGAAATGGTTGGACTCTAACTACTACTATGAATGTTGAATGCTCAGACACTTCTACATAATTCTCTGAATGACCAATCATGCGACCGAACAGCTTTCTATTAGGTAATATACAAGTGGAAAGATGAAGTATTCATGTTCTATCCATATAGTGCTTCGCATGATCACATATAGATCACGTGAAGGAATTATGGTGGGGTATGCGAAATGCATCCTTAGAACCCACCATAGCATGAAGAACTTGAGACAAACTATCATCGAGTAAGAACATGGAATTCGTGACACAAGGGTCTGAAACAAAATAAATGGTGAAAATCGTAATCAAAATGCATGCTCTATAACCCAAATTCTCTTTGTGTGTCACACCAGAGCACACATGAAAGCACCAGACATGTCACCCAAATCCCACAGCACTCCTTAGATGAACCATCTAGGATACTAAAAGCACTCTATACATGTTAAAAGAAGGCCACAAGGTTCCCCTGCAGACATCAATTTGAGCACATGAACCTTTTAAGTATGTCATCCAGGACTTGAGAAGATCATGGGGTATATAGCACGACTCATAAAAAGACTTATGTTCATGTCATCCAAATCTCACATGGGAATCTATCCATGAAGACTGAGCTCTCTCAGCACCTCCTATGTAAGCCAACTGAGACTCTTGATGCCCTCCAAATATGTCATCCAAAACTCATGATGTCTCTAAGAAGTTTTAGACAAGACCTGTGGCACCCTAAGACCATGCCACATTGGTTCCCACGACACCCCCCATATATGTCGAGCCAGGTCAAGTGATTCCACCCAGGACATGCCAGTTGGGTCTTTTCACACCCTATATATAAGAAGTCTATACTAAAAGGGTATCCCGGGACTTCATTATATTGCCCATACTCGGTGTGTAATCCCTGAATATAAGGGAAACCTCATTGTGCAATCCCTAACATAAAAAAGAACTATTATGACTCCGATTCCTACCATACTCAGGATATGTAGTCCACCAATTACTGATGTCTAAGTCCCACATTAATCATCCATGGAAATCCAAATATCCAGGGCCCTTATTCAAAGCAATGGCATCAATTTTTGGTTGTCCCTTGTTTCTCACAATGAGCATATCTCACGTGGGATTAGGGAATCAAAATGATCATGACATATTCATTATAAACATTCATAATGGTACCGGAGAAATATAAATGTTTAAGACCCAATATAAAGGGAACTATGATGACTCTGATTACTGCCATACTAATGATATGTAGGCTACCTCTTACCAAGGTTTGAGTCCCACATTAGTCATCCAGGGAAATCCCAACATCCAAATCCCATTTTCATGGAAATAAAATTGGTTATTTATTATCCATTGTTTCTCTCAACGATCATGGATCCCATGGGCTTATAGAGAAGCAATGATAATATCATCTATTCTATAAACTTCTACAATAGTATAGGTTGGACTCAGTGTGTAAGCCCAAAATAAAATCGAACAGTGATGAACCTGATTCCTCCTATATCCAAGATATGTTGGATGCCTTCTCATGGCCTGAGATCTATACTGAGGACACCAAAGACTATTCCAATACCCAATCCCCATATCCATACACCAGAAGGGTTTTTTTATCTATTTTACCTTATTTTTCACACCAATCATGGCTCACATTGTCTTAGGGGGACACAATGAACACCTCATCGGACATCGTGAATATCTATCAATTGGGGAAATCTCATATGTAAGACTGGATGGGTGGAATCATATAAAAATACTTTACATGTGAGGGTATATACATTGGAGTTAGTCCTAAGGATGTGAATGAACATCTTGATTTTTGATTCCTCTTGTAACCAGGATATGTATGATGCCCCATAATGCCTCAATCCTTCCATCAGAATGTTAATAGCCTCCATATATGGGAGTAAATTCTAAAATACTTAGTCATATGGCACCAAAAAATAAAAAGTAACCCATCACCAAAGGATAATGAATAGCCTTAGATATATACTGATGGAATAACCTGAGAAATACCAATATTTTTCATACGAATGAGAATTAATCTTCAATCATTTGTTAGGGTAAACAGTCCTGTATTGAGATTAGAAAGATATTAATGAAAATATCTTAAAACTATAATAGAGTCTTGTTGATGCTTCTTTCCATCATAGAGTCTAATGACTGAAAAAGGGAAATACCTTAGTCCAAAGTGATTCATCCTTTGAAGAAACATCAAAAATTTACAAAGGCATGAACAAAGATTTCTTCACACTTGGGTCGCGCAAGTTTCATCAAGGCCACGCAAGTATACATGCACGCCACATAGGGGTCAGGCAGGTGACTTGTGCGCCCTATTTGATTTTCACCCAAGGCCTTCCGTGGCCTATAAATACCGCTTGTGGGCCCCCCATTTCAGGATTGAAAAATTCCAAAAGTCATATTTAAGCTATGGTCTCTCTAGTCTCTTCTTGAAGTCTTCTAGTCACTTATAAGGTAATTTCTTACCTATAATGGAAGATGTAAATAGGGGAAACAAGGCCTATGTGTTGAAACTCATCAACACTTGCGCGCCTAAGTGGCCATACCTTAAGGGAAATGTCCACACTTGTGCGCCGACTTATCCTTTCAACAAAACTTATGCGCCACTCTTTTAGAAGCATTTAGGGATAATACTACAGGCTTGAGCCAATTCTCGCCCAAGTATTCCCCTAAGGGTTGACTGTCGCACAAGTACCCATTTGTCGTGCAAGTATACTTGCGCGACCAGGACTTGCGCGCACATGCAGGACTTTACCGCCTCTCTCTTTTTGGGTGCCCCTCCTGCCTATTCACTTGCTTTCTACAAATCCACCTCTCCTCTTCAAGATTTAACCTTCATAAACCATCTTCAAAACCATTTATAGCATGGTTCCTTTGTTGGTTTCCTTATCTAAAAGTAATTCTATGGAACATCTTTCAAAACCTAGTGATTTTCATATCTTCGTGTCATTGAGGTGAGATATTTCATTCATTCAAGGTCATCCTTTAAAGATGAGAAGTTCCCTAACCTAGGCCTCCTTTTTATGAGTAATCCCTAGTCATAATTTCTCGAATTTGGGCATCTTCCTTAGGAGTAATCCCCACTCATAAATTCCATTAACTTAGGCCTCCTTCTCAGGAATAAGTCATAAGTCTCAAGTCTCCTTAAAAAATGGGCCTCCTTCTCAAGAGCAAGTCCCAATCTCAAATTCTCAAGATATGGGTATCCTCCTTAGGAGTAAGCCCCAAATCTCTTAACCTGGGCTTCCTTTTCAAGAGTAAGCCCCAATCTTTAACTTCCCTTAGTTTTGGGAATCCTCTTTAGGATTAAGCCCCAAGTTCCCAAATATGGGCATCCTCCTTAAGAGTAAGCCCCAAATTCCAAATTCAATTAACTTGGGCCTCTTCCTTAGGAGTAATCCCCAGTCATAACTCCCCTTAACATGGACCTCCTTCTCAGTAATAAACCCCAGTTCTCAAAATACCTTAACCTGAGCATCCTCCTCAGGAGTAAACCCCAGTCATAATTTCTCTTAACTAGTCTTAATTTACTTTTTATTTGGACTTCCTTATCAGGAATAAAACCCAATTATAAGTCCCCTCTAATTTGGTCATCCTTCTCAGGATTAAGTCCTATGTTAATTATCCAAATCTCTATAAAGCACATATACCTTTATGAACCTTGTTCCCGAATTTCTTCCCTGAAGTAAATCCTAATCTTCACCTATCTGGGCAGTCATATATACATAAGCCCCATATCATTTCTTATGATTGAATCTTTCTTGGCACAATTGTCAGGTTTTACCAATACCTCCTGTTTCTCACACTGAGTATGACTCACGTGAGCTTAGAGTGTAAAAGTAATTATGACATCTTACTTTGAGCCATCAATAATACATAAACCTCATACTTATTTACTCGAACTACGTGGGTTCTGATTCCTTTTCTAAACAAAGGATATGTAGGTATCCCATCTGCGAGTACGATCCCAACTTTGAAACAATTTATGTCCTTGTTAATGAAAATAAACTTCAAGTGCCTCACTGAGTGGCTTTAAAACCAGTATGGTTATCATTATAACCAAGAGATCTCTATACAATGTATTCAAGGATACCATTGACTAAGAATATCTAACAAATAAAGATGACTCTCTATCGATGAAGAACCTCAAATACATATAAAATATTCTCTAAATCTTATAAATATTAATCATTGATTCTAGGATCTAAAGGAAAGCTCATTTTTCATACTTGGTAATGTAATAAGGATTCACGAAAATAACTTAAATCTATAAATAGAGTCCCAGAGTAGACAATAATTCTCCCCAAAAATATGTGATGAGTCTGACCTCCCATCCTCTCGACCAATGAAAATTCTTAAGCCTCATCAGTCCACAACTAATGAGCACCTACCTTTGGAAAGTAGGTCCAAATAGATACAGAATCATTGGATGTTTCCGGTTCTACAAACAAACCCGTTAGAAACCACTTGTAATGTTTGATCCTTAAATCAATGTGGTCATCCCCATTTCTAGAGGAAACAGAAAATGGTGAACCTGATTTGAATCTTTAACCAAGTTAAAATGATGTTTTACTTATTTGTTAGGCCCCTATTTAAACTCAATGAGAGGGCCAACAAAACAATCAATAACATATGTTCTCATCCATAAGATGTAGTGGATGAACTTATCTTGATTATGTCTGTTATATCAAATAGGAACTCTTTTCCAAGATCTTCTATGTTACATAAATGGATTATCTTAAGTTCATGCCTTTGAATACCTCTGCTGTGAATGCCTCTTCTGCTACTTCTACTGGATCGTCGTCCGCTCTGAGGACGACGTCACCTACTCAGCGTCTTCAACACTGGGTATCAAATGCACTGGTTAAGGAATAACATCAAAACAGAACTATTCCTACTCTGGAGGCCGCTCGACAAGCCCTCCAAGTCAATAATTCACCCTGGTTGTCCGGACAGCGATGACCATCGATCAAGAAGTAGGTGGTGCCAACAACCATTTCCAACCATTTCGGGTAGTTATCCCCAGAACGCAATCACAAGTCCCTCCCATATTCTAAGGAGGGGAATGAGAAGGTCCCTCAGCGCCTTAATTCAAAGAGACAGGAGTCCTTCCCAAGGGCTCCCATCAACAATCGCCGCCATACACGTGCGGCAGTGCGCCCTCAACATGATGAGGGTGTCGTCTCGAGGCATTCGGCTTAGGTTCCTCGAACCCGAGCAGGAAAGACAAATCACCAGAGGCGAAGACTAGTAAATAGTGAGAAGGTTATCATCTCTGCCATTTCCGGAGAAGTCCACCAACCTAACTTGGTGGAAATCAACGAGCGGGCACACACACCCGTCCGTTTTAATTCTGTTGTTCAGTAGACTCGTTTGGAAGCAACACACCAATAACTCCAGGAAATTCCAGCAGAGTACTATAGATAGGAACATACACCTGTTTATAAATCATCATCTAGTCAGAAAGCTCGTCGGACTACATACGATGAAGCCCGCCAACCCAATGTGTTGACAACTGGTAAACAAGAACATACACCTGTTTACACTCATCAATCCTGCCAGCAACCTCGTTTGTCAGTATTGAAGGAAGTTCGTCAACCATGTTAGGTGGAGTGCAATCAACAGGTACATACACCTTCTAGTATTGATCAAACCTACCAACAGTCTCGTTTGGTAGCACCGGGAGAAATCAGTCGGAAAGATCCGGCGACAAACAGGAGTCAGACTCAACTCTCTGCCCCCCAAATTGAGTACTTTCAGAATTCACTGATAGGAAAAGGAGGACAGGAGCAGGAACACACACCTACTCCAAGCACGGAATGGACGTACATTCCTATTCTGGTAGCTGGAGTCACCAAGAATATTCTGTCAATGGTGAAAGTGCAAAAGAAAATCCCTGCTCATATTCTGGATGCTTGCCAGGATATTATAACAGCTTCAACATCATCACAGTGGAAGAAATGAAAATATATCCCTACCAGTGGAGTTACACATCAATAGTTCACTCCAGAACAGACACACACCTCTGTTCCAATCAAAGAGGGTTGTGGGTCATACTCCCCCATATCATACGGACAACCAAGTCAGGCACATACACCAGATTTCAGTGGAGCTAATCAGCCTAACCTGATCATTTCTCCGGATCAGGCACACACACCTACCCATAATGACCACTTTTGTCAACAAGTGGTTCCCAAATTGAGTAAGAAGGCATCTAAGAAGAAGACTTATCCAGCACAGTCATGAAATCAAGGTCCAATCTGTAACAAGGCTTTACTCGATGCTGGAGTTCTTAATGCACTCAGACAATTATCTGTTGCAACTCAATATTCTACTCTCTCAGTTACCAATAGTGGGAACATTAATTCTGAAGGTCTTCATCAGACACTTCCTCATGAAGGCTTGCTTCATGATAGTTCGATCGATCTCAAAGTTTCATATTCAAATGAGATCCACAGTAACCCTTTGTGTGGCCATAATATCAAGGAGAAAAATGTTTCATCTTTTGCTGTAACCCACCACGGTGGTCCTCCCCATGATGATGAATTTAGCTACGAAAGTCCTCTCCGCAGTAATAATGCACATTTCCTGGAAATTTCTATAATGGAACATGTAGTGACGAGAAAGCCCTCTTATCTTGAGGAACTTGAAAATGTGAATCCAGTCATGTCTGATGCTTTACCACTAGTGGGTAAAATACTTTCTCAATTAGAAGATAGCCCGAGGTGTAGGTCATTCTCTGAACCACCCCTGGCTCGTTCATCTTCTAGTTTGATCAGTGAGTTCTCTACTGATCTTTTTGAATCTGATGAAGCAACAAGGAAGCACCATATCTAGTCTAATCAGGTAGAAGAATCTTCATTGAATGATAAATAGGAAGTACTGAATATGAGAAAACAACTGGCGAAAGTTGAAGTGCCTGTTATGTTTTGGCCTTTGGCTGATTCTCAGTATGACATTCCAGAGATGTTGACGGAAGATGGAATTCATGATATTCATCTCAACATATGGAAAACTCATTGTCAGTTTAAAAAGAAAATATTATCTTATTATGAATATGAAAATCATGTCATGATAACAGAAGGGTTACAACGCCAAATTGACTTGGCATCTCTCTCAGTTTCTCGATATCCTAAGGCTAAAAAGCAGTAGAGAGCCCTTCAGTGTTCATACCTTGGCGCATTAAAAAGATTACGCCAGTTAATTGCCAATTCCCCATATAGTATTCATATTAGGGGATGGGTTTTTCATGTAGAACTACATTTCACTGTAATTTCTAGCCAACAAAGCCCGCCGAAAATGGTCTCATGCAATGTTATTGCCCATTGTCGGCCATAGCCAATTGGCTTTGATTGTAATCAAAGGCTCGCTCAAGAACAGACCTCAACTGGTTCTTCTCAAAATTAGGCATACATAGAACAAGTTGTTGAGTTAATCTTGCATCAAGAAAAGGAGAATATTGAACAGGCCTCTCGTTTGGAGCAAGAACATCATCAGGTGACAGTAGTATCAAAAATCATCCAATGGTCTTTTGAGCCAGGTGATAAGAGTGGATGTAGGTTGATGCATCCAACCAATTTCTGAACTAAAGTCCGTAAGATCAGGAGAGATTTCAAGAAAGTCTCATATATAGAAGCTCAAGAATCACCCCAGCTTTCTAGACTGGGAACTCTTTTAACCCAACCCTCAGAATCAACAAATAGGATTCGAGGAGTAGAGCAGAAATAGCAGGAACAGCCCCAATCCACAGGACTGGGGACTTTTTCAATTCCTCAATCTCTCCCTCAGAGAAATTCAGTCTTCTCTCAATTAGGGAATAATCCTCAAGGGGAATGAAGAGCCGAATTATCAGGAAATTCCCTCTATATTATAATTCATCAAGAAGTTCCTAAGGGATTGAATCAACAAAATTCAATGTCTCATCAAGGACATGGAAGAAGACAATATCGCAGAAATGTTGATATAAGGGATTCAATGAATTATGGATTAATCAATGTCATCAATTCCATTGTTGCTCATCCCCCAGATGAGGCTCACTCAGAGGGATCAGATGAGGAAGCACTTGCTCAAGAAGTTGTACGCACAGACAAAAATGAAGAAGGTGTGCGTACACGAAATCAAAGGATCACCCAGAATCTATGTAATTCTTCAAGTAACCCACTTCCCCCTCTCCGAAAGATGTCCAATAAGGGGAAAGGAAAGAATCAGGTTACATACCCTTCTTCTAGAGAAGGCCAATCGCTCTCATTAGAGAAAAGATTCGCACAACAAGAGGAAGAAATGAAGGAGCTAAGGAGTTTGAATGTAGAACTACTTCAAGGTAGTCTTCCTTCAAAGCATACTGGAGTTAGTCGTCCAAGAGAATATGTTGCAGCTACTAAGATTGATCATGAATATCCTCCTTTACTAGTACACCCTCACATGTCTAATCCTACGGGTAATGCACAACAACAATCGGTGGTGCTACCATCAGTTACAGTACCATCCACCACACATATCCAAGCTCTAGTGGTTGTACCTGCTCAAGTCCAAGCTCAACCAGATGTTTCTCAAAAGTTAATAACTACTATTGAGTCTTTAATAGCTCGGTTGGATGTTATAGAGGTAAAATGAGTTCAAATTCAACAAGAAAAGAGAGTTTAACCTGAATGGGTTGATGCAATTCCTCCCCCATCAAATTTTTCAAGTACCACATTCCCAATATTTAATGGTTCTGGAGACCCAGAGCAACACTTAACACATTTCTTTTCTCATTGCGATCCTATGATGGGAACCCCTCAGCAACAAGAAGCAGTTAAGCTCGGGTGTTTTGTATTGTCATTACAAGGGCCTGATTTTGTCTGGTACACAAGCTTGCAATCCCGATCAATTACCGGATGGGAGGATCTCCGCCAAAGATTCCTTCTTCAATTCAGCTCAACATCTCCAAAGACAACAGTTGTTGATCTTACAAACTATAAGAAAAGGGAGAATGAAAGGGTTTAAGATTTCATTGCTCACTGGAAGGGATTGACATATTCCCTAATCTTAGCACTCCCTCAAGAAGAATTGTTTCCAATCTGTGTGGAAAATTTACATGATGAGTTGCGCACACCGTTGATCCCTGTGAAATACATAGGAGGGTTTCGATACCTTACTTCGATCACTCAGAATATTGAAGACTCTCTTATGAAGACTAAGGATAAAACTCGTGTAATTCCATCAGCTCCAGGAAGGAGAATGGGTAAAGCAGAGACTACTACAGTTACGCTTAAACAAGCACTTGTACCTACTTCTACTTCAAAACCTTCATATTATCAAAGGTCTCCACCTCCTAAGTGTAAACAAAAGAGTCCATTTCATCAAGATGATCAAATAGATCAAAGACGGAAACAATTTGAGGATTTGAAGATCAAAGTTTACTCTTTTCGAAATGAACAGGTTCCTAGTTACTTCATTTCGGCTCTGGAAAATAATTTGGTTCAATTTCCATGGCTTAAGAGGCCGAATAAAGAAGGAGATGAAGACCGTCCCAATTATTTCCCATTTCATCAGATGTTTGGGCATCCCATTCAAGAGTGTTTTGTCTTCAAATACCTCCTACAAAAGATGGTTGACTCAGTAAAAGTCAAACTAAAAGGTTCTTTAGCTCAGGTAGCATGTGTTACTGCTACAAATACAGAGGAAGAAGGCGAGTGGCAAGAAGTCAAGAATAAAAATGAGAAAAAATATGATGATTGGATGGTCAAAAAAATGATCAACCAAACTCATGCCATTTTGCGAACGCAATTGAATAAACCAATTGTGTGTTCTACTATGAATTCCACAGCAAAACCCTCTTCATCAGAGGGAAATCCCCAAAGGGGTGGCATAATTCAAATAAAGAGGAACAATCGGAAGAAGATGAAATTGTGTCAAAGCCTAAGTTGTCTTTGACTCTGGAAGATTTTATGCCATCTACTTCAAATCCACGGGCACCATCCCACCAAATGGAACAACCTAAACTAGCTAATCATGAAGAGTCTTCATCGGATGAGGAATTGATATTTGGTTCTATTAATATGATTCAATTAACAGATCCTTATGCTATTCATTGTTTCAAGTTTGATGAACCCGAGTTCCCTGTATCAAACAGAGGAATCAGAGGGAGTTCCAAAGGCTCAAGGTACAGCGGAAGACATGGATCTTTCAGAGGCCACTATTCCAATTCTACCCTTTTTAGAACTATTTTCCAGCAGAAACTCATGGAAGATCCCTTCAATGGGCTCAACAAGAATAAGTAAATTCTTCCACCAATAGCAGACTCAGTCCTGTCACAATTATTCTGGATGATCGGTTGGAGGTTCCATCTTCTTTCTCTCAGCAAGTAAATAGACCTATTAGGTCTAATCTTCCAAATCCAGGAGTATTACCAACTCCTACCCCGATACAAGATGCATCTACTTCCAAAGCATCAACTTCTAAGGAACCTATAAAACCACATGTTTCTATTGGGAAACACATACCTTTAGATCAAAAGTATGACGTATTGAAACACTTGGCCCAAGTATCGGCCAAGTTATCAATTTTGGATGCCTTGAATCTATCAAAAGTTCTTCAGGAGGTGCTCATCAAGGCCTTTTCAAGTCCTCAGGAATTTGAAACAGAAATTGATGCGGCTGAAGTCTACCATGTTGAGAATAGTCCTACAGAATTCCATGCAGTGATATCCTTCAAAGATGAAGATGAAGATGATTTCATGCATGGACATATTATACCTTTTTACTTATCTAGCAAGGTTAATGGTGTAGACATCCGAAGAGATTTCATTGATAATGGTTCAGGAGTCAACCTCATCCCCATTCGTACACTTCATCGATTGGGCCTCACAGAATCTGATTTATCTCCTTCTACTTTGATGTTACAAGGATATGATAAAAATGAACAAGAACCACTGGGTGAGATTACACTCAGAACTTAGATTGGAGATCTTGTATCCAATTCAGATTTCATGGTTGTTGATCAGGACTCATCCTTCAACATCTTTCTTGGAAGACCCTACCTACATCAACATGCGATTATCCATTCATCATACCATCAATGTCTCAAATATTGTTTCGATGGTAAAATTGGGACATTGTATGGTGATAAGGCCCCATTCAAGTCATGTGAATATCAATATATTGAGGCGAAATTCTATCACATGAAGGGAAATGAGAAATACACAGCAATGGAGGTTACCAAAGTTAATGCTCCATATGGTTTGGAAAAGATTCCAGTAAACCCATTCACACATGTGAGTACAGATTACGTGTTTCCTATCAGTCAAATTGACTGGATAGACCCAAATCCAAGTATTCTTTTTGAAACTTCCATAATGTAAATTACATCAAACAAGACAGATAGCATGATAGAAAGTGGTGATTCACTAAGCAATGATGAAAGCTTAAATGGAGATGTCTTCATTTCATCCACTGAAATCTAGAAAGTCTATACTTCGCTAATCAGGCCAGAAGAAGTCATAGAAATGTCATAGGTGAAAGATGATGTTGATTCTAAATCCATCATCTCCTCTATATTTTCCAAGGAAGACCCTTCATCATCAATCGGGCCAGAAATGGATGCTTCTTCTTCAAGATGTTCACGTTTTAACATCTCATCTGATCATGAAAATTCTGCTTCATCATATACTATGCAAGTGGAAACAGAAGAAGTAACACATGTTGAAGAAGAAGAGTAAGATCTTAGGGATTCTCCTCCAACATTTGAAGAGGGTATCTCTTCCACCGTGGATGAACTCAGAGAAATAAATCTGGGTACAAAAGAAGATCCATGCCATACATTAATTAGTGCGGCCATGACTCTTGATGAGAAAGATATGTATATTTCATTTTCAAAGAAAAATCGAGATATATTTTCTTGTAACTATACATATATGCCAGGGATTTATCCTGATGTTTCCACTCATCATTTGGGTTTTCCAGAAGAACATTGAGGATTCAAACAAGCCGCTAGAAGAACACACCCAACCTATGCTTCCAAAATTGAAGCTGAAGTGGATAATCTTATAAAATATAACTTCATCAGAGAAGTTCAATATCCCAAATGGTTGGATAATATTGTCCCGGTGAAAAAGAAGAATGTGAAAATTAGAGTTTTCACTGATTTAAGAGATCTTAATCGGCATTTTCCTAAGGATGATTTTCCAGTACCAATTACATAACTCTTAATTGATGCAACAGCTATCTATGAAGCACTTTACTTCATGGATGGATATTCTGGATATAATAAAATCCGAATGGATCCAGAAGATGAAGAATCTACAGCCTTCAGAGCCCCTCAGGGTGTGTTTTTCTATCGGGTAATGCCCTTTGGCCTGAAGAATGCAGGCGCAACAAATCAGCATGACATGCATCGTATCTTCAAACCCTTTTTAGGGATGTTTGTTGAATGTTATGTGGACGATTTGGTAGTTAAATCCAAACAACTTTCTAATCACCTGGCTGATTTGGAAGTCATATTCCACAAACTTCGGCAACATAATTTGAATATGAACCCCTTAAAATGTGCTTTTGGGGTAACCTCAGGAAAATTTCTCGGCCTTGTTGTACGCCACCATGGTATCAAAATCGATCCGGAGAAGACAAATTCAATTCTTGGTATGTCACCTCCTCAAAATTTAAAGGAATTGAGATGAGTTCAAGTACACTTGGCCTATATTCAGCGTTTCATCGCCAATTTCGCAGGAAAAAGTTTACCCTTCACCAAATTGATGAAGAAGGGAGTCACTTACCAGTGGACTGAAGAATTTCAAGAAGCATTCGATATTCTCAAGAAGTATCTCTTGAGTCCAATGATTTTAATGCCACCTATTGAGTGAAGACCACTTATCCTCTATGTGACATCTTTAGAGCGATCATTGGGTGCCTTTCTTACTCAGAAGAATGATGTTGGGAATGAAAATAGCCTATACTATCTCAGTCGGACTATGCTTGAAGCAGAAACCCGATATTCATGTATTGATAAGTGCTGAATAGAATTAATTTTTGAAGTTCAGAAGTTGAGACACTACCTACAACATCACGATGTCCAATTGGTATCTCACAGTAACCCGCTCAAATTCATTCTTAGTCGTCCAATGCTTACTGGACGTCTGGAAAGGTGGGTGATTATTTTGAAGCAATTTAATATTCAGTATGTGTCTCAAAAAGCGATAAAGGGCCAAGCTCTGACTGATTTCCTTGATGAACACCCTTCAGTAGAAGATACATCTTCAGATATTGAACTTCCTGATGAGGAAGTCTTCTTTATTCAAGATGGTCTTTAAACATGGTAAATTTACATTGATGGTTCTTCTAGAAGTCCAACAGGGAGGAAAATTGAAGATCCTAAAATCAACAAATTTGGGTTAGGAATTGTGCTCATTTATCTAGAAAAGGCAGTGCTACCCTATTCCTTCTCATTGTTGGGAGGCGGTACAAATAATAAAGCATAATACCAAGCTCTCATCGTAGGAGTAGAATTGGCACTTCAAGCACAAGTGAATCACTTAAAGGTGAAAGGTGATTCAGACCTGGTAATCAAACAAGTCAATGTGGATTATGCCATCAGAGGAGAAGAGCTAATCCATTTGTATAATTACTTCAGAGAGTTAATGGCGGAATTTTCTTTGGAACCAAAATTTTCTTATGTCTCGCGATCACAAAATTCCCAAGATGATGCGCTGGATAATATTGATACAGCTCTGGAAGATCCAAATAGGGATGAGACAATCATCAATATTGCTCACCGTCATACAATTTCACCTTATGGTCAAACCAGAATAGAGGAAATCAATGAAATTAGTCCCATATCTGAACCATATAGTCATACTAAGAGATGGATGACACCTATCAGGGAATACCATAAAAATGGAACACTTACACCTGATAGAGCTGGGAAAGAACAAATCCGGCTACGTGTGGTCAATTTCACTCTTTATGATAGCCCATATCACTTAGAGAAAATTCTCTACAAAAGAGGTTTTGATGGAATTCTCTTCAGATGCATTGATGGTGAAGAAACAATGGTTGTC
Organism: Viscum album; assembly: GCA_963277665.1. Taxonomy (NCBI): domain Eukaryota; kingdom Viridiplantae; phylum Streptophyta; class Magnoliopsida; order Santalales; family Viscaceae; genus Viscum; species Viscum album. Next base: position 1,260,827,333 of record OY728166.1, read on the forward strand.
ATGAAAGAAGTGCATGCAGGAGTCTGTGGTGCCCATCAGTCTGGACATAGACTCTCTGATCAAGTTCGAAGGCTTGGGTACTTTTGGCCATCAATGATACAAGATTATATTGATTTCACAAAGAAGTGTCATTATTTCCAAGTACATGCCAACTTCAATCATCAACCCCCATAGTTTCTTCATACATCTAAATACTCATAGCCATTTTCCACATGGGGAATGGATGTAGTAGGACCTTATCCTTCGGCTACATCAAAGCAGTTTAAGTACATTCTTACTGCTACTGACTTCTTTTCCAAATGGGCAGAGGAAATACCTCTCAAGGAAGTCAGTTCTAAAAGCATTGTTATCTTCATCATGTCTAACATCATTACCAGATTTAGTGTCCCTCATACCATATTGATGGACAATGGCACCGCCTTCTATTCATACGAGGTAAGGAAGTTGTATCAAGAATACAATATCAAATCCAATCATTCCTCTCGGTATCATGCAGCGTCCAATGGAAAAATAGAAGCCTTCAACAAGACTCTTTCAAACATACTGCAAAAGATGGTGGATAAAGATAAGAAATCATGGCCTCATAAACTCTTTCATTCTTTATGGGCTTATCGGACCACCACCAACACTGCAACGCAGTCAACTCCATATTCATTGGTATATGGAACAGAAGAAGTCTTTCCCATTGAGGTTCAGTTACCCTCGCTCAAAGTAGCCATTTGGTATCCGTCATCTATATATGAACAATCTCAAAAGTGATTGGATGAATTGGAATGATTAGATGTAAAAATATTGTGCACCTTGCACCACTTGGAAGTCTATCAGAATCGAATAGCACGAGCTTTCAACAAAAAATTTCTTCTCAGTTCATTCGTTCAGGGAGAATTGGTATTGGTTCTCAGAACTCCAATGATACAATGAATGAAACCTCCGAAGCTAAAGCCAAAATGAGAAGTACCTTATTCAATACATAAGGTTTACTCCAATGGAGCTTATTCTTTAATCTCAATGGATGGAGAACTCATCACTACTCCAACCACTGCTAGATTTATGAAGAATTATTTTGTGTAACACAAATGCGTTATTCATCCAACATGACATTAAACCGTTTTTTCCTTGATGAAAGACTTTAAACTGCATAGTCTCTTATGTCCTGCTAGATGTTAAACTGTACCATCGCCGGTCTATGCATATGACCTTAAATTATTTGCAACATCATCCAACATGATGTTAAAATGTGACGTCCTAGCTACGTGATGATAAACTGTACAGAAGTCCCTTATGTCCAGCAAGACGTTAAAATGTGTCATATTTTGTCCTTACTGCATGACATTAAACTGCACAGTCCCCCATTTCATCCAACATGACATTAAACTGTATTGTCCCCATCGTCTTAGCTATAGGACGCTAAACTGTACAGCACCCTTATTGTCCAACATGATGCAAAACTGTGTTCACGTCCAATATGACATTAAACTGTGTTCCTAAATTCATCCTACGTGACGTAAAACTGAAAAAATTCCCTAAGTACGTTCTACATGAAGTTAAACTGTATTTTTTCCCTACTACATGACACTAAACTGTGCAGTACCAATAGTCCTCACTTCAAGACAATAAACTGCATAGTCCCTTCATATTTCTTATATGACATTAAACTATGCATCATTAAGGTTGTTTCTACCTCTTGTTTCCCACACCGAGTATGAATCATGTGATCTTAGAGTAAACTTCAACCATAACACCCTCTCTGGGCCACTAACCATGTGTAACTCCCAACACCATTTTTGTTTTGGGTCGTTTTCTTCAAGAACAACTTGATTACCAATTCATTCTTTAATTGAACTATGCAGACTTTGATCCTTGCCTTCTAGGCTGGGTACGTAGGCAACCTCTTGAGGTTAAAGCCCAAAATAAATCTCTTCACATCAGTTCACCTTCATCTCATATTATGTTGATTCGTGAAGCCACCCCTAGAATCAATATTTTTACATTGGTTCACCATTGTCCTTGCTATATGACGATAAACTGTACCACACTTTTTTCCTGTACGACATTAAACTACAACATTCTTTGACACCCTCACCTAATAGGGAATCATTATTTACATTGATCTACAATCATGTTATATTCTAAAGACTACGTTCATACATCAAAATGTCCAAACCTTTTATCTTGGGTCAAACCATCATTGCACTAAATTCCCCTTTCACCCTTCACTTGTACAAACCAAATCTGTACAGAGAGTATTTCAAGAACTACGTGTGGCTTGATTCCCATCCTTATGAGATACGTAAGAACATTTGAGTGTCCCTCAAATCCATCCCCAAGTCTTTGGTCCTAACCCCAAATTTTACTTTCAATCCCCTGGCTGAAAATTCCCTGTGAAAACACACATTGTGTATTCATTATTATGGTTCGAGCTCTATGACCCTAAACAATGATCTCCTACACTCTCATCTCACATGATGCTAAAATGTATTTCAAGAACTACATATGGCATGATTCCCATCCTTATGGGACACGTAGTGAAGTCCAGCACCTCAATTCAGGACCCATCCACAACATGATTATGGTTAGCATTGGTCTGTGTATCTCTACCTGCATTGAACAATTCCCATTTTGATGTGTCACACTCCTAAAATTAAATACTTCCAGATCTCCATAACCCTTTCCTTGACTTCTGGTCATAAAATTTATGATATCTGAGAGTTCTTTTTCCTAACTATGCTGCATGTTCCCTTAGGCGGCCTTTCATAAGTAGTCTACATAACAGATTTGTCATCCAAAAGATGCAATTATTTGACTATGCAACCAATTCCCTTAGGTGTCCCTGTATAATTCAGCCCCCTAACAGGTTTGTTAAATAATGGTAACTTCATTCTTGGGAAGACATCCTCTTTTTTACTTAGTTTTCTTAACGAAAATATATAGGGATCCGCAAAAAATAGTCATCCTTAATATATTTGTCCCATGTTCTTTTTCATGCTATTAAAGTATTCAAGCCTATGGTTTATATTTTCCCTTCCCTACGTTTGGGTCAGACCTTCATAGGAGTGACATTAATCCAGCTCTTAGACAATATTTTTTGAAAATATCTTCTCCATATTCAAGTTCCTCTCTCCATACAGCAAACTCTATGCTTTGGAAAATTTGAATCTCCATAAACTTCCACTATCTTTTTTGCAGTAGAAAAGTAAATTTCTGAGAGTTCTTTTGCCTAAATATGCAGCACGTGCCCTTAGGCGGCCTTGAATAAGTATTCTACTGATGTTATTAATATTTTAATGAATTATTATATACTCCCTTTGCTTAATTTATATGAAATGTGCATAATTTTTGTGAAATATTAATGTTTTAATATTAAGTATAATTTTTGAGCATTTTTAGAAGTATCCCAATTGAGTCATTTTACTATTTTATTTATATGTCTCACTCTACTGATAAACATTGTGTGGTACTTTTTTCTTAAAATTCCTAATTCAATATAAAACATTTCAATAGAATGGATCATGGGCCAATTCTTCCATTTGAAGGGTCATATGGACCACACAAGAAGGCCTAATGAATCTGTGAACAAACTGGACCATCCATGAAGATTGATTTACTGGGCTCCATACAGAACTCCAAAAACATTAATTATCCACCCTAATTCGCGGGACACTACATTTCATCTTTTATAAAAATTTCAAGGCTCAAATCCAAGTACAATGGGCCCAACTGATTCATTTAAACTCAGCCCACCATTCTGGCAAGGAATTGAAATTAGCACACAAATGTTGACTTTTCTCTTGATTTAGACATCCAGTAGAGATGAGATTTTTTATTGTGAAATAGGAGATATGGGCGGCCAACTATACTGAAGAAATGATTTTTATTTTAGGGCATCATACTATTCCAAAACCCATTCACATTTCGGCCATTGAAAAGTCTGAATTGAAATAGACAGAATGACATTATTTATTAAAACCGCCATAACTTTGGCTAAAAAAGTATATAGGTGGCCAAATTTTGAGGGTGGAAAGAAGACATATATATATACATCTTTGAAGAAGACACCAGCTCGTGATTCATCTTTCTAGATTGATAAATATGTGATGAAAGTGGATGTACAGATTGGGAATGCAAACAGTCCACTCCTTGGGCTATAAATGCTCTCCCCTTTTCTCCTTGAGAGGGGTAGGAATTTCAGAAGAGAGGAGATAATATTGGCACGACCAAATATTTTAAAAAGGCTTGGGAGGACCTTCAATACTCATGTTTTCACTTTAGAGACCTTTCCTCCTCTCTTTGTTTTCACTTAATTTCATGTTATTCGTTTTTGTAATTTTGTAAGTCTCTTTCTTTGTAATTCTGTTTTAATGAAAGTTACTTCTTCAATATCTATTATTATCATCCATATTATGTAGTTTAATATTTACGTTATTAAAATAGTTTAAATTCAGTTGCATCCCATTCCCTTCTTTTGCTTCCTCATTCAATCGAAAATCCATTTTTAATTTTCTTCATCGTTTGTGTGTGTGTTTGGCGCACAACTCTTGTCTTGTCACTTTATTTTTCTTCTCTTTATAATTAATCACCATAAACATATATTACAAGATTAATAACCATATTAATGGATGAATAAATCTATCATTAGAGTGAGTTTTAATTTAGGTATGTCAAGCGATTGAGAGCTTTCCCTCGATGAGTATTTGTTGAGTTAACATTGTGTATGTTGGACTAAGCATGTCATGGATTAATGACTTGTTTTGTTTAACGTGTAGTTTACATGGATTATTGGAACCATAAATACACTAACATAAACAAGATATGATCAAGATTAGAACCCTAAGTTAAGTTATAGCTTGGATTAAAGCCTTCACACTTGGGAATTCAAATCAACGTCAACTTGTGACATGTGTGTAAATTTATATGCAATATAAAGCAAAGCTCAAGGATATCACAAACTCAACTTACCTAATGATGAACTCACCCCAATCATTATAAATTTGTTAAATCAATCATAATAAATTAGTCATTTCAATTAAGCTCTTCAAACAACCCCACCCCCCAATCAGAATACAATCAACTAAAAACAAATGACTATTTCAAAGTATCATTGTCGAGGATTTGACCCGAGTGTTTCTATACACATTAGTAGAGCACCGGAACTTTGACCGGTCGATAGGAGACAATCGGCCGTGCGTTTCAAATAGAGCCTTTGCCGGGGATGGTTCTTTAAGCAGTCATTAGTTTCTAGCTATTGTAATAAAAAAAATAAAAAAAATAAATTTTTTAAAAAAAATTGAAAAAAAACACGAAGAAAAACGTGTCTTCTCATAAAAATCATAAACTGAAAAATTAAATAGAAAAACCCTTCTTCCTCTTTCTTCCAAAATCTCTCTGAATGCCCCGTAGCCTTCCAAAAAATACCTTGGATTTGTTTGACCATAAAATTGAGTGAACACTTTGCCAACTTAGGAGGAACATAAGAGATAATCAAATAATTCAAGAACCAGTCCTTGTCCAACTGATTGAATTAGATATGGCCAATCCTAGGGAACAAACACTTAAATAACTCGCTGCCCCTGATATGAATTACCAACCTCTTGGTATTCAATATCCAAATATAGAGTCTGACTTCGAACTCAAATCTGGTTTGATTCATCTTCTTCATCATTTCCACGGGCTAGCCGGTGAGGTTCCATGTCTCCACCTTAAAGAGTTCCAAGTGGTGTGCTCTACCATGAAGCCTCAAGGGGTTTTTAAGGAACAAATAAAACTCCTAGAATTCCATTTCTCCCTAGCTAAAACTGCTAAGTCATGGCTCTACTACCTTCCTCCTGGTTCCATAACAACATGGAATGAAATGAAGCGACTCTTCTTAGAGAAATTATTTTCTTCTTCTCATACTGCTGCTATCCGAAAGGAAATAAGTGGTATACGTCAATTCCCAAGTGAATCACTCCATGAGTACTGGGAGAGGTTCAAAAAGCTTGTGTAAACCTGCCCACATCACTAAATCTCTGACCAAATCTTGATCCAATACTTACATGAGGGTTTATTGGCTATGGAGAGAACTCTCATTGATGTCGCAAGTGGTTGTGCTCTTGTTGATAAAACTCCTGCAGCTGTAAGAGATCTCATAAGTAACATGGCTGAAAACACACAAAAATTCAATACTCGAGCACATTGTTAATTCAAACAAGCCCAATATAATCAATCAATTGAGCCGAACAAGATGACCGAGTGGATGAGTGAACTTACAGGTCTTGTGCGACAACTAGCTGTGGCTACCAAATCCCAAACCTCATCTTCTCCACAATCAATGTTTCCTGGACCTATCAAAAACTGTGGAATCTGTAACTCTCCATCTCATCCAACTGACACATGTCCACAACTTCAAGAGGATACCTCATATTAATCTGGACTAATGGAGCTCAATGAAACATATTCTCAGAGGAACGCCAACCCTCAACTATCAGGTTAGTTTGTTAGAAACTTCATCCAACCTCACTCTGAGACCTTCTCTGCTTCCTATAACCAAGGCCATAGGTATGGTAATCCAATATCCCATCCCCCTCAATTCCCTCCTCAAAACCCAAACCAATTTCAATATGGTCAAGGTGTTGGTAACTTCCAACAACCATATCCTTTTCTTCCTCAACCTCAAAGGAACAATCCTCATCCTGGATTCCATTATCCTAGTGAGCCTTCCCAATTCCAAAACCAATAAAATCTCTTTCCCAAGAACCAAAATAAAGTTAATCCCAATTTGGGACAAGCCTCTTCTTCTAATCAACCATGGGAAAGTGCAGTTGAAGATCTTGCCTCTTTCACCCGTTACAGCCTTAAAAACAATGAAACCCAAATTGGTCAACTTGCATCCCACCTTAGTCAGCAGCAACCATCTAATTCTTCCCAACTTCCTGCTCAACCATTACCCAACCCCAATGGTAATGTAAGTGCAATTGCACTTAGATCGGGAAAGCAAATTTCTATGCCTCAAGATAAGTCCTCTAACCCTCCGTTGAATGTTTAACTAGAAAATGAAAAGAAAAAGAAACTTGAAAAGGAACCTGAATCCATTCCCTCACCTCTTTCTATTCCACTTAGGAACCCAATTCCTTTTCCTCAAGCTATTTCTAAGCCAAAGAAGTCCTTCGAACCTGATCTGGAAATGCTCCACATGTTTAGATGTGTTGAAGTCAACATTCCCCTATTATATGCCACAAAACAAATTCCTAAGTATGCCAATTTTCTCAAGGAGTTGTGTACCCACAAGAGGAAACTTAGGAACTTTGAAAATGTTTCCCCCCAACAGTCCATACCCATTAAGTGAAAATATCCAGGTACCTTTACGGTTCCATGCCAAATTGGAAGTTCCAACTTTGATGATGCACTAATAAACCTAGGAGCCTCAATTAATTTCACGCCCAAATCCATATTCTCCAACCTTGGTCTAGGTCCCTTACATCCAACGGGTGTTGTCATTCAGTTATCCAATCGAAGCATAGCCAGTCCTGAGGGAATAATTGAGGATGTCCTTCTTCCTGTCAATGATCTTATATTCCCTACTGATTTCTATGGCCTTGAAATGGAAGGTAATACGAACTATTCTCGATCTCCCCTAATTATAGGAAGGCCATTCCTCATGACTGTGAGAACCAAGATTGAGGTCCATTCTAGCATCTTATCCATGGAATTTGGTGACCAAATGGTCAAATTCATTATTTTCCAAGCCATTCGATACCCATCTGAGGATCACTCTGCATTCTCAATCTATTCTTCTGTGTACACTTCTAAGAGTCAATCGAACCCCAATACACCATGTTCTTCATGTTCTAATGACAAAGGATCTTGTGACATCTGCACCATGATTAACAAAGTCATAAATGGTGAAGTTGATATGGACCTCTCATTAATAGACTCCATTAATCTAGAGGAACTTGAAAACTCTCTTGAATCCCACATCAACTCTGATCTCTACTACTCCACCTTGGACAGTATTAAGGAAAATGAATTTGAAGCAACTGAAGTCCCTTCATCCATTCCTGAGATGTCTAACCCACAAATGAGAGATGAGCCTGATCTAAAACCTCTTCTTAAACACCTGAAATATACATTCCTTTTCCATGATCACTCTTATCCTATCATTATCTCTTCTTAAATTACTGAAACTGAGGAGTCCAAACTTGTTCAATTGTTAAAGTAAAACAAATAGGCCTTAGTTTGGACGCTAGATGACACAACAGGAATCAACCCTGCTCTTTGCATGCATCACATACATCTTGAAGAATCATCCAAACCAATTAGACAACCACAAAGAAGACTTAATCCACGCATACTTGAGGTAGTTAGGGAAGAGATCACCAAGATTCTTCAAGCTGGTATTATCTACCCAATTTCTGATAGTGAATGGGTTAGTCCAATTCAAGTTGTACCTAAGAAGGGTGGGATAACTTTTGTCACAAATGAACATGGAGAGGTAGTAAAAACTCGAGTGAAGAAAAAATGGTGTGTGTGCATTGACTATAGGAAATTGAATGTCGAAAAAAGAAAAGATCACTACCGTTTTCCATTCCTTGATCAAATTCTTGAAAGATTTGACAGAAAGTCACACTATTGCTTTCTTGATGGATACACCGACTATTTTCAAATCCCAATCACACCTCAAGATCAAGAAAAGACTACTTTCACATGCCCCTTTGGAACATATGAATATAGGAGAATGCATTTAGGCCTTTGTAATGCTCTTGAAACATTCTAGAGGTGTGTGATGAGTATATTTTCTGAATTCATTGAACACTGCATGGAAGTCTTCATGGATGACTTTACCATTTATGGTGGGTCATTTGAATCGTGCTTGAATTCACTCTCTTTAGTCCTTCAAAAGTGTGTCAAGTGTAACCTTGTGTTAAATTTTGAAAAATGTCACTTCATGGTTTCAAATGAGATTGTTCTAGGGAACGTAGTTTCAAAATATGGTATTAAAGTCGATCCTGCCAAAATTTAAGTGATCCAATCACTTCCTGAACCCACTTCTGTTCGAGACATCCGTTCATTTCTCGGTTATGCTGGTTTCTATCGAAGATTCATCCATAAATTCAGTAGGATTTCCCTCCTACTCACTCGGTTGCTCCAAAATGATGTCACTTTCCATTTTGATGAGGTTTTCAAGAGAGAATTCATTAAACTCAAAACTTCTCTTACATCTGCCCCGATAATCCAACCCTCAGATTGGTCCTTACCATTTGAATTAATGTGTGATTCCTCTGATAGAGCTGTTGGGGCTGTTCTTGGTCAAAGAAGAGAACAGATTCCTCATGTCATCTATTATGCCTAAAAATATTATATGAAACTCAATCTCACTACAATGTCACCGAAAAAGAACTTTTAACAGTTGTTTTTTCCTTAGATAAATTATGGCCCTATATCTTAGGTGCCAAAATCATCATCTTCACATACCATTCTTCTATAAAGTTCTTACTCAAGAAAAGTGATTCCAAACCGAGGCTAATAAGATGGATCCTAATGCTCCAAGAGTTTGACCATGAAATAAAAGATAGACCAGGAAAAGAAAACCCTTTGGCTGATCATTAGAGTAGAATTTCTTATTCTTCTCATTCTGAAATCATCGATCATGAATTCCCCACCGATCACCTTTCATCTCTAACTCCAAAGTTACCATGGTGTGCCCCAATTGTAAATTACTTGGTTTCTTGTGTTTTTTACTGAATTTTTTTTCAAAAGAACAGAAAATGAAGTTGAAAAGTGATTAAAAACACTATTTTTTGGAAGAAAATAATCTTTGGAAAACTGGGGCAGACATGGTAATTAAGAGATGTGTTGACAAAGATGAACATTCCTCTATCATAGAATTCTGTCACACTATGCCTGGTGGTGGTCACTTTGGACCACAAAGGACCTCCCAAAATGTTCTAGACTTTGGATTCTTCTGGCCTTCACTCTTTAAGGACTCACATGAGTTATGTCAATCATGTCCCACTTGCCAAAAGTTTGGCCCAATTTCAAATAGAAATGAAATGCCCCAAAAGGCTTTAATTTTTTGTGAGATCTTCGATGTTTGGGGTATTGATTTCATGGGACCATTTCCCCCTTCCAATGGATTCTCATACATCATTCTTGCAGTTGATTATGTTTCTAGGTGGGTCAAGTCCAAACCCACTAGAAAGGATGATTCACATACTGTTAGTTAGTTCCTAAAGACACACATATTCCATAGATTTGGCACACCTCGTGCCTTGATAAGTGACTTAGGAATCCATTTTTTTAATAAAACCATGGAATATATTTTGAAAAAGAATGGGGTTATTCATAAAACATAAACTTCATATCACCCCCAAACAAATGGCATGGCCGAAATTTCTAATAGAGAAGTGAAAAGAGTGCTTGAGAGAATTGTAAAACCCACCAGAAAAGACTGGACATAAAGACTTGGTGAAGCACTTTGGGATTATCGAACTGCCTATAAAACACCCATTGGGATGTCTCTTTTTAGGCTAGTTTTTGGTAAATCATGTCATCTACCAGTTGAAATCCAACTTAAGTCTTTTTGAGTTGTGAAAACCTGTAATTTTTATTATGAAAAATCTGGTGAAGAAAGATTGTTGCAATTGGATGAATTGGAGGAGCTTCGACTTGAATCCTATGAGAATTCCAATCTGTACAAAGATAAGGCTAAGGTACTCCATTACAAACACATCCTGAGAAAGGTATTTCATAAAGGTGAAAAGGTAATTCTCTTCAATTCTCGATTTTGGATTCACCCAAGTAAGATTAATTCTCGTTGGGAAGGTTCTTTTGTTATTACTAATGTTTA